>OY728155.1:1982147699-1982727451 GCA_963277665.1 Viscum album
ATCATTCATCTTTAGTTCACCATTATTGTTCTTAACAGAAACTCCCAACGGTTCCCACATCCATAAATAGATATAGACCTACTTTTCAAAGGTAGGCCTTCATTTGGAATTTCAAACCCAATGGAACTTATGAACTCACATTGGTTGAGAGGATCAGAGGTTAGTTTCATCACACCCTTTTTGGGGAATTTTTTTTCCTAATATAGGACTATCTTATAGATTTAATATATGTTCGATAAGCTCTTCCTAATCCCGATATGAGATCAGTTACCCTAACAAAATGATCATAGGTTAAATCCTTTTATATGCAACGGGGATCCTATTTGTAAATTCATATATATGTATCTAATGTTCTTCATCCATTTCACATTAGTAGAAATCTTCTTATATGTTCAACCCATATAACCAGGCACTCTGGAGATTGTTTTTATTTGGAGAAGTGGATAATATTTTGAAGATGGGATTGAGATATTATGAGGAATCCTATGTATCCTATTTTATAAAAGGAATCAAAGTCCACATTGTTCATTAACCCTATGTAGTTTAAATTCATATTCAAATTAAGTATATGGAGGCACTTAGGTGTTATATATTTGAGCTCAGACCACGAGGAGGTGTCTTACGTATCCTGGCTATAGCAAGAATTAGAGTTATCATAGTTCAGTTTGATCAGGGATTACACACTGAGGTTGACCTAATATTGGGGAAGTCATATAATTATAATGATAAAGGATTACACACTAAGTATTCCCTTTATAGTAGAGACTCATGATTCAAATTATATGATCAATAAAACTACCTAAGCCCACGTGATTTATTCTTGGTGTGTGAAACAAGGGATAGTGAGTAATTAGTCTCGATGCTTATGGATTCGGGACTTATGTGCTGGGAAAACACTATGGAAGTTTATTATAGAGATCGGGCCTTGGGAAGGATTCCTATATATCACGGTTATATTAGGAATCATATTTATCATAGTTCTGTATTATTAGGGCTTACACACTGAGGTTTCCCTAATATTGTGGGACATAACATATTATTCCATTGATCCGAGCTTAAACAATAAGCTTTAACTTTTATGGGGTATATATCATATTATTCCACTGATCGGGGCTTACACATTGAGGTTTCCCTTATACGGTCTCTAGAAAAGGTTATCATGTCCTGGGATGCTCAGTTGACTTGTCCTGGTTTTCTACCAGACCTACTTGATTGTCTTCCTAGCCTTCTTGATTTTATATGTGACATGCCTAGATTTTCTACAAGAAATGTCAAAGGATTTCTACCTAAAATTTTAGAGGATGTGCATATATTTATGGTTGTATCACGTGAATTTCCAAAAAAAATCAAATGATCCATTTGACTTATCTGAGGAATGTCACATAATCTGAATGGTGTGTCCTCATGCCATCACATGATCATGGATGACCTGTCCGTGGGACGTTGCATAATTTGAATGGAACTTCTGAGGGACATCATGTGATCAAGGATAAACTATCCATAGGACATCGCAATACCTCGATGAATTTTCCTAGAGGCCATTGCATTATCCAAGATTACATGTCTATAGTGTGTCACAAGACCTTAGCTGACATGCATGGAGGGTGTCACATCATCCAGATGACATGTTTGGAGGACATTATGTGATCTAGATGAAATGTCTAGGTGTCATTACAAGATATGGTTTACATTTCCTATTTTCATTGAAAAACTTTTCTAACATTCTTGGAGTTCCCCACACCATGAGATCTGACTAATAATCCCATAGGACTTCACACGATCTAGCTGACATACACTGTTGTCTCCATATAATTTGGGTGACATGACTGAAGACATTGAAAGATCTGTATGGTGATCCCAAAGGGCTTCGTGAGACACATGTGGCATGTCCAGAGGGTGTCATGTGACTTTATTGATGCGTTTGGAGTACATATCATGATTTAAATGGTATGTCTAGGGCACTTCACATGACTTGGGAGACATGTCCTAATATTGTCATACGATTTGTATGAGTCGTGCGATGTGCATGAGGATCAATATATAAGTTCATCACATAAGTATATCATCTTTTAGTCTTTATTCCTACATTTATTTCATATGTTCCTCATATTTTTTCAGTGTTATCTTTGTTTAGGTTTCACATGTCTCAACAGATATGCAGGAACTCCTTCGCATAACTCGACTGACATGCCATAAGTAATTCACATGATCTCAAGTGATCACACGAAGTGACTATGCATGCTTCTTGAACCCTATAGTTTTTCCGAAGATTTTAACTGGTGGAAAACCTTTTCAATAGCGAGATTTACTACTCTAATAAATCTACTTCACTGGCGATCGGTTGTGGATTCATGGATGTGTTGGTGCGTAGATCCAAAGATGCATTTTTTGTGTTGAGGGGGAGGGATTTATAGACCTCATCACCCTGATTATACACCACCTTTTGTGGTGTGTATCTCATAGATTTGGGCTATAGTCGGTGGAGGGATTTGGTGTTTTTCACTTCACATGACCAATCTGTTGGTTATTCAGGGGGCATCACATTATTTTTAGTGACTAAAAAACCATCCCATCCGCACCCCGTTTATTAAATTTTGGCCATTAAAATGGGTCTTACCTAATCATGTGGAAAATAAAAGGGGGTTTTACATGGTAAGTTCCTTATATCTAGGGGCCTTCAGAGATCAGTATGCCTATTGAAGGGATTTCCCATGATCTAAGATACCTTGTCCAGGGTTCTCCGGGAGACAAAGGTGACTTGTTTGGGTTCATTCACGAGACTAAGTCATCTTGTCGAGAGGGCTTCCGCAACATTCTGTTGACATGTACAAGGGGACTCCATGGGATCAATGGTGATTGATCGGGGTATATAACCCCTTTTTTCATGATGATAAACACATCATCTCTTTATAAGAAGCTCCCTTATTTTCCCATTTAATTTCATTCTTCATTTTTCATAGGTTGGGGATATCATGAATTTATGTGATTATTGTTAAAGACAATTTCTGTCCCCATCAGTGACGCATAATGTGACCAACAAAGGGTCCCGTAGTGATGCACAAGCATTTTCATGGACAAACCATTTGATTTTATATGGATCTGAAGGCATGTCATCAAGTTGTTTCTTGGTAAGATGGTAATGTCACTAGGGCTTCTACGGTGTCTTACAAATCACATGGGTGTGTCTCATGGAGATTTAAAACTGCAAGAGGCTCCTACCTTTTGCATATTTTCCCTTATTTTATAAGGATTTTTGGATGTTTTTTTTGGCACATGTCAACTGAAAAGTCACATGATATGGAAGTACTCATCTAACATCCTCCATATGATTAGTGAGTGTCTTGGAAACCTTCTCAATAACACTGAGGTTTTTATAAGGCGATCTATGTGATCTCATGCAGGTCATGTGCTGCACATGTACCTTTTACATGACCTCCTAAAGGTCATGAAATCATGTGTATTTTGGAAGGTTATAAAATCTTTGTGATCTTTTCCACCTTCTATTCCTTTGTTTTGTGGAGAAAATAATACTCACACTTCGGGTATTTCTTCCCTTGAATATTTTTTGATGCTCATTTGGTGAGCATAAATGAACCTCAACATTAAAGAATGTTTTAACCATAAAGGATATATCATACCCTTCATATTACACCACCAAATTCATGATAACATTATTCCCAAATAATCCTTTACATTAAACCTAATGGTTATATATATATATATCATCCTAATAAAATGTATCCAAAAATATCACTAATTACCTAAAAAACATAAAAACTAAAAATGTATTTGATTCTATAATATGCCTCCCAAAATCATCATAAAATTTATCCATAAAGATGTTTAAGTAAAAATAATGTCATATTAACTAGTACATCACATCGCCTAGTGGTTGGAATTGCACCCTTGTTTCTCTTTACTTGTGGTTTCAAGCTTAGTGTCCTTTCTAAACGCTACAAGTTGTTTCTTGACATACAAGTTTTCCTTTTTCTAAAAATATATTAATATAATTCCTATAATGTTCCTAAAAATATGATTAACATCATCAAAAATAAAATTAATCATCAAATCACTTTTTAACCACTAGTTTTTTCTATACAATTTATTTTTTCCAAAAAAAATCATATAATCTTAATTTAATATTATCACCTTATCACCAATGATCATATTAACCTTAAATGTTATCAATGGTTTTAAACATATGGCCACAAAATGTAAAATGATTCTTCCTTAAATAATTTTTTTACTAAAACCCATATTAATCCCAAGGGGTATATTACCATAAATGTATCACAAAATACTCTTAATCATCCTATAATTCTATCACTTAAAACCACAAAGGGTGTATCTATTCTTTTAAAAATATAATCAACCATATACTTATCAACAAATGACACTTTAAGTTTATCTCATATCACTGTGGAATATCATAGGTTCTTTTTGGTTCTATTTTCTCATTCATCATAATAGTTCATAAAGAAAGTGTTAATTAACCCAAGAATATCCCCCAGGAGTGTCAAACTAGGTGCACAGTATGTAAACACTCACCGTGTACCAGAATAATGGTCGAGATATACTCGACCAACTCTTTTCGAGATTATTACCCCTAAATGAATTTTTTATAAAACCAAATCCATTTGTAGTATCCAGATAGGTATGTATCACTAGGAAAATCACATAATCTCTACCTTGCCAAAACATTAGGTTGTCATCCTATTCTTAGAATTATCCTCAAATTCAGTCCTAAGGTCGTGTTACCTAATCAATGTTTTTCAAAATCTATTTCCCAAGGTTTCTACTTAACATCTTCTGATGCCAACTATCAAAACCTTGACTTGAGTATCTTAAAGATGGTGGTTACTTTATTACATTGGAATAAGATACAAGTAATCACATCCCAAGAAACTGAATGTTTTAGTTTTCTTGAAGAACCAGATACATACATTCTTCTCATTTTACATTGAGGATATAATGAACGTCAAGAAAAATTATGCACCCTTGAACTCATTCAAAGATTCCTTCTTCTCAACCTAGTGAAAGGAAACAAAATAAGGGCAATCAAAAATTCTAATTAAGGGAATGCGATTAGAAAAAGATATCATAGAATAAATAGGTCATAATCAATATATCCTAGTGAAAAACTAAAAACACATTCTATTTAATTGATAATTCTATCAAGAATAATAATATGGTAGGAATAAATGATGATAAAATAATGTCATATAAAGCGTTACATGAACTAGAAACTTACCCATTAATTTCATAACTTTTCAAAAAATCACACATACATCAATTAATAATCCCATAATGATGAAATGAATAATTTCAGATATCATAAACATAATTTCAAGGCCTCGTATCATGACACCTTATATAAATGGGTAAGCCTACTACCGAATACCCACAAATAGTTTGTCTCATGAGACCCACTAATTCATAGTGGGGCTATAGAAAGCCCCACCTATCACTTAATAAGTCCAATTCATTCCTCATATAAAATAAAAGAATAATAATTCAATATATAATCAAAATAAATATTTGTATTGAAAAACTATCATATTAAATTTTAATATTTCTTGGGTCAAAATAATCATAAACCATCCAGAGAATGAATAAGGATGGTATTTTTATAATATATCACTATTGGAGTATAAGAAAAATAAAGGGTGACTATTTTTTTATTGAAATAAATAGAATAAAAATATCACTAAAACATTCTTGAGGAAAATACTCTTTTCATTTTGAAATACACTTTTAAAAACTAAATGTTTTTTGAAAAATAGGAAAAAAAATTTATTTTAAAATAATCATGGAAAATTTTAAATAATCTTTCACTAAATGATTTTTAATGGTATTAGGAAATTTATGTTCATGTCGATTATGTTAAAAAAATATTCCTTTTACATTTTCGATAAAAATTCAAAAAGAACCATGTTCGGAAAATGACATGAAGTTTCATTTTGATTTTTTAAAAGTAAAACATAGATACAATTTAAAAAAAAATAATTAGATAATATTAAAAATATTATTTAAAACATTTTAATGAAAATGTGGATATCGAAGAAAAATATTCTTGACCGAGTAGAAAAACAAGTTGATTTTCCTTAAAAATGTGATTTTGGCATCTTAAGTACTTAAAGAGTGGAACGTGAGAGGAAAAATTATAATTTCTAAAAATAGCCATAGGATAAGAAAATATTTTGTGTTTAAGATAGAAATATAAAATAATTCTACCATTAGAGACTTAAATATAAATAATCCCAAGTAATGATGAGACTTCTGAAATAAACTCTTACCACTTTAGAAAATTTTGAATCATAGAACTCATGGAAGAAATAAATTCAAATGAAACATTAAATAAAATAAATATAAAGGGATTAATTATATAACATATCAAAGGTTCAGTAGATACACTTCATAAAAATAAATAGTAGTATAATACCAAATATGTTTCAATGGAGTGGAAATTGAGACGAAATATCTTTCAAAGATCATACCTTTGAAGTGAGAATTAATCAATGAATTGATTATTTGTATTAAATGTAAATACACATAAAAAATTTAAATAAAAAATAAAATAATAAAATTCATTACACATATAATCTAATAATATCAAATACAATGAATAAGTAATATAACCCACTGAAAATAAATTGAGTTACGAAACCCCTTACCTCAAGTTGGACTCATCACATACGTTCTTTGGACTCCTAAATAATAAACTTATATTAATTATTTACTTTATTACTATCCTTTTTAATTTTTATTATTCCTTCTATTTTATTTAATACCGTGTTATATTTAATTGCTTAAAAAATTAAGTAAATGTCAGACGTTTTGACGATATTCAGTTCATTTTTCCAAAATGACTTTGTATTTTGACTATGGTAAAAGAGGTAATTATTCAATAATATCTATAATAATAATAATTACATAATTATTATTTTTATACATCAATTATAATTTTTAATCCAACCATGAAATGTGGTTATGAAAAATAAACGATATTAAAATCAAAGAGATGGTAAGTCATACTTACGCATGTGTAACGTTTCCATTTTTCAATGACCATGATGGAAAGAACATAAGTATTATTTTAACTTTATAGAATTATAATTATATCATAAACATAATATTATTTTTTTAAATACACTTATATATAGCATTTATGTGATGTGGTTATGAAAAACGAATCACATCGCTTTGTGGAGTTTGTAATCAACACGTAAGAACGAACGACATTATCATTTTTAAATGAATGGGAAGATAAATAATTATATGATATATTATATTTATATAATGATAAATATTTCATGAATAATATATATATATATATATATACACACTAAATCCATAATTAAAACTATCCATGAATGGTGGTGATAAAAAATAAATTACATTAGTTCACGAGATGATAGTTCGCCATACACACGAATGACGGTTTAATTTCCCATTTAATGGAAGAGGAGATGGATATAGGGTATGAAATTAACATAAAATTATAATTATATGGTATATAATGATTTTATTTCATCATCATGTTTTAATAATACTTTAAGGAGTTGTTAGAAGAAATAAAACAAATTTTTTTGGTTAAGAACGATACCTCTTCTTCTGATAACCTCTTTAGGTTTACACCAAAAGAATTAATAATATGGTTTTATAATCAAAAAAAGGCATATAGAAAATATTACTATAATTAATTAATTAATTTAATTATTTATTTTCAAAAAAATCATTTCAAGTTATAAGAAAAGTGGATAGGAGGTCCCCTTTTATAAGTGAGGGTAGGGACACTTTTGAAATTTCATATAGTATTAAATTAATATAAATTATTTATCATAAGAAATGGATAAAAAATGTTTTATTTTGAATATTTGATGATTATTGGTTCAAATAATATCATAAAATAAAATTTGGACAAGTTTATATTAGTTTTTTACCCTTACCTTTTTTGTTTTAACCTGCATTAACCCTTTTTGATAATTACCATGATAACATATTTTTACTCTTTAAGGGTCAAGATAGTTAATATAAAAGGAAAAATAGGAAATAAATGGACCGTGGTAGATATTTTAAACCTTTTAAAAATCATTTTTCCAAATATAGTATTTTTAGGAATTTTAAATCATTTAATAAAATATTATTTATTATAAAATATTATTAATGTCATTTTTTGAACTATTCAATTATTTTGAATTTAATAACATAAATACATAAATTTAATTCAAATATAATAAGTTAACACATCCCTAAAATGTTATATTTACCTAAAAAAATTAATTGAATAAATCAATAAAACTATATTACTTTTAGTATTTTTAAAATCATTTATTTTATTTTTCAATAAATTGAAGAAATATTGTGTCCGCATTGTGCACGAGTTTAAGGTAATTAGATAATTTATAAAAAATATAAATAAATTATTATTATGAAAATAATTTCATATTTCTCAAAATAATCAATAATATTTATTGAAAATTTTCTTGTGTCCCTATGTGAACATAAAAGGGATATTTAAAAGCAAGAGTGACATTCTTGTCTTTTTATTTACTTAAAATATTATATAAGTCATTTTCATAGATAATTGTCCAGTAAAAAATTAAATATCAATACTAAAAGGATAATGGTCAAAATAACTTCATCCAATAAGAATTAATATGAAAATTTTGGCCTTGTCACTTAGTTTTAACCTAGGTTAACCTCATTTTTCCTTTTACCATGGTGATAAATAATTACTTTTTTTACAATTCATTTTGAAAAAAGATTAAGTTTTACTTATTAAATAATATAAATTATACTGAAAAAATATATAATCCATTTTACTAAATTCAATCACTATAATTATAAAAATTTACTTTATAATAATCTTGTAAAACACAAAGAAAAATATGTTTTTCAAAAAAGAATGTTTTCTTTAGGTAAAAAAAGTTTTATGTCAAAATTCAACCTAAATTTGATTTAATAACCTAAATTGGATTATTCATAATATAATTGAACTAATTAAACTTTTAAAACCATTTTAAATTAAAATGGAAGTTTTTAAATTCTTTAAACGAAAATCCATTTTTCCCTAAAAATTAATATTTTTTACTATTCATTGAAAAAACAATATTTTCTTAAAATTATAAAAAATTCACTCTAAGATAATTTTGAAATAATTATTTAAAAAATTATATCATTTTTTAAAAACAAAATTTCTATAATTTCCAAAAATTAATTATAATATTTTCTCATGAAAATCTATAGAAACCTTTTTTTAAATAAAACATATTTTTAAAGAATAAAATAAATTTACTAAAAATTGAGTAATTATTTACTAAAAGTTTATCAATAAATTTTTATTGATCATTACCTTTATATACATTTAATAATTTGGTTAATCCTATTCATACATGTAAATTCAATGGTTAGGTTATAACAGTTATATTTAAATAATATATTTTAAGGGTCGTTTAAGCTCGATGTTGCACATCGTATACACTATCGAACTTAATGTTATTATTTAAAAATATTAGGGTGTTACACTTCATGTGTTGGAATAAAAAAACCACGTAATTGAAATAAATAAAGAATTTAGTTTTCATGACTCATATCGCACCCAACTGTGGCATCATCGGATATGTCATGTAAACAAAAATCATTTGAAAAAATTATACCCAGATAGATATTTAGATTTTTTAGAACTAAAATAACTTAGGATATTTGAGGATTGTTTATAAGGTAAAATGGATAAATATTCTTCTAGTGTAATAGATGAAAGAGCCACATATATTCTTGATTTATCTCATATAGATGTGTATGGACTATTTACAGTAGAAGCAACGGGTGGATACTTGAACTTCATAACTTTTACTAATGGATATTAGATATGGATATGTCTACTTAATGTGGTATAAGTTAGATTACTTTGATAAATTCATGGAATACAAGAATTAAGTTGAGAACTAACTTGGTTGGAAAATAAAAAACTATTCCTAAAGCTTCATAGAGAATATATTAACCAATAATTAATTGATTATCTATGATATTTTTAGATTCTATCTCAACTCACTTATCCTTATACACCACAATGGAATAGTTTATGTGATAGGAGGAACCACCCCTTGCTAGACATGGTGATATTAATAACGATTCATGAAATCATTTCATTATCCTTTTGGGGGTACACTTTGCAGATAGTATCACACATACTATACTGAGTGCCAACTAAAGTGGAAAATGGTATTACATATTAACTTTGGTATGGGATTAAACCCGTTTTATGACATACACGAGTGTAGGGTTTTGAATAATTTTTAATGTCATCTCTAGAAAAAAAAATTACAACCTGAGGACTAAGTGTATATTTATAGGATATATTAAGGAAACTAAAGGATATTACCTTTACGAACCCTTAGATAAAAAGTTTGTGGTTAATTGAAATATAATCTTTCTTGAGAGGGAGAATATCTATAAAATAGATAGTTGAAGTGAGATAAAATTTGATGAAGTCATGGGTAAAGATACACATGAGTTGGAACATGAACCAATTAAATAAATCCCTATGGAATAGAATGTTATAGATACACCAGTACATTGTTGGAGTATAAGAGAGGATAAACAACCAAAAAGATATGTCTTTATAGTCAATGAAGATGGTGAATCATTATTAGTTGATAATAATGACCATGTAACCTATAGAGTAACAGTAAGTGGCATAAAAGTTGTCAAATGGAAATAATACATGAATTATGAAATTGATTCCATGTATCAAAACATTTTTTGGATTTTGGTAGATTCTAAAATGGATGTAAAGGATGATGAATATAAATGGGTGCTCAAGAATAAATTTAAGATGGATGGAAAATTCAGTACGTATAAGGCATGACTGGTTGTAAAAGTCTTTAAAAATCATTGAGGCATAGACTACATTGATTTTTTTTCACTAGTTTCTATTCTAAAATACATTAAAATTCTAATTTTCATAGGATTAACCATGATTATGAGATCTGGAAAATGGATGTCAAAATAACCTTCCTTAATGGGAAACTTCTAGAAGATGTGTACATGACATAAAAAATGGATCGTGACACCAAATTTCCAATAAGGTGTGTAAGTTGCATAGATCCATTTATGGATTGAAGAAATCATCTGGGTTCTATAAAATTCACTTTAATGAATCCATAATAGAATTTGATTTCATAAAGAATGAATGTGATCCTTTTTTCTACAAGTTGTTTTTTGGAAGTGAAATCATTATATTCATAGTATATATTAATGGCATACTAGTTATTGGAAATGAGATACCAGTCTTATAGACTGTAAAGAATTGGTTAGACTCATGTTTCTCTTTGAAATATTTTTGTGAAGTATCATATATTATTGGTATCAAGATCTGCAATGATATATCCAAGAGGATTATTAAACTAATTAAAGGTACATACATTGAAAAGATACTTAAAAGATTGGATGTAGAAAAAACCAAGAGGGGATACATAACGAACCAAATTTTCTCCAAGTTATGGACCATTTTTTTCACTTTAAATCCTTTTTTAATATTGTTAAAAATTCCCTATGGCCTAAGGAAATTTTTGGGGGTGTTTGGAATTTTTTCGGAGCTCGGAGCTCTGAGAATTTTACAAATAGGGTAGGATGCACAGTTAGTGCAAGGTTAGTACTAACTGTGTGGTGTAACCATGTGGGGATCCCAATGGCTTACAAGCGGCTGCACAGTTGTCTAAAACCATGTGGTCCTAGGTACATAGCTATGTGATTTGTCTTGGAAAAATTGTAAAGGCAATTTTCATGGGATGCACAGGGTTACCCAAACCGTGTGCCTAGCCTAAGCGGGGCCCCCCTTGGGTAGTGGTGTAGCACAGTTAGTGCATGGTTTGGAAAATTGTGTGGCCAAACTATACACCCATGTTAGTTTGGGTAAAATTAAAATATTTCCCTTAAATTAATTAAAAACTCATCCCATTATTTTATCTTTTTAATTCATGTGGAGGAACACCCTTCCTCTCACTATTGAGATCTCCTCCTACCTAATCTAGGGATTTTAGTTGCTCCTACATATAGACTCCAATCGAACCACCGTTAGAAGCATTGGATAGATCTAAGTAAGATATCAAATACTCTTTCTTCTCGTCTCAATGGCTCTTCATATCTGTTGCACTATTTTGGTGTGAGCTCACTCACCCTATTTTCAGGGTGTTAGACCATTCCTCATATTTCTTTCAATATACTTAAAATTTGAAGTCCATATTTAATGAGGAGTCATATACATCCATAAGGTAGGTGGTATAGTTTTTTCCCATAAATTTTTAGTTTTTTATAGATCTTCCATTGTGTCACATGCCATCCTTTGTCATATATGTCCCTAAAATGAATTATTTCTATTTAAATAGATATATTCATGTTTCTACACTCTCATGGACCCTTTCTAGGTAATTAGAGTATTTTTAACTCATTCAATTAAACCCCTTTGGGTGTGAAAAATGATTTTTATTCAATTTTATAATTTTTTATGCTCCCAACAGCACCTAAGAATTCATCGTGACTTGTAAATGGAATTTCTTCCTTAGGGGTAATAAACTAATTGTTATTGGAACATTCTATGTTCTTAGTTAAACCTTGTAATTGTATTTCCATGCCTTGAATAATTAAATGGATTTATTATATAGAACAGATTAGATTCAAGATGGTTTTCTTTGATTAAATGAATTAAATGGACTAATTAGAATAAATGTTACTCTATGGAAAGGCCACAAAAATTGATTCATATTATATATATATATATATTTCATTAACTATGACACCCATTTATATGTATTGAACGTGATGATTATGGTTCTTATGAGGTGATTCCTCAATTATTATTATTATTGTGATTATTCCATTGATATTGATTATATTACAATGGTTTAGGGACTTGTTGAGCATGAAGATTAACTCTCTCTTACATCGGGTGTTGAGCATGACGTCTCTCTCCATTATACTGATATTTGTGCAATGGACATAGCATTTCATGTTCCTATGTATCAGGTATTGTCCATGATGACTCACCCTCACCTGTCTCGAGTGTTGAGCATGAATTATTGCATTCATTATGAGATTTAGGGTATGTAACCTTTTCTTGATCATATAGATCATTAGACTGGTTATAGATGTTTGAATTGCACCCTGGGTCTAGTTAGCACCCAGTTTCTAGGTATATGTCTACTTACATATTCATGTACTTAGTACATATAGGTGGATACAATATATAACTATAATATATATATTATTACTATATATATATGTATGGTTACCGATTAGATATCTACCTGCCTATACCGAAGTAGGTAGATCCATCCAGGCGTCATGTTGGAACCTGAGTCAGATGGTATTTAATTATTCAACATTGTTTATTACACTTTATACCTACACACTATTGTTTATATGTACATAGGCTAGATTAATAGTAGATATTGTTGGTGGTTTCCTACTAGGATTTTATCTCACACACTACATGGGCTGCCTTTGGTACCTAAATATATTACTTGTCTATAAGTATGGATAAAGGAAAGTGACCTACTATAAATGATTTATTTTTTTATCTTATAGTATTAATCATGGGAGTAGAGGACTGATCATATGATCGAGATGCTAGAAGATCAATATTTTTTTTATAGTATTTTGTATATGCCTATCCTCTATTCCCCTTTTTGTATATCATGTGTTTGCTATGTTGGGTTACTGGTCTGATTGTTATAGTGTCTATTTATATTTTATTCTACTACTATATATTTGTTATACCCATTGTTCCACTCTGATATGAGGGTATAGTCTCCCCACTATACCACCTTAGACCATTTCCAGTAGTCGGAAGCCTATGGTGTACATGGAGGTGTGCTTGAGGCCACGTGATCCATCGAATCAGGGCCCCAGTTAAGTGGACGTTGGCCTGAGACATTACAAAGTGGTATCAAAGTGTTATTTTTTCTTTTTATTTCTTTTTGGGTATCAGACATGAGACTAGGAGTTAATGGGATTTGGTGATGAGCCTCTGCATGAGCGTAGCTAACCCATGTATAGGGGAAACTCAAATTATCTGGGATGGGTAATTGTTATTATTGATTATGCCTGTTATGGTTGATAAGAATTCATCATTGGATGATGCACATGTTTTTGTGATGTTATTTTTATTGCTATTATTTCAATGAGGTTTATTTTACTTTTTCCCAGATAAAATGAGTGGGTTCATTACCTGCATCATTATAAGAACTTCAAGATTGGTATTTCAGGAATTTCACCACGTCACGTCTACTTTTTGTATGCATTTTCCCTTTGTATATAGTTTTTTCCTGATTATAATATATTGAACTGAGCTGAAATTTATTGCAGGGTGAATATAATTGGACTAATTAAAGTGCATACATCAATCTAAACTGTATTATCCTATTTATATTGGTGATGAAACCTTAATTATCAAATTATAACATATTGTGGGTTATAGACCTAATGGTTATAGATCAACATATATGTATTATATATATATATATATTAGGTTACAAACTCAAATGAAATTGAAATATTTAAAGAAAACAGTTACTACTAAATAGGATGACAATTGTAAAGTAAAGGGAGTTTTCCTTTATACCTTACAAATGACACTCCATATAAGAGATCCCCTATTATTGATATGAGACAGAGACCTGAACTTGGACTTAGTAGTGGGTATATGGGGGTGTCTATTATGTTCTTATAGAATGATATGGTCTTTTCTACCACCTAGACTAGGCTTTTAGATCAAGCAGAGAGGTGTGGTATTTTCATAGGAAGTTTTTGTTCCTACCCTAATTGCTTATCTATGATCTTTCCAACTATTAACATCACTTTTGAGGTGTCCATTTGGAATTGTAGAATCATGACACTATTAAATCCTTGAGTCATACACCATGATGGTAGTGACGACCAAGCACCGAAGGTAGTGGGACCTAAGATGCTAGTAAATCCTCTTGTATTGACACCTTTGGCACCGCCAGAAATTCTTGATATGGGCACTAACACCCATTTTTGAGAGGGTTTCTTCTGAATTATAAAATATATGAAGGGTTTCACTCAACCTACCCTGAATATGGTAGAGTTGACTCAGGAGTTTCAACAGCATCATCCTCCCACCTTTTCGAAGGATGGAGAATCACACACTACAGAGTCGTGGTTGGAGGCCATGCCTTCTATTTTCGAACATTTGAAGATGCCTCATAAGTGAAGGTTCAATATCACATCCTATATGCTACATGATTCTTCCAAGTTATGGGATGTTATTACCCAGGTATATTGACAATGAGATATGATCTGGGATGACTTACAGATGGTCTTTTATGATTACTTCTTTCCAAATACTTCATGAAATGACTGAGTTAGAGAGTTTTTAAACCTAAATAAAGGATATATGGATTTCATGGAGTATTCTACTCACTTTATTGAGATAAAACTATTTACACAAACTCTAGTGGGTGATGATCTTATGACCTCTAGGTGATTCGATGATGGGCCGGTATACACCATCCGATTGAAGGTCAATGTTTTTTAAATGACTACTATTTATAAGATAGTCAATCAAGACCTTATTAGTGAGATAAAATTAAGGGAAGCTGATGGTGGGTACTAGATTGATTCAGCTCTAAGACCTACCAATGGTTCTTTTAGCAAACAAAATAATCGCTTTGAGGTTTCTCATGGGGGTAGCCGCTATCAAACAACTCGGACTGACAACATTCTTATCTGTCACCAATGTGGGAATCTAGGACATAAAAACCCCCAGTGTTTGTAGGATATAAGGGAATATAGAGGATATGGTAGGATAGTCCATATCCACTACTTCTGTAGGACCTTTCCATCAGTTCCTAGAGAGTGGGTATCTACACCTACCCCACATTCTAGAGCGGGGATAGTAGTATCTCATTAGGTAGGTAGCTAGAATACAACTGAATGCTCAGGAAAAGGTGGTGGTTGAGGAATAAGAAACCAGACTCATGGTTATCAGTTCTAAAAGAGCATTCCTGATCAGGAAAATCAGGTTGTGACTTAGGTTCGTGGTATAGGCTTGTTACATGCAGTGCAACCTATACCGAAAGAGAAGAGATCCAGACCTTCTACTATTAGAGGGAATATTCTAGTATCCTCCACTTGAGTGTCTACTTTATTTTACATAGATACATCTCATTATTTTATATTTGAGGTAGTCATATAGATTTTGGGACTCAATATAGATCACTTTTATGGCGTGATGACTCTCAATACCCCATTAGGTATCCTATCTGAGAGCGTTTACCATTGTAAGGATTCTCTCGTTGAGATAGGTGGATATCTCTTCACATGAAATCTTCTCATCCTTGACATGAAATATTTTTATGTAATCAGCTGGATGGACTATTTAGCTCTCTATCAGGCCCATTTTGACTACCATCATGAGAGGTTGATGTTTACTTCACCATAGGGTGGTGGGATTGAGCATAATGGAGAATGGGATATCTAAGCAACCCAATCAGGACTTGAGCATATTTGGCTGGGTAGTTTGATATCCCAGATTTCCAATCTCTTATTGGATGATTAGGGGTTACAAACCACTCTTTTCCCTCCTATGTTGGATAATTTCATGAACATATTCCTTGACAACTTTTCTAGTCTACCTATTATGCGAGAGGTAGAATTCACCATTGAGCTAGTTATAGGAGTAGAATCAATGACTATTACGCCATATAGGATGGAACCTGTGGTGCTTCTAGAGATAAATAAATGGTTGAAGGATCTATAGGATGATAGCTTTATATGCCCCATCACTTCTCCTTGTAGTTAACCAGTCCTTTTTCCAAGAAGGTAGACTGTTCCCTTCAACTTGGCATGGATTACTGTCGATTCAACCATCTCACAGTAAAGAATCAGTATCCAGTGCCTCTAATATACAACCTATTTGATCATATCTGATGAGAAAGAGTGTTCTCAAAGGTTGATTTTAGGCTAGGTTTTCATTAGTTGTGTTTCAATCCTTTAGACATACCTCAAACAACTTTTCGGAGAAATTATGGTCTATATGAGTACATGTTCATGTCGTTCGGACTCAGGAACACTCCTAAAATATTCAAGGATCTTATGAATCAAGTTTTCCACCCATATCTAGATTCATTAATGGTAGTATTTATTGATGATATCTTAGTGTATTCTCTTTCTCAACATGACCATGGAAACCATCTTGAGACTATGATAAATACACTTAGAGAACACTAACATTATGCTAAGCTCAGTAAATTACACTTCTGGATTGATAAATTCCACTTCCTAGGTCATATCATCTTAGAATAAGGAGTTTCAATAGAACTAGAGAAAGTGGGAGATATAATTTCTTGGGAGCAAACCAATAACATCTTTTACAGATGAAGTTTCTTATGTCTATCTATATATTAAAAATGCTTCATACAAGATTTCTCATTCCTTGTAGTTCCTCTTACTGGTCTGATTAAAAAGGGTGTAAAATTCATATGGTTATAAATTTATTTAGTATCCTTTCATGAGTTGAAGGTTCATTTTACTTTAGTGTTGATATTGATTCTTCTGAATCATAGAAGGAGCTATACAGTCTATTGTGACACATAAGGTATTGGGATTAAAGTGGTGCTTATGTAGGATGAGTGATTCTTCATGTATGGGTCTCATCATTTAATGACTTATAAATATAATTACTCGATGTATGACCTTGATCTAGCTACTCTAGTTCATGTTATATGCTATTAGATGCACTGTTTTCTTGGAGAGAATTTTGTGTTATTCAATAATCACAAAAGCCTCAAGTACATCCTTACACAATTAGATTTGAATATTAGGTAGCACAGATGGGTTGAGTACCTACAATATTTTGATTTTGAGATTTCCTACATTATTATAAAAGGAAATGCATTAGCCGATGATCTGAGCTAGAAGACTTAGACATTGGTGGTTCAGGAGGCCAGTGGTGAGTGGAAATACATGGACTTGTTTTTAGATATGTATGTTGAGGTGTAAGAGGATCATGGTAAGACTATCCTCTCATCCTTGGTAGTTACCTATACCATTATATAATTGGTGAGAATGGGGGAAACTTTCATATGTTGAGGGCTTGGTCCTAAGGGAGAGTATTTCAAATGACAATTCATCTTCTAGTTGGACCATGGATGGGTATGAGACCCAATGATTTCATGGGTGCGTTTTCTTCTTAGCATGAATAAATATGAGATGATGTGGTAATTTCATGCCTCAGTTTGGGTAGTACATCCCGGTGTCACTAAGATGTATCGATAATTACATCACTAATATTGGTGGCCTGGTATGTATCAACCAGTAGGACTCTTACCCAAATCACCTCATGTAAACAATTATATTTTGGTAGTCATTGGTCATTTGATAAAGGCCAAACACTTTCATACTAGTTAAAGAGACCTTCTCAGTAGATGAGATAGGGAGGATATATGTTAGAGAGGTCATACATCTCCATGGATCTCCTCGTTATATCATATCTAATAGGGAATATTACTTCACGTATTGGTTCTAGAAAGGGTTTTAGAGGACTTTGGGTACAGAGGTTCTTCTGAGCATGACCTATCACCCTCAGACTGATGGAAATATAGAGATTGTGGTTGAAGTGTTAAAGGACATTCTTCATGCATGTGTCCTTGAATTTATGGGTTCTTAGGAGAAACACATACCCCTTGTTGAGTTTTCTTATAAAAAAACTTTCAAGATACCATCAAGATGTCTCCTTATAAATCCTTATATAGTGAAGGCTAGAGGTATGGGAGGTAGATTTTATGGGACCACATCTCATTTAGGAGACAACAAAGTAGGTCCAGTTGACTAGAAATCACATGTTGACATCTTAGTCTAGTCAACAATCATATGTTAATCAATCTTGATGACCTCTTGAGTTCAAGGTTGGTGATCATGTTTTCTGGTGAGTTTCACCCAAGTTTGTCCATCGACATATTCCCAGGCAAGGTAATTTATCACCTCAATTCATTGGACCCTTCATGGTTGTGAAGTGAATAGGACCAATGGATAATCAGACAGAACTTACTTAGTGATAAAATTATATGCATGATGCCTTTCATGCATCTCATCTTCACCATTATTATCTTGAACAATCATGCATATTCCTACCTGATGAGGTTTAGTTGGAGATGGATACCTCTTTTGAGGAGTACCCAGTGCATATTGTCGATCGAAGCATAAGGAAACTTTGAGGCAGGTTAGTCCCTTTATTATGGGTGACATGGAAGCACATTTGAGTACATGATGAGATCTGGGAGTGGGAGACTTATTTAAAAGCTCATTGGCTAGAGCTTTTCTCAGGTGATACCTCTTTACACTCAAAAGGCCAACTCGGGGAAATGTTTCTTTAAGGAGAGGTGGTTGTAATGACCCAACTTTTTCTCAAAGGTACATCTCTTTTTTGGTATAAATCCTTTGTTTAATCTTGGTAAAAATGAAATAATACCTAAGGTAGGTTTCAGGAGTGTCCGGGGAATTTTCAAATCCCAGAGCATCAAGAATTGGATAAATAGGGTAGGACACATGGTTATCGCATGATTACTACTAACTGTGTGGCATAAATGCATGGGGATATCAGTTTCTGGAAAGAGACTACATAGATTTCTAAAACTGTGTGGTCCTAGATTCATGGCCATGCAATTTTTCTTAGACAAAATTCATAGGCAATTTTCATGGGTTACGCAGGGTTACCCAAATTGCGTGCATAGCCCGTGCGGGGTCCTCTTTAGGAAGTGCTGTGGTACCAAGTTGGTATATGGTTTATCCAAATGTGTAGCCAAACCATGAACCCCAATCATTTTGGTTTAAATTACAATATTTCCAATAAGTTAATTAAAACCTCACCCCAACTCTTTTCTCTCTTCATTTCCATAGGCAGAACAACCCTTCTCTCATCATTGAGAACTCCTCCTCTATAATCTAGGGATTTACATATCTCTCCCATCTAGACTAAGATTGGACCACTATTGTAATAATTGGATAGCTCTAGATTATATTTTTAATCCCCTTTCTTCTTATCTTGGGGTTTCTTTGTATTTGTTATACTATTTTGGTGTGAGATTATTTTACCTATTTTCAAGTCATTGTACTGCTCTTCCAATTTCTTCAAATATACTTCAAATATGAATCTGATATTGGATGGGGAGTCATATATGAACCTAAGGTAGGTTTTATAGTTATTTTTCCTAAATTTTGAGTTGTTTTCATAGCTCTGTCATTGTTCCACAAGTCGGCCTTTACTATGTGTTTCCATAAAATTCATTCGTTCCATTTAAAGTGATATAAACATATTGGTACACTTATGAGGAACATTGATAGGTAATTATAGGATATTTAACTCATTAAATTCATCCCCTTTGGGTGTGAAAAATTATTTCCCCTCAATTAAAAAATTTTTAATGGTCAAAACACCGCTTAAGCATTCTGCTGGGCTTGTAAATGGAATTTTCCCCCTTGTGGGTAATTGCCTAATTAGTAATTGAACCTTCTAAGTGCTTGGTGGAACCTTGGAATTGTATTTCCATTCTTTGAATAATTAAATGTATTATTTATGTAGAAATTATTATCTTCAAGATGGTTTTATTTTCTTAAATGAATTAAATGGGCTAATTTGAATAAATGTTACTAGGTGGAAAGTCCATGCTAATTGATTTGCGTTTTATATATACATTGTATGAACTGTAACACCCCTTTATATGTATTGATCATTATTATTATAGTTATTACAAGGTGATTCCTCATTTATTATTATTATTATGATTATTACATTGATATTGGATGTGGAATGATGGTTAAGGTACTTGTTGAGCATGAAACTTCACTCTATCTTACATAGGGTGTTGATCATGGCCTCTCTCACTATTATACTGTTATTCGGGTGATGGGAATGGAATTACATGTTCCTATTTATCAAGTTTTTGCAACTATGACTCACCCCAACTCTCTAAAGTTTTTATCATGATGTTTACATTCATTATGATATTCAGGGAATGTACCCTTTGCTTGAGCCTACAACTCATTAGTCTGGTTATTGATGCTTAAGTTACACCTCAGGTCCATCCAACAGCAAGTATCTTAGTATATGACTACTTATGTCCCACGCAATTAGTGAAAATAAGTGGATATAGTATATAACTGTACTATATATATTATTACTATATATATTATTACTATATATATGTATGTTTACTTATCAAACTTTTAATGCCCTATGCTGAAGCTGATACAGTTAGTCGGTGTCCTGTAGGAACCTAAACCGAATGGTATTTATTTATTCAGCATTTTTTTACTTTTTTACTTGCACACTGCTATTTCTATGTAAATAAGATGGATTATTACCAGATATCATTGGTCATGGCCTACTAGGATTTTATCTCACACCCTACATGGGCTGCCATTGCTACTAGAGTAGATTACTTGTCTGTAGGTATAGATAAGGTAAAGTGTCCTAAAAAAGAAGCTTGATTTGTTTAACTTATAGTATAGATCATAAAATTAGAGGACCGAGAATATGATTGAGATTCTAGTGGATCAGTATTTTGTCCTTTTTTATTTTTTAATATCATGGTGTATATGCCTGTCCCTTGTTTCCCCTTTTTGTAAATCATGTTTTCGCTATGGTGGGTAATTGGTCTTATTGTTATAGTGTCTGGTTATATATTCCTATACAACTATCTATTTAGTTATTATATAATCTATGAAACTTTAATATGAGGGTATAGTCTCCCCACTATACCACATTAGACCCCCTCTTCTAGTTAGTAGCCTTTGGTATATGGGGAGGTGTGCTTGAGGCCATTTGACCCACCTGCTCGAAGCCCCAGTTAAGTGGATGTCTGGCCAGAATGTTATAGGATTGCTTCCAATGTCACATAACATTAATCTTTCCAATAAAATATGCCTTAAAACACATGAGAAGAGATAGAGAATGAAAATGGTCACATTTTCTTTTTTGATAGGGTTAATCATGTATGTTATTCTATGTACCAGGCTAGATGTCACCTATGACTTAAATGCAATAAAAATATATCAAGATGATCCAAGTGACTATTATTAGATGGTATTCAAGACCATCCTTAAGTATTTGAGGCATACTAAAGATATGTTCCTACTTTTTTGAGGAAATGAGGAGCTAGTCATCAGAAGATATATATATGCTAGTTTACAAATAGATCAAGATGATATGAAATCAAAATCAGGATATATATTCACTCTCAATAGAGGTGTTATAAGATGTGAGAGCTCAAATAAAGTTTTAGTCACCTATTCTATAGTAGAATCTGAGTATATTATGGATTTTAGTGTAGTTGGAGAAGCATTTTGGATACGCAACTTCATCCATGATCATGATGTGGTTCTTAGAAGTAATGATCCTATCACACTTTACTATGATAATATTATAGTGGTGGATCTTACAAAGTATCCAAGATCACATCATTGGATGAATGAAATACTCCATAAATATTATCTCTTGATGGATTTTTCTCAGAGAGGTGATGTCAGAGTAAGTAGAGATTCCACAGAAGACACTATGGAGGAATCATTGACTAAAGTCATATCTCAATAGAATTCGGAACGCCATGTGAGATATAAGAGACTAAATTTTATTAGTAGTTGTCACTAGTCCAAGTGGGATTCTGTTGGATTTGGTTCTCTATAACCAACTACTTTGAACTTAAGATTATTTATATATTCATATACTTGAATATTAAAAAATATTTTATCATATAGTGATTTTTCTTCTGTATAACATTCATATGATAATGTCCTATAGTATTTTTCACATTGAAAAGGTCATTGAAGTTACCTTCTATGATGAGAACTTTGATGTGTGATGAATATATCTTAAATTATATGTCATGTGGTTGTATAATATCATTTGATGGAAAACATATGATTCTTACTATAAGGTGTTAGATAATTTTAAGAGGATGAGACTTCATATCATGAATTTAACACTTTACAATCTTTAATATGGAAAGTTATGATAATAGAACCACTAGATGTAATTTCCTATGTTTATGTATTATTGGATATTCTTGTCTCTGAACAAGTTTAAACTTTAATATTTTTATTAATGTCTATCATGAATCATATACTTAGATGTATTATCATAAAATGTGATGAATTTTTTTGGTGATGAAGATGGATATGTTGAGTGTTTTATGAATAATATTTTATTAATGAATAAGTTGATAACAGATTTGTCTCTTCCATCTTTATGGAAGTTGATATCCCGAAACTTTAATTAAAATGGAACTATTGAATAGAATGTCATTTTCATGGTGTATAGATGGGTTAATTTCATAAATTCAAAGAAATTCTTGTCAATCATATAGGTTGATGACATGAGTATACAACCTAGTTGATGGGATATCAAGACAAATGAATTATATTACACAGTGATCATTCGTATGTGGTTTTCTACATTCTAGCATTAGCTTCTTACTATTGGGTGAATTTACATGTTTCTAAACACATATATTATAATTTAGGAAAACCTACCTGATTCCATTGAGGAAGAAGTCTAGAGGGTCACACACTTAGTGTTTCTAATGATCTCAATTAAATTCAGTTTCAATTTAATTATTGGAATAAATTTAATTTTTTAGACTGGGGAATAAAATTTATTCAGTATTTATTGATCACGTATACTCTATCAAAATTTTATATGAGTTAAATATTAAATAAATATTTATTCTCAAGAAAAAAAATATTATATTTAGTTAATTATTTATCAAATTAATAATATTTATTATTTGAGGTTCGAAAAATGCTAATAAAGGTGGGCGAGATGAGTAAAACCCTCGATAATGGAAATGATATACTAAATATTGTTTGAATAAATATAATTTTTTTATTAATATTTATATTATCTATGAGACATGCACACATAAAAATAAAAATAATAATATTATTATTAGATTTGGGGTTCCCTAAGGATTAATAGATTGGTAAGGGCCTTTGTGCGATTACCAAGTCTCTGACTCTAGCTCTATAAATATCTGATTATTTAATTTCTATACATATGTAGAAATCATTCTATTGTGCATAATGATTAACCCTCTAGATAATTCTCTCCATTTATAAATTCTCTAGGGTTTCACATAAAGCCTAAGATAATATCTTCCACCTTCCTCCTCATTCTTAAGAATGAGAAGAATAAGAGTTTATCCTTCAATCATGAAGGATTATATTGTGATCAAAGGAGAGTGATGAAAGATGATCATTATTGTCAGGATAGAACCTGGAGTGTTATCTAAGACCCTTTGATATCAAAGGAGTGCATATGGATCTCCACTAGGTGGATTTTATTTTGGATCATCTAGATGAAATTATGGTACAATCGAACATATGTTCGAACGATCAACACCGACATTGAATAAATAACTAAAGACTGAGTTAATTTCTTATCATTAAATTAATTATAAATTTAATGAGAAAAGATCATCTCTCTAGTTCTGATATAATTATTTTGTGTTTCTTCAAATATTATCATGATACATTTTGTTCTTAATCATGTTTTTTTGATTTACCTATCAAATATGATGAAAAGTCATTGTTAAGCATGTGTTTGACTTTCTTCCGCTGTGCTTGGATCCTTCAAGACACTCATACCCAAAATTTTTATTAAAATAAAAAGAAATAAAGATTAAATTAATAATAATGTAAATAATAATAATTAATAATTGTTAATAATTATATTGAGTAATTAGTAATAATGAGTGATAATTTAGTAATAAAAAAGTAATTGCTAATAAATAATAATGTAATCAATACTTATTATTATTGTTAATAATGGGTTTTAATTTTGTTGTTATTATTATTATTAATAATTTAATATAATTATTAATTATTATTAATAATTATTATTAATTAAATTTTTATTATTAAGGGTATCCATAAAAATATCGATGCCCAGACCCAATTAATAATATTGAAACCTAAAATTGTTCATTAAACATTTAATTTTAGAAATCATTACTCTAAATATATAATGATAATAAATTTAATATTTTTTTATTATTTGAACTGGTAATAGTTTGGAGCTCAGGAATGCCTAAATTTTTTAGGGTATTCAACATCTGGATCAGTTTTGTAATTGAACTAATGGGAATTGGGTTCAACAACTAGTTCCACCCCCACCCCCAACCCATGAATTTGACTAGTATGGAATCATACACACCTATAACCCTACTATGAAATGACCTAAACCATACAAGAAAATAACCTGACCTAGAAAACCCCCCAAAAAAATATGGAAATTGAAATCCATGGAGAATAGAACAACCGATTATATCTTGGAACCATTAGAGCACTCCTTCCATCGGTTTAGAGATCATTTATTTCTAATTGCTATAGTTTTTTCATGATTTTGTTTTGGGGTGCCATTTGTTTTTTTACATATTTTAATATTATAATGACATCAATTGATAGGGATTATGAGTATCCCATTTTTTGGTATGTGACATTCCCCGACCCCAATTAACTAACATTAAGGTAATAGTTAGTCCAGATTTTATATATTTATGATATTAATTTCCAAATACGATTAATAATAATGTATAGTTAAGATAATATTTTTAGGGTATCTGAACCCAATTAATTTAATTACTATTAACTTATTAATTAAATATTTACAATAATATTATAATTATAAAATTTATTTATTTATTTATAATTAAGTTCATATTAAATATATTAATGAATTATAAATCTAAATTACACTAA
The DNA here is from genome assembly GCA_963277665.1 of Viscum album. NCBI lineage: Eukaryota > Viridiplantae > Streptophyta > Magnoliopsida > Santalales > Viscaceae > Viscum > Viscum album. Next base: position 1,982,173,476 of record OY728155.1, read on the forward strand.
ATTAATTAATATTGATTAACTATAAATTTTAAAATGATAATAAACTTATAAAAAATATTAATTTAATTTAATACCCATTATTTTACTTTTTATAAATTAATTTTAAAATTTAAAAATTATAAATGTGTTTCTAAATAGGTTAGAGTGGTTAAACGAGCATTTAAAAATATAATAGGGCAAGATTAGGGTAATGTGATTAAACAATAATGGAGTTATAAACGATTTTATATTTTTTAAAATTAAATGAGTTTGGGTTTGAGTGCCCCTTTTTCCAAAAAAAAAATTAATCACATGTGATTATCGAATTATATAGTTGGTTAATCCCTCATTACCATATTTTTATAATGAGTTTTTTATTTTATTTTTTAAATCAAAGACAACATTGAATCGTGAGTTAGAAAATTAAAAATCATGGTTTCTTTATTGAAATAAAATAAAAGTAGTTTTTAAGGGAGTGGAAAGTGAAAAGTAGTAATAAACCAATACCACTAAATGAGAAGAAGATGGCTTCCCAAAAAACAAAAGTAACAAGCCAAAAATACTAAGAAAATAAAAAATATGCATACTCAGTCTCTACTTTAAATATTTTTAGGAGTGCCTTGGGCCCTGGGGTAGTGGTCTCTTTTTCAGGATTTAGGCTATTCCATGATTTATAATCATCCATAGTTGAAGTAGATGAGTCAAAAATATATTCATGTATCTTTTTCCTAGGGTCATCATCACTTGCATAAGAAGATGCATTGTGGGAGTTGTGAGAAGTGAGAATATTCTCCCCTAAAGTAGTACAATGAGAAATAAGAGAGTAATGAGGATCTATAACAAGGTATACCTCCATAATCTCTAGATTTTCGATTAGTTAAAATCCATAAGGCCTGTCAATAAACTCAAAAATTACATCCTGATTGGAAACAGTATTATTCCCCTTACTACTAGGAATATCCACACTTTTAGTAGGAGGCTAGTTATTGTATCCAGAATTGTCAGATCTTATAAGTTAGTCATTAAACTGAGAAGTAATAGCCATAAAAGTTATAGTATTTAAGTTAGATGTAGTAGGATCAACACTACCCACCACTTGCTTATTCATGGAATTAGATGAAGTGATGCCCACATTAGACTACTCATTGATATCAACTTCATCAAATACAATATTGTTAATACCATGACCATGTTTTCTCATATCCTAAAGTGACCACCAAATGGTAATGTGACAATGAAATAACATGCTCCTCATCATGGACACCTAGTGGGTAACTCCCAACACTATTCCTATTAGAAGTTAAATCTACTCATCCAGTAGGATGAAGGCTAGAACGTTCAGGATTACTTGATCCCACTAGTTTATACGTCTATTAAGTAGCTCATAAAATAATATTTGACTCATATTTCACCATGGATAACTGATTGGATCTCTGTTTATCCTGACACATCTTCTCTGTAATCACTTTAGGCTTCAGTCTAAGATGAGCTGAAGAAAGAGATCCCATATCAACTGACTTCTTACCATTTTTTGTAGCAGTAAGAAGGTAAATTTCCAACACCTCTTACTGAGGGTGGAGATCAAAAAAATCATCACATTTAGTTTTTAGTTGCTCAGTGTGAGGATCTCCTTTGGTACTTCCATCTTTCTCACCCATATGAGAGGTTTACCTCTCAGAAACATTTAAATTGTGACACTTTAGATCACCTCCTTCATGATCCGAAGACCCCAGATCCATGCATCCATAAAGGAATGTTGCAGAATCCCCATAGCTTGTGATGTGAAAACCTCCATCCTGATGGTAGGTATATTATTAGACCTAGTGCTCGGCATGTTGGTTTGGGGTAGCTCGATCTGGTTTGGATGATGTTTGGGCTGAATTCTTACAACCGTACTGCACACAAGGTCGCAAATCTCATGGGTTGAGCTCTATGGTGAGATCATTAGGGGTTTCAGAGGTGAACACATGCCTACTCTGGGGGTCCAGGGGCTGAAGGTCCCTAACCCAAATATCGAGGGAACTATAGAAACTCTGACCATTGTAGCTGAGAGGATCGACCGACACCAATAGAGCACTGTAACAGGTTGGACTTTGGATTCAACAGTACAGTAGCTCCTTGGACTTCCAAATTTCAGCCTTTGTAGCACTTTTACTTGGGTGACCACCTTTCACTATATCAATGCATACTTCCAGCTATATTTCTCTGTAGCACAATAGAATTTTCTGACAGTTGGTGGAATAGTGTTTCATCCTCCTTTTTATCCCATTTAGGGCTAAGGTTTTATGTGTTAGAAACTATGATTATCTTCTTATATTTATTCTCCCGACATATAGTTAAATTCTACATCTCTATGGATGTAGGGATTATTATTGAACCATGTAAATATTTGTGTTCTTGTTTTTCTATTTTTTCCCATTTACTCTTGTGTGATCTATTTTTCGCTTCATTACTCCCAACATTTTCTGCAACACAACACAAAATAATCTTCCACACCAATTATTAGAGCCTTCAACCTTGATTGCTACATCCATTCTAGGTGTATAAACCTCACATGTATTAGTGGTATTATGTATGATTCATCAAATTATCGTATCTTTCCTCATTTTTCTCAACTCATCACTTTGTGACATTTTTCATAATTCTTCCTGATATTATAATAGCTTTGAAAAAAATAAAAAATATTTTCATATTCCACTAGGAGATCAAGATTAAAATTATTATAATTAAGAATAATTGTTTTCATCAAAGTTTAGGTAAGGTGAAATTCAACCAAAACATGTGAAAAATACCTATATATAGCTCATTAAATTTCTTTTTTACATTTTAATTGAAACACCAGCTATATAATCTATCTCCCATAGAATTTGGGGATGCCAAAAGAATCAAATCTGGCCCCTAATTTTAATCCAAGTCTGTGTGATTGAATTCTTCACATTAAGTGGATTCAAATGGGGGTCCTAATCATGGATTCTTAAAATTTTAGGCTTAATATTCAGAAACCCAAATCCCCAATCATTAGATTTAAGTGTTGTTGATAAAAAGACAATGTGGAATAATCCTCTACCAAACAATCTCATTATCCATCCATAAAATCCCAAAAAATCATGTAGAAATTTTATAAGGTTAGAGAGACTCAATATATCTTCCATAGCCCACAAAGACAAGTGTGAAATAATATAATTCTTAAATTATTTTACCCTTTTAGATATAAGGTCCTTATTTATATGCAACAAAATCATTATCCCCATTCTTCATCATTTTTTGTAATGAGGGTTTGATCTCATTTCAGCAACCATTAAAGGTTCTTTAATTCGACACATGAAACTTATCCCATGGAGAATAATCAACTATAAATTCATCCACTTTCAATCAATTTTTATCTAGATCTAGAGAGGATGGAAGACCAACCATAGCATGTGAAAAAGAGATAGAACCCCCATGTTTGATGGCATCAACATCCTTTGAAGAGGCAGGATCTACCATCTTCAATTTTTCTTTGTTCTTCAAATTTGGTCAAGTAATACTGAGTACTCTATAATTAACTACTAATTATCATTCATAGATATTATTATTATCTATATTATTATTATTTATTATTATATTTATTTATTTATTACTATTTTTATCAATTAAATCATTATTTATTAATTAATTACATTTAAATATTTAAAAATAAATTATTTAATCCATATTAAATAAAAGCATCATTATAAAAAATAAAAATTTGATAACTATTCCATCAGTAGAAAATATAAAAATGAATTTCATATTGTAAATTTCAGAAAAAATTAAAGAACCTCTAAATTATAAAATATAGTTGTTTAGTGAAAATTTAAATTATATTTTTGAAAAACTTTAATAAAATATATTTATAGTTAAATTATCTCTAAATATTATTACAAATATTTGTGTGAAAGAAAAATTTCCTTATAATTTTAAAAAAAGGTTTTCAAAAAAAAATTTTACATCAAAAAATTAAAATTGTTACCACTTTATTTTGGGAAAAAAATCAACCATCTAATAAAGGCAACAAGTTAGGTACTCGTGAAATTTGAGATACCTGATCTTGAACCGATTAAATAATACTAAAACTTGAAATCATTTATTACCCATTTAATTTATAAAAAAATAAACAAAACCTATCATAATATAATTTATAATATTCTTTTAATTATCATAAATCATTTATTTTTTCTCTAACCATATCTGAATCCATTTCATTTTTTACCCCTTTTATTTTTAACACTTATTGTACAATCATATTTCATGTTCTCTTCAATTAAAAACAAGAACATTTAATCCCAATGGGAAAAACATTATTTTGTTGTTATTTAAAATAAATCATCATGTTGTATAAAAACCTTCACATAAAATAAAGGTGTAAAAAACCTTTCACAGCTGTAAAAGCCTTACTGCTGTACTAAAACCTTGAAAAAAATAAAGATTCACAAAACCTTTTAGTTAGTATAAAGAAAACATGACACAAAGGGAGGGTTCATAAAACCTTGTTACTATTGAATTCAACACAAAATTTATACTCAAAATAAATCATAAGTATAAATTAATCAACAAAAATACTTGATAGAAAATCTTCTTCTAAGATTTAGAGAATCATTTTAGTGCCACTAACTTTTTCTATCCAATTAAGAGTAAAATGACTTTTCAAAAAAAACCACAAGTCACACCAACTACAGAAATTAAACTTAAACCATGATATAATATTCTTTATCAAATCACCACATGAACAAATAAATCATTCAATAGAGGTGTGTTTTAATGTATGCAACAACAAAAGAAACAACTGATAGTTTTAAAGTATATTAAGTAATAAATAGTTTTAAAACAAACAAAATAAATTTATTTCTCTTAGATCTACTAGGTAAAACTAAATTTATCTTATAATAAAACTAAATAAAACCATAAAATACATTTAAAACAATCAAATTACTATATAAAACTAAATAAGATAACTAAACTTCATAATTCAGGAACATAAAAACTAAAAATTATTATGGTAATATCAAAGAATACAGATCAAATTACCTGAATTATTATTGAATTTTACATAATAATAATAGAATTCATCATCATATTCATGAAAATTATAGCTAAAAATGATCATAGTAAAAATAGGTATTAATAATTTTAGTTTCGATAAATAAAGCTTAAAATTGATATTTGAAAAAAAATCACCATCCATGTCACTATTTAACCAGATTCCATCATAATGAGAGATATTTAATTAAAGGGGTAAGCAATCCAATATTAGTGAAAATTCTAAGAGGGACTTTGGGATCACATTTAGAAGCAATAATATCAACCACCACATTCCCCTCATTCCAAGTATGTAAAACCTCCTCATCCTGCTCAATTATACTTCAAAAATTGATGATATAATAATAAATAGGCTAATGGGTTTCTATTCCCTAACAATAAGTTTTACACCAAATTAGAGTTATTTTACACCTCAGTCAAATCTAAATTATATAGTTTACACAAGGAGATCATTGTGAGAATGATCAAAGTCTCCACCTAGAGAAAATTTTCATAGCCATAATAAGAATTGAAAGCTAGAACAGTGGAACTGCACAAATCCCAAATAATATCCCCACACCCACATACTATAATGATTACAAACACCATCTGTATTAAGATTAAAACAGGATCTAGGGGTTCTTATATGACATTAGCCTTCATCCCAGCAGTAATGTTCTTAATCCCATCATGTCGAAAAGTGTTACGTGATTAAAATATAACCCAACAATCAGCTGAAATGAGCATACTTTGGACCTAAGTTTCAATTGGACAATGATTGGTGTCATGATACCATGTAGACTAGAAAATATACATAGACTCAAACTGGATATAAATTCCAAAAAAGTACATAAAGAATCTTCAACTGTATCGATCCCACTCCCCCTCAAGAAACAGATGAAAATTGCTTTCCCTACTTCCATTTGAGCATTAGTTGCATCTTCATGCTAAGGAAATTACCTTACACTGAAAATAACAATCCATAAGGATAGATTGGTTTTAGATATTCTATATCATAAAATTGTATTTATTCAAGATACACTCACACTAAAGATCCATCACCCATGTGTCCAGGATTTTCATGGGGTAAACTAGATTATACAACTCTAATGCACTGAAACAACCCAATCCTGAAGGTGTCAAAATGTACTAATCCTACTATTACACCAACTATATATTATATTAGATAATTTTATGCTCATTTTTTTTATCACAAACATGATAAGGGTAGGATATTTGAAATTTTATATAATAGAGATGTCAAGAGTCGAGAAACCTAAGGAAAACATATGAACACCAAGCCAATTGTCAGTCCAGAAACTGATATCACCACATCCAATGATCTGGTGAGAATAGTGTTTGAGGGCTTGAAGTGTGAATTTAAGGGTTCACTAGAGAGTAGTAGCTACATGGATCTCCTTATTCGAAAGATGATTTTGATATTCATATTTTGATTTGGTGTAATTAGTCTAAAGAGAGTGCCCATCCAGAACCTCATAGGCAAGCTTATCATGCATGTTGTGAATGGCAGCTCCAAGGCTCCCCAAGTTAATCCTTATCTCTTCAATGGGTTTGGAAAACCTATTCCACATAGACTAGTGGTATTTTTAAATCTATTAAGATAACTTGAGTAAAGGTATTTCATTTGAGGTAAGAGATCATATTTTTCCTAAAATATCTCCATGGAAAAGTGTTATACATTTTGGTAAAAAGAGAAATATAAGGACATGGTTCATTAGAACATATAAAATCTTGGAGAGAATTATATTTGCTTTTTATTTATTGTATTTTCCTCTAATTTAATCTCAGGTTCATAATGTGTTTCATGTTTCATTATTAATAAAATATGTATTATAAATCTCTTGTTTTTTAATCCCTAAAGTTTTTTAGTTTGAAGAGAAACTTTATTACGAGGAATAGATGTTTATATTATTGAACACATAGAGTAGGTGTTATGAAATAATATGATTCACTAGGTTAATGCATTGTGGGAAAACCATATGATTGAAGAAGAAACATGAGAATCACAAAATGTTATAAGGGAAAAATATCTGCACTTGTTTAAATAATGAATAAAATTAAGAGGATTTAATTTTAAAAAGGGGAGAAGAATGTAACAACCTAAGTAATGTTGATTTTAAATAAATTTTTTTCCTTATTAATATTAATTAATTATATTTTACAGATTTATATTCATTATAATAAAATTAAGTAATTTTTTAATCAAAAGGGAATTTGTCCTATTCTTACTAAATTTTGTTTATATGCATTATATGATTTTATTTAAAATATAAATTTAAAAATTTTAGAATTTTAATTTTAAAAACATGATATCATTTTTTATATCATCAATTCAAAATTTTCATAGAGTTACAATTTTTTAATTTTATGAAAAAGTTTATTTTTGGGTGAATAAAAAAAATATCAATCTTTATGAAAATTATCTTTTCTTTTCATGTATTTACAAAGTCACATTATATTCTGGATTGGTTTTAAATTATCTTGGTTTTTTATTAAATATAATACAATAAATGACCTTTTAATCAAAATTATACTTGAATATGGTATATAAACATTTTCATACATAAAAGGCATTTTTCTTGAAAAAAAATTTCTTCGCGTTTTGCGTGTTTGATTTTAAATTAATTTATACCACTTATAGAAATTTAATTTGATAAAATGGAATCAATATTTTTAATAATTATATCCAAATTTATTAATTATTCCACATCCATTTTTGTTTATTATGAATAGTAACTTTGGTAAAAAAGTCAGTTACCGTGGTAAGTGTTAAAAAGAAGTAAAAGGGTTAAAACTAAAAAGATAATGGTTAAAATAACCTAAAAACTTGTTTAAATACTATTAGATATCCATATTTCAAAAATATATTATCTATTATCTAATTATGAGTCTTTTTGAATCCATTTTTCTTCAGTAATATATTAATATATTTTAATCTTTTGAAAGATTCCAAGTGTGAACTCTCCCTAACTTATATAGGGGCATACCCTATCCTATTTTCTACACACTTCCAAAGCCTCTTATCTGATCCAATACCTACCCAAATACCTTCTTAATATCCCTCCAAATATCCTATCATAATAATAACATCGAAAGTATTTAGGTATAATTCTAAGGAGGTTATCTGATGAAGAGGTATAGTTCTCAACTGAGTGTTTTGTTTTTATTTCTTATTTTACCTCTATCCAACCTCTATTAACCATTTTCATATAATAAAATAATTATATCGCATATAATAAAATTTTATTATTTTTATGCCATAACCCATTTTAATCTACTTAACCATCTAATGAAAAATAAAGACATCGCTCATGAGTACGTGCATACTACTGCCTCGCGAGATGATATATTTCATTCATCATCATCAAATTTTATAGTTGGTTATAACGGTGGACCCAAATGAAATAATATGATATATATATATAATATAAATTTTATTCTCTAATGTTAAATAAATACTCTACCTCTTTCTTTATCATTCAATGAAAAAAAAATGTCACTCATGTATATGTGCAGACTACCACCTTATGAACCGATATATTTTATTTTTGATAACCTCATCACATGGCTTGTATATATAGGTGTATTTAAAGAAATAATGTGATATGTGTAATATAATTATCATTATATAAAGATAAAATAATATTTACCCTCTTTTTATCATGTTCAATGAAAATGGAAACATTACTCTTGAGTATATACGACCTACGATCTTCGTGAGTGTAACACGATTCATTTTTATTGACCATATTACATAGTTGGATATAAAAGTATAATTAATGTATGAAAAAGATAATTTTAACATTATTAATATTATATAAATGATATAATCATGATCCATTTGACCAAATTAAACCTACTGAAGTCACTTTGGACTAATGAACCAAACATCCTCAAAACATCTAAGTAAACTTAATCAAGTAAGTGATTAAGTATGAAATGGATATATGTGAAATAAAAGAAATAATAAAATTGAAATTTTTTATGAATAAATTAAATAATTAACATGATTTTATTATTTAGGAAGATAATGATTGTACATGACAAGTCAGATTCAAGGTAAGAGACACTTTACCTTAAAACCTTGTTTTAAATGTTTTAAATATTTATTTTATAAATCCTTTTATTCTATATATATATTCTTAAAATTATTTTATGAATTTATTTATTTGGGAACAAATAATTATTAAGGAAATTTTATATATCTTTTTAATTTATTTTAATTTTTTTCAAAAGAAATCTTCTTAAGTATTTTATACGAACGTTTTAATAAAAGGAAAAAAGGAATGTTTTATTTTAATGTATATGACGTCAATGATTTTTCCCACAACCATAACCATTATTTGATGTTTGGATTAATTTATAATCTTCCATATTTTCTTCAAACAAAAACCCTTCTTCCCTTTGGTCTAGTTATTTTATCTTTGAGAATTGGGTTTTAATGAAAATGGATATATCAATATTCTAAAATGTTTTACATATGGGTTAAAAAGTATATTTTTATGATTTTGATTATGGAAATGAAATATTTTATGTGTTTTATATATTTTAGGATCATTGAAAAAATTTATAATGATTTTTGGGCCTAATATATCTCTCTAATATATTGGGTAATGATTATGTTCTTTGAATAAATATGTTGGAATTAATCGAGTAGGTTATTCCATTTGTAAGGGTTCTTGTAAGTGTTCTTTAAAGATGATGACTAAAGGAACCAACATGAATTTTATATGCTTGATAATTATTTTTCATTAAATTTATTTATTTTATAAGGTAAAATAATGATCTTTTTTAAGGAATTACTATTCCCTTTAAGGGTAAAAATGTGTTTTTTAGGAAATATTTTTCATGGGTTCTCATGTAATCTAAGAAACCCTCATGATTATGAATTTTCCTTTATGTTTTCTTAAAAGTGTTTTATGAAAAACTTTGGTAAATCAAACTTATTAAATGTGAAATTAAATAACTCTTTAAGCTCAAATTTTATTATGTTAAAGGAAAACTCTCTAATGTGATATCATGGTTTTAAAATGGATTAACATGTTTTTTTATTTTTATATGTCCTATACTAATATCTTTGTGATAATACTACATTTTAAGATGTTTTCATAGGGTTTAAGGATGATTAGGAATAAAGATGAAGTCAATTTTCAAATCATGATTATTTTTCATGAAAAAAACATGTTTCATTTTAAAAGAATTATATTTTAAAATAACATAGATAATGAGTTCAATTTTCCAACTTGTAATGTATGGGTTTGTTACATAAGATTTATGACCTAATTATCTAAAACTATAGACCTGAAAAGATCATTTGGAATGAGAGAAAATATATTATTAATTAAAATTGAAATTATGGGATGAATAAGGATCAGATCCTTATATATTTAATATGACATTCATAGAGGACCTACTAGTTTAGTCCACACTTCCTCCACAATTACCAATCCTTGAATAAAAAATATTATTCATTTGATAAATAAATAGATATTTATAATATTCGTGGTATTTTGAATAAATATTTATTTTAATATTCAACTCACACATAAATACGGTGACTGAATAATGACAATCAATATATCATGAATAAATATTAGTCCATAGATAGAAGAATAATATTTATTCCAAAAATTAAATTCAAATAGAATTTAATTGGGATCTATTGAAACACTATGTTTGTAACCCACTAGGCTTCTTCCTTGGAAGAATTAAGAGAGTTTTCTTAAAGTCTAATATTAGCATCCAACAATATGTAAAGTCACCTAATAGGAAAAACTTAATGCCACAACATCAACAACCACATATGAATGCTCATTGTGTAACATGATCTCTTTGTATGGATATATTATCAATTAAGTTGAATTCTCATGTCATCAACCTATATGCTTGATATGAATGTTTTTACAATCTGAAATGAACCCATAAACACACCATGTCCATATAATTTAGTTTTATGGTTTCATTCTAATAAAATGAATTGTATATCCACTTATATAAAAATAGAAGGGTAAAGTCCTTCCTCGAATTATTCATTAACAACATATTACCTATGACGCACCCAACATACATTACTTCATCATAAACATATGGAATCATAGTTTTTATCAATACATCAATACACATTAATAGTAATCTTATAGTGTAAATATCATTACACATGTCCATATACAAGAATATCCAATCACATTAAAACATGTGAATTTCCTACTTGTGGGTCTATCCTCATAATCTCTCGTCTTAGAAATTGCCAAGTGTGAACTATATGAGATGAAGTCTTTTCCTATTGTGAGTATCTAGCACCTAATAGTCTAAATAATATGTGCCTTATCAGATGATTCCATATGACCATAGGACTAATGATTAATAATATCATTAGAGTACTTCAAGGTTCTCATCACAGAGGGGAATTGTTATCAACTTTTAAGCGTGATAGATACTCTAGAACATTTTCATATTAAATTTACACATAAGAAAAATCAATATATGATAAGTAATTTATTAATATTTAAATTCGTGAATATACATGAAACCTGAAGTACAAATTAGTTTGTTATAGATCACAAACTCATATATAATCCCACTTGAACTAGAGACAAAATTTAATGAATTTTATTCTACTAACTCTTATATGATGTTCATGATTCTATTGATAAATATATTTAGTCCATGGGTTCACCATGGTTTCTTCAATGGAAACTCACATTACTATAACATCAAATCTCTTAGAAAAATCTCTCAGGAGATGATATTTATGGAATATGTGCTTCATTTACTTATGTGACCTTGGATCCTTCACAAGATCGACCACCATAGTATTATAAAAATATAGAGTGTTGGGAAAAAATCCCCCAAGTTATCATTGAATAATTTTTGAGGTGAATGTTTTTGTTGACAAAGCGGGCCTCCATGTTGTGTTTGTTGACAAAGCAAACCAAAATGTACAATTTGTTGAAAAAGGGGGTTTATATGGTGATTTGTTAGGTTAAAGAGATGTTATTGGCTATCCATGTTTGAAAGAAGAAACTCTAAAAAGTAATAGATGATCTGGAGGCAGTAAAAAAACAACCGACACAAGGTGGCTCAGTTCTATAGTATTTGCCAAATTTTTGGGGCTGAAAATCAGAAAATGGAGAAACATGTTTCTGGAAAAGGAAGGTGCACGAAATATTTTAAGTGTGTGTGAAAGATTGGTTTTTTCACGCAATATTGAAGGTATTTTTGGAACTTGTGTGAAAGGTGTGTTTTGGGAGGAGAATGTCGAAAAATGGCAAAGGCTTGAATTGTGTGAAAGATTTGGAAATGTTCACAAAAGATGAGGCTGCGCGAAAGAAACTTGCACACCCAATGCGACGTCAAATGGGGTTTTTTGCACTCGAATAGGATCTTGCACGACATGGTGAATATTCCGCACAGGGTTCAAGAATTCATATAAATAAAACATTACCACCTCATTCGATATAGCTCAACACTTAGAGAAAATCTGAGAACTGGATCGTGTAATAATTTCACACAAAAGGAGATGCGCGAACAACTTTGAGTTGCGTGCAAGATAATAAAGTTGTGTGTAAGATTTGAGTTGTGCCTAAGATTGCAGTTGAGCACAGGGAGTGTTTCGCAACAAAAGTGGAATCTTGCACGCAAGGCATTAAAGTTGTGTGCAAGATGCAGTAAGGGTTGAACGAAAGATTTAGAGTTACCCAGTAGTACTTTGGTAAAGTGGTTTTCATCAGTGGAGGAAAATTGGACTTCAATAGAGCATCCTACATATAGTGGAGGATGCATTCATTAGTGATAATGAAGGGACCTACAAATCTATAAACTTTGAGTGGATCCTTTCCAGAGTAGTGAATAAAGGAAGAGGAAGAAGGTGATCCTCTCCACCAGTAGTGATCTAGAGAGATAAATAAGGAGTGACCCTTGGGAAAGAAAAGATATAAACCTAAAATTTGTAAAGTCAGTGAGCTTTAGTAGATTTGGTAATGTGGCACATCGTTGTTGTATGCTCCTTGGATGTAGCCCAGTGAGGGTGAACCAAGTAAAAATCTATGTTTCTGCCTTCCTGATTCCTTGCATTGCATCAAACGAATCATTATCAGATAAATAAGGAAAGAACAAGATAAACGATAAAATAATAAGATAAAACAAAGTGACCCTTATAATATAGAGGTCAAGATCTAGTGGGGTAGGAAGAATTTTTAAATAGAATATCCATACCCCGATTCACCCCCCTCTTAAGGTATCTAGGACCCTTTTGGTCCTAACATAGAGTGATAAGTTCTTTATTTATAGTCACTACGTAAAGGTCTGGGATGAATTTTCATATCCAAACCACTTATTTAGTTGTATCAAAAAATATAATATACATGGAATCTTCTATATAATTAGCCACCATGACTTTCTTTGAGCACTTCTAGCTCACATCACCTCCATGGAGAGTGAAGATATATCCCGATTAAAATTTCAGACCAACTTGATCTATTTGGAAAATAACATCTATATATCCCCTAATGTCGAGCTCCACATCTCCTCCATACACCAAGAACATATCCCCTATATTCTCAAGGTACTTTAGGATAGTCTTGAATATCATCAAATTGTGGTCTCCTTGTTTAGATTGATATCTTCTTACCATGATCAAGGAATATTCAATATCTATCCAAGTACACAACATGGCATACATGAATGAACTCATCACATAGGTGTATAGGATCATTGTCATCCCATGTATCTCCTCATGTTTCTATGGACACGTTTCTTAGAGATATGCATATCATATGATATTGGAAATAATCCCCTCTTGGATTTACCCTTGATGAATCTATTCAGTATATTTTCATTGTACATACCTTGACTTAGTCCAAACATCCCCATAGATATATCATGATGGATTTTAATACTAAAAATGTATGCTTATTTACTTAATTCATTTATGGAGAATCATGTATTCAACCATGTCTTAAAAAAATGTAAGACTAGTATTGTGTTTTCTACAAGTAATTTTTCATCAACATAAACTATTAAGAAAAAAATTTCACTACCACTATACCACTTGTATACACAAGGTTCACATCCATTAATTATGAAACTAAAATATGTTATGGTTTTATTTATGTGACCATGTTTTCTGGAGAAGGTTTTTGGAAGCTGAATAAAGTTTGTACTTCAAGTGTTGTATTTTGTTTTCAAAGAAGAAATAAATTAGTTCACTTTGTAAAATATGATCATCAGACTAACCATCATATTTAAGAGTTCAGAATCACAATTCTTAAGAAATTACATAGGATATGGAAGAATTTTTATAGATTAAAAGGTTCATCATACTTACCTCGGATATGGAATGAAAGTAAAATCATAATGAGGGAATAAATTGAATTCTACATGGATCAAATAACAAAAATAATGATGCTATTCTATTTTGTATTTAAAAAAAGTCATAAGTCTTCTAAGAAACTTTTGATGGAAGATTTAAGAAGTAAATCAAGAGTTATTCCAATCATATTGAGGTTTGGATTGGAAAGAAAGAATTTACTGGAAGTTCATTGGTATCATAATCAAAAGAGAAAGGATGTTTCTGAAGTTAAAGCTATTGGAACCGGTCCATCGGATGCAGGGTGCCACCGATAATTAGAGGAAAAATTGTTTTTATGGGGAATTTTGGGGACCAATGATGAAGAAAAGAAAATTTAAGTCATTGGAACCGATGAAAAATCAGATCAAAGGCCAATCAATAATATATTCAACCATTTTCATCAAGATGAATTATTAGTTGTTTGTTAATTGGGACAAGTATGATAGTTATACTATGATTTTTTTTCAAGTCATTCAAGAGAGAAAGAATAATTTCTTTAACAATTTCCCCAAGATCCATTAGAATTTTTTGGAATTTGATTGTTAGAGTGAAGTAGATACTGATCCATCAGGCGCAGACTGGCACCGATAACATAAGCGGACATGTGATCACCAGTTTGAGGCAAAGAAGAAAAATAGTATTGATAAAAAACCTCCAATTTATGTTTTCAAGAGGGATCTTGAAAGGTTTTTTTAAATTAATTTATAATGTATTTTCAAGGGAAACTTGAAGTCTAAATAATTTTTGAATATAATGCTGAAGTGCTTCCATCATAATGAGAAGATATTCTCTTCTCATTTTTTTTCATTTGGTATAAAGAAACATAATGAAATATATTCAGTTATGATTGAATTGAAAGTGGTTCAAGAAAATTAGAGTAACTATATTCCTCCATCGAAATGAGTTAGATCATATTGAAAAATAAAAATTGGATTGAAGATTGTTCAGAAAGCCTGAAGCAAGCTGAAGTCATGAGAAGATTCGAGAAGGCTTGAAAAGAGTTGGGAAGCATTGAAGGAGTAAAATATTCATCTAAAATACAAGGTGGGTTTATGATTTGGGAAATTTGGTTAAGTGGGAAATATTTTTAGAATCCTACATAAACCATTTTTGGGTTTCCTATAAAAGGAGAAGGTACTTTTAACTTTTTGACACGGATGTAGTGTTGAAGAGAGAAGGCAAAGCACAGAATAATTCTATAGAGAATGAGTTTTTAGATTGAAAATTACTAAGAAAGTTTTTTTGAATAGAAGAATAAAGGATAAGATACAAGATCATATTAAGAGTTTATAGAATTGGATCGAGAAATCAGATTGGGCTTTCCAGACTGAGGCCAAAGTAGTTAAAAATTGTTTCAGCTGTATTCAAATAGATTTATACAATTGAATTGGTCAATAAGATTGGGGAATTAGAGTGGGAAATTTGATTGAGTATCATTATGAAGTCTATGATGTTCATTCCTTATGGTGGATAAGAAATAGAAGAATTCTTATAAAGAATATATTTGTGAAAGTTGACAAGGAAACATAATAACTTATTTTGAAGAATTTGTTGAAAGTTTCTTAACTTGTTACAAAAATTGTACTACATCATTTCTTGATACATGAATCTTGTGCATTGTTGTATTGAACACAGTGATGCATGAGTGTAAGGGAATATCCTACTAATTTTAACCCACACAAAAGGATTGTTTTCTAGTGGTTTGTGTGGTATCATATTTTTTTCATACCACAACAAGGATGTAGATACTCTTATTCAGTAGTGAACCTTGTAAATTATCATGTTCCTATAGATGTGTGATTGTTTTTTTCTAGAAAAAGTGATAACTCTTTAAGATGAGGTGAAGGTTGTTTCAGAAATAAGGAAACTTAAAATAAAATTATATCATTGATTCACCCCCCTCTCAGTGATACTTGATCTTGACTTTGCACTTATAAGTGGTATTAGAGCCAAATATTCCCTTCGTTTATTCATTTATGTAGTTTTTGAAGATAATTTGTGATGGAAAATATAAATTGTGTGAACTGTATGGGGATTCCACTCTTATATGGTAAGAACTATCATATCTGGAAAGATATAATGTTGCATTATCTTATGTCTATTGGTTATGATGTACTTAAAGCTTTAACAGATGGATTTACTCTTATTGATGAAAAAAGTCCTCTTAAATATATTGATAAGAATAATCTTGAGAATTATGGAAGAGTTAATAATTATTTACTATCATCACTTTCTAAAAGTGAGTTTATAATAGTGAAATGTGTTTCCACTAGAAAAGGTATTTGGGATAAGCTAAAAACATTTATAAAGGCCATACAAAAGTAAAGAAGGTAGAGTTAGAATTATAGAGGCTGAAGTATGAAGATCTCAAGAAGGTTGAATACAAATCTATTGGTGACTTATTTAACAGGGTAAATAATAGTGTCATAACTATTGAATGTCTTGGTGAAAAGTTAGAATACTCTATAGGTGTCGAAAATATATTAAAAATTATTCCTGATAATTTTGATGCTAAATTTTCTTCATTAGAAGAAAGAGATCCTGAAACATTATCTCTAGATTATTTTCATAGTACTTTCATAACTTATGAAATGATAAGGGAGAAATCTATGAAAATCAAAAAAATAGTTGATAGAGAAATGTCTTTCAAGGATTCCAAGAAATAAATTTCAAATAAGATTCTTATTAAAGAAGAATATGGTGATTCTGATTCTGAAAATGAGGTTTGAAAAAATCTTGTTGAATTTTTATCCTTGTTTTCTAAAAAATTGAGAGGAGGTATAGGAAAACATAAAGGGAAACTTCCCTTGATTGTTTTGAATATGGGTCCATTGGGAATTTTTTGGTTAATTTTCCTTGAATAAATAATGAAGATGATAGTGAGGAGGATGATAGAAGAAAGATAAGATCTTGGAATAAATAGGATGATGAGGATAAATCTTATTCCAAAGGTAAAGATAAAAAACTCTTAAAATCCAAAAAGAGAAGTTTACTATCTAAAGATAAATAAGAAAAAGATAGTGAGTATGAATCTGAAAAATATTTTGAGAAGGATAGAGAAAATAATTTTATTAAAACTGTGTTCAATGAAGAGTTAGGAAGCAATAGTTCTAAAGAAGAAGAAAATCAACTAGAATTTCATATGAAAGAAGAACTGAAAGCATGTCTAAGAAAGATTGGGAGGCTTGAGAAAGAAATCAGGAAGTTGAAAAGTGAAGACTCATAAATAAATAATCAATAATAATTCCATGATGAGAAAGTTAAGATTCTATAAGAAATTGATAATTTGAATAAATCTCTAGAGAAATAAAATAATCGTGATGAACATCTGGAAGTAAATTTGAAGGAAAAAGAAGAATATTTGGAACTTGTCCAACAAAACCTTTATAAAGAAGAATACAAGGTTAAAATTTCCAATAATTCTATATCTAATGTTAGTGAAATATCTTGAAAGGATAAACCTGATAAGGATAAAAAATTACCTTAAAAGGTTGAGAAGAAAGTTGAAGTTGTTTTGGTGAAGAAAAAATATGGGAAAGTTGTGTATGTGTCCAAGACCAACAAAGTGAAGAGGTCAAAATTTTATAAAATGTATGAGTCTAAAAAAGTTCTAATAATTTTGGTTCTGATAAGTTTGAAAAGAAAACTGAGATGAAAAAGAAGATTCTCATTGATAAGATAAAGTTTGGTGGTCAATAATGTTCTGATAAGAATGATAAGACGGCTTGAGAAACATACTCACAACTTTGGACAATATGGAAGTTCTAGAAAAAATTATTATTTATATGAATACTACTGGTATTTTGGTGGATTTGGGTATATGCCAAATATTTTTTTGGTTAACCAACAATATTACAAATATTCTAAAAATTATAGAATTAAAAGTTTTATGGGGAGTTAATACCCTCAAAGGAAGAGTATGAGAATGCTGTTTTTAATAAACCTGAGAAGGTTGGTGTAAAAGTTGAAAATAGATTCTAGCCTGTGGAAACTATTTGTGAAAGATATGAACAACCTAGACATACCGTAAAAGGACATCTTGTTTTGTTACTGACATGAAAAAATTTTGTTAACAAATATCATAAACTGGATGTCACGAAAGATAAAGGGAAATAAAAATTTCTTGTTGTTGATACTGATCTCAAAGATACAAAAGTAGAATGACCTTGGATCTTGGATAGTGGGTGTTCTTCTCATATGTCCAGATACTTAAAATTGTTGAAAAATGTGAAAGACTTGAAAGAAGGAATAGAGGCATTTGGCAATGATGAATCACTCAGAATCAAAGGTGTTGGATCAACCATCATTAGGGAAGAAAAGATGAAATCCAAGAAATATTTATTTGTTAATGGGATAAAACACAACCTACTAACTGTTCCAAAACATTTTAATGAAGGAAAAAAGTTTTTTTTCTTCACAAAATATGTGTTTTTTTTAAAAGTGAGGAAGATTGAAAGGTTGTTACAGGAGGCCAACATACAAAAGGGAACTTATTTCAAGTTGGTGAAATACAAAACACTTATTATATAGGCATGGTGTAAAAAAATAAGTTGTGGCCTAAAAGGTTGGGACACATGTGTCAAAGAAAAATGGGAAAGTTTTCAAAGTGAGATAGTGTTTGAGGTATTCCTAATATGTCAAGAATAAGATATTGGTGTTGTAAAATATTTTAGAAAGGAAAAATTTAAAATTTTGTGCATAAGAAAGTTAAAATTTGTTCAAAATGAACTTGTAACTTATTCATTCCAATATATACGGGCCAATGAAAAAAACAATCAAATGATGGAGATAATTATTTCATTATTTTCATAGATGACTTTACTCTCATTACTTGTGTTATGTACATGAAACATAAGTTAGATGCTCCAAAAATTATTAAAATATTCAAGAAGAAAGATGAGAAGGAATGTGAGTATTCAGTGAAGAGGTTGAGAACAGACAATGGTGTTGTATACAAAAATAAAGAATTTGAAAACTATCTTGGGAAGCATGGAATTTGGCATGAGTTTAACACACCTCACACTCATCAACATGATAGTGGTTCTTAAAGGAAAAAATAAAAGTTTGGTTGAAATGGGGCGAACTATGTTACTTGAACATGGTCTCCCTCATTAATTTTGGAGAGAAGCAATGAGCACTACTGTGTATATTCAAAATCAATGCTTCTAAATACCAAATTCAGATATGACTCTATATGAATTTTTTTATGATAAAACTGCATGTTTGAAACACTTAACAGTTTTTGGGAGTCCATGTATCATAAAGAACAAAGGTGGAAACTTGGAATGTTTGATCACAGAGGTGAAAATGAAATTTTTATTGGTTATGCACCATATATAATAGGATACAGATGTTTTGAAAAAAAAATCAGAAAGATTAGTTGACTCTATTGATGTGAAAGTTATTGAAAATTTTGAGGAAGATAAACATACTCGTACATAGAGGGACTGTGCAGTACTGTAGCGGATACTGTAGCGGGGACTGTGCAGTACTGTAGCAGGAACCGTGCAGTACTGTAGTGGGAATTGTGGAGTACTTTAGTGAGAACTGTAGCAGACACTGTTTGGCACTATAGCAGCCGGGAATATGCCCCCGTTTGGGCCTTCGGGACACCGATTTGGTCCCTGGGTCCATTAAGGCCTTCGGGCCACCCAGGCCTTCGGGTAAGTATGGCCTTAGGGCCACCTCAAGGCCTTCGGGCCACCTTTAGTGCAGATGAAAACCAGACGACCTATAAGGAACAAGCTCTACAAGGAGGATGAGCAAGGAGCTTTCACCACAACAGAGCTAAACAGATTGCAATAATGAGAGGTTATGGCACCTGCCATCGGGAAAATCCTGTGCATGCATGGGAATGCCTAGCCGAACAACAATGCGAAGGTGGAGAGATGATTTCACGATGAAGATGCTGGGGAGGAGCAGTTCCAAGTAGTTATTCTGGGTTGTATGTAATTTTTGAAGCCTACGGGCAGTGAATTCCTCTAAGGCCTATGGTCCATGTAATACTTAAACCTACGGGCCTTGTAAGGGTTCCACCTCACCCCTTGAAAGGTGGATTATCAAAAATCAATAAAAAATGAAGGCCTTCGGGCCATTGGAGGAAAACAATTATAATCCTTCTCAAGAAGAAGAACTAGACTCAACTATTTCTAGTGACAAGAAAGAATCTCAAAAATATCATCCTAGGATGAGGAAGCAAGTGGAATCTTAAAACATTATTGGTGATCAACATCAAATTGTTTAAACAAGAAGAAAAATTACACATACTTCTTTTTATTCAAAAGTTGAGCTAAATTATGTGAATAAATCATTTGAGCATTTGAAATGGGTTTAGGCTATGAATGAAGTTCTTGATCAGATTGAAAAAAATGATATATGATATCTCATATGTAAACTATATGATAAAAATGTTATTGGTACAAAATGATTTTCTGGGAAAAAGATAATTGAAGATGGTGATGTGATAAAAAATATTAGTGTATAAAGGCTACTCATATATTGAAGGAATATATTATGATGATTCTTTTTCTCCGGTGGAAATATTAGAAATAATCTAAATATTTATTTTTATTTATGCATAAAGAAGTTACAAAATTTTTCATATGGATGTGAAATCATAATTTTTGAATTGTGATCTTGATGAGTAAGGTTACATTGAAAACCCATGTGGATTTATTGTTGGGAAAGATGAAAGTTATGAGTGCAGGTTAAAGAAATAATTGTATGGGATAACATAATCCCCAAGGGTATGGTATTCCAAATTGGATACTTTCTTGAGTAAGATGAGTTTTATGAAAGGAAGATTTGATAGTAATTTTTACATCAAGGAAAGTCAATAGTTTCTCTAACCATAATTGTCTATGTTGATGACATTATCTTTACTGGTATTGATGAAAGAACATGTGAAATATTTTCTAAAGAAATGTAAAATTTGTTTGATATGTCCATGTATGGAGAAATGAAATACTTTCTTAAGTTACAGTTATTATAAAAGAAGAAATACATTTTCCTTTATCAAGAAAAGTATTATAAGGAACTTCTTTAAAATTTCAACATGGAAAATTTGAAACTAGTTTTGACATCAATTTTAGGGGAAACCAAGTTGACTAAAGAAACATAAGTAAAGGAAGTTGATCCTAAAGAATTTTGAAATCAGATTGAAATTTTTTTATATTTTACTACCTCAATACCCGACATTGTTTATGTTTTTATCCTATAAGAAAGATTTCAAAGTGCTCCAAAATAATCACACTTATTAGATAGAAAAAGAATTATTAGATAAATAAAAGGAACAATAAATTTTAGAATTAGGTATGATATCTCAAAAAGTATTAACTTGTTTGGGTTTTGAGATGTTGATTGGGTAGGAAAAGTTGATGATATAATATCCGCATCTAGTGTAGTTTTCTTTCTAGAAAAAAGTTGTGTTAGTTGGCATACAAAGAAATAGAATTTAGTAACTCTTATCATATTTGAAGATGGTTATGTTTCCTCTACTCAAGATACTACCCAACTTATATGGACGAAGACTCAAATATAATATTTCATTGGTGAAGTAAAGTTACCCTTTCTCTTAGGTTGTGATAATAAAAGTGAAATCAACCTTATCAGGTATCCAGAACAAAATTTTCATTCAAAACGTATTGATATAAAATATAATTTCATCAAAGAGAATGTAGAGAAGAAGGAATTGAATCTGGAGTATGTTTCTATATCAGTAAAAGTTGTATACATTTTCACAAAACCTTTACCAAAGGAACATTTGAACAAACTAAGTTTGAACATGGTCATTCAACCTTCTTCTCATCAAGGTTGAGGTATGTATTTTCCCCCTATCTTATCTAGTGTTTGGAAAGTATTTTCAAGAGGTATAATTATTTCATAAATATATCCATTCATATGGGCTAAAAATTTTAAGGAAGCATGTATGTTGGGGGAGTTGTGCATAAGCTATGATTTTATCATGCAAGGGGGTGAACTATTCTAACAGTTTTTTGGAGTGGTTATAGGAAACTTTTATTGATAGGAAAGTTGAAGAAGTGAAAACAATGTGAATAAAAGCTGAAGATGTTGATGAGTCATTACTTTTGGACATCATGGTTTTTCTGTCAATGATTCTTGTTTCCTATAATGAGTTAGATCACATAGGCTTAGAATTATTGATAATTAATCCAAAGCTTAAGATTAAAAATTTCATTGATTTATGAATCTTGGTTGATAAAAAAAATACAAAAGGGGATATTTTTAGTACCATGTTTGATGGAGAAGGTTTTTGGAATTTTAAAGAAGCTTGTACTTCAAGTTTTGTCTTTTGTTGTCAAAGAAGAAAGAAATAAGTTCAATTTGTAAAAGCCGATCATCCAACTGACCATCATATTTAGGAGTTTTCACCCACAATTCTTAAGAAATTTCATCAGATTGAGGAGAATGTTTCTATAAGAAAAGGTTCATCAGACTCACCTCGAGTCCATAATTAAAGGGATATCTTAATGATGAATGAAATTGTATTCATCATGGCTCTAATAATAAACCTAATGATGCTTTATTGTTTTTTATTTTAGAAAATTAATAAGTGTTCAAGGAAACTTATGTTTCAAGATTTAAGAAATAAAGGATGAGTTTTCCAATCATATTGAGGTTAATATTGGAAGGAAATAAGTTACCTGAATTTCATTGTTATCATAATTAGAAAATAAAGGAAGTTGTTGAAGTCAATTCTGTTCGAACCGGTCCATTGGACATGGTGTGCCACCAGTCATCAGAGAAAAAATTGTTCTTATGGGGAATTTTTGGGATCAATGAAGAATAAAATAAATGTGAAGTTGTTGGAACTAATGAAAAATAGGATCAGATATCAATAAAAAATGTAGTCAACCATTTCCATCAAAATGAATTGTTGGTTGTTTTTCTATTAGAACAAGTATGATATCTATACTCTGATTTGTTTTTCAAGTGGGTCAAGAGAGAAGTAATAATTTTCTTAAAAATTACATCAAGATCCATCAGAATAGAGTTTAATTTTATTTTCAAAGTGAATCATAGACCAATCCATCAGGTGCAGGCTGACACTAATAACATAATCGGATGTAGGATCATTGGTCTGAGGAAAAGGAGATAAAGTGTATTGATGAAAATAGCCTGCAATATAAGTTTCCAAGTGGTATCTTGAATGTTTTTTTAAAAAAATTGAGAAATTATTTTCAAGGGAAGCATGAATTATAAAAAGTTTTGAATATGATATTGAATTACTACCATCGCAATGAGAAGACATTCTTTTCTCATTTTTTTTCATTTGGTACAAAGAAACATAATGAGATGTCTTTAGTTCTGATTGATTTTCAAGTGAGTCAATAAAATTTAAGAAACAATATGCATCCATCATAATGAGGTAGATCATATTGGAAAATCATAATCAGACAGAAGATTATTTAGAAAGTCTTAAGTAAGATATAGTTGTGAGAAGATTATAAAAGGATCGAGAAGAGTTGATAATTGTTGAAGGAGTAAAAGATTCATCTAAAATTCAAGGAGAATTTATGATTTGGGAAATTTGGTAGAGTGGGAAAGATTTTCAGAATCCAACATAAACCATTTTTGGGTCTCCTATAAAATGAGAAGATACTTTGTACTTTCTAGCATGGATGTACTGTTAAAGAGATAAAGAGGAGCGATGAAGAATTATAGGGAGAAAGAGTTTACGTATTGAAAATTCCTAAGGAATTTTTAAAGATAAAAGAATAAAGAATAAGTGATAAGATCATATTCATAGTTTCCAAAATCAGACTGAGAAATCATATTGGTTTTTCTAGACTAAGGACAAATTAGTTTAGGATTGTTTCAACTATATTAAGATAGATTAATATAATTGAACTGAGCAATAAGACTGGGGAATTGGACTGGAAAATCAGATTGAGTATCATTATGAAGTCCAAGAAGTTATTTCCTAGTTATAGGTAAAAATTAAAAGAATTTTTATAAAGAACATATTTTTTAAATTTGACAAGGAAGCACGGTAACTTTTTTTAAAAAATCTGGTGAATGTTTCTTAACTTGTTACAAATATTGTACTATATCATTTCATGCTACTTGAATAACATGAATTATTGCATTGAGAATAGTGATACATGAGTCTAAGGGAATATCAAACTCATTTTATTCCACACAAAAGATTATTTTCTAGTGTACTGTGTGGTATTAGATTTTTTCTATACCATAACAAGGACATATCCACTCTTTTTGAGTAGTGAACCTGGTAAATTCTTGTGTTTCTATAGATGTGTGATTGTTTTTTTCTTGAGAAAGTGATAAATATTTAACAAGATGTGAAGGTTTTTTAAAAATGTAAGAAATTTAAAATAAAAAGATATCACAAATTCACCCCCTCCCCTCTCAGTGATACTTGATCTTGACTGGGCACTTACATTTATTAAATTAGATATTCCATGACCAAGATACTTACTTTAATCCATAAATGGATCTCAGTAATTTTTATACCTTTTTGGATTTCTTTTGAGTAACAAACCCTTTTGGTTGTGTCATATATACATATTCATGAAGGTTCCCATTAAGTAAGGTTGTTTTTTATCCATCTATACAACTTCAGTCATGGTAAGCTGCCATGGAAAGTAGAATTTTGTTAAATTTCAACTTTGAAACTGGTGAAAATATTTTGTTGTAGTTTATACCTTGAAGTTGTTTAAACCATTTTCAACCACTCATGACTTATAGGTACTAAATTTTCCATCCATATCCAATTTAATCTTGAATACCTATTTGAAACTAATGAGATTTAATTCTACATGAGGATCTATGAAAATACATACATGGATCTGGTACATATATTCCATTTCAAAAAGAACAGATTCTTTCCACTTGTAAATTTATGTACCAATTACTTCTTCCTTATAGGTTAAAACTTAATTATTATAAACTAATAATGATTAACCATCCCCAGAGACTAGAAAACCATATTTTTAGGTTCTATGACCTCTCTTATACCTATACATGTATTTTGTGTCTCTATAACATCCACTTCTATAGAGATTTTTGGAATATATTATTATGCTAACTCTTATGTATCTTAATCTTCAATATCATCAAAATCTATCACACTCTCACTATCTATTTTGGATATGTGATCCCTCTCTATAAATATAGTGTTTCTTTACAAGATTACCTTTTTATATAAGGTTCCATAGCAGTAATAACCCCTTTTTATTTGGGGTATCATACAAAGATACATATCGTGACTTGGGGTGCTAGTTTAACACCTAATGTGGCCTTAAAAATGATTCGCATCCTCATGAATGCAATTTAGACAACACAGATTTACTTTCACACCAAAGTTTATATAAAATACTATTTTCCACATTAGTTGAAACTTGATCTAGTGTGTAGGACGCAGTTTTTAATACATATCCTCAAAAGGATAATGTGATACTTACATGACTCATCATTGATCTCTCCATATCTAACAAGGTGTAGTTACTCCTTTAAATTAAACCAATTCATTGTGGGGTATAAAGATAATTAATTTTAGATAGAATCCCAAACTCCCGTATAAAATCAATAAACTTTTATTTTAGATATTCTCCACCATTATCTAAGAAAAGTTTCTTTATTTCATTACCAAGTTGGTTCTCAACTTTATTCTTTTATACCTAGAATTTATAAAAGGAATCTAAATTATACCTCATTAAGTAAACATATCCATATTTACTAAATTAATTAGTAACATTTATAAAGTATGATTATCCACCCATTGCCTTAATAAGAAATGGTCCACACACGTATGTATGAACCAACATAAAAAACACCTTTTCCCTTTCACCATTTCCACTAAATCGATATTTTTTCATTTTTCCTTATAAACATGTGTGACATAAATAAAGTGGATTTAGTTCAAAAGAATTTAAATATCCATAATTGTATAATTTAGTTAGGTATTTTTCCTTTACTTGACCTAGTCGGTAGTGCCATAGTTGGGTGTGATATGTGTCATGTGAAATAAATTCAGTATTTATTGGAATTAATTTTTTTATGCATTCTAACAAATAAAGGCCATTATTTAAATTCTATTTACCATAAAAAATTTATCTTTGAAAAAGAATAAAAATTTTCTTTAAATTTTAAAAATAAAATCATTTGTATCAAGTTTAGATACATAAACAATGTTATTGGTAACAGATGGTACATAATAATATCTATTCAAAAATAATATCATTTTAATTAGTAATGTAAGGTAATAATCTCCAATAGTTACCATAGTAGTTTTAGATCCATAGTAGGATCTTAGATCCACCTGACCTCATGAAATGTTTTTGAATTTACTTGGTTCATGTAATTGGATGAAAATGTGAGAATCATAAGTTTTATGAAATTCCAAATTTATAGAAATATATATATTTCACTAAAAAATTAATGAACCTAAATATTCCACTTTATTAATTATTATCATTTATTTATTCTTCAAATAGACCTTTTTTCTTGAAAAATAGACAGTGTAATGTTCTCTTGTATTCTCCTTGGTCTTCCTTTTCTTAGAAGAACGTTGTAAAGAGGCCTTAGACTTGGTGTTAGTGTTGGATCCTTTCCAATTATCCTTCCTATTGTTCTCCAAAATAACATAAGGAATTCATGATTCATGTCCTTATCAACCTAAAAAAGGTAGAGTGAGGAGATCTGAGAGATACATATCAATGTTTTTTAGGTTATAATTCACAACAATGTTGTAGAATATTTGAGGGAGTAAAGAAAGTATGAGATAAATGTGCAATTATTCAAACAGTTTAAACCATATAACCTATAGATTCCCAATGTAGACAATAATATTGACTATTTGAGTCCCAGATGGTGTAACTTCTCTAATGTTTCTCTATGAGAGTTCCATATAGATCTCAAATTGTTCTGATATATCTCTCAACTAATTAAGACCATGAAGATAATTGAGAATGATATAGGAATCTATGTTCTCATGTGACTTCATGAGTTCACTGGATATGGATTATAGCATCAAACACTAGACATCTTTCGCATTGTCTAAGAGTTTTTCATAGATAGTAAAATCTTTTTCACTCATCTCTTTTGTAGGTGGATTGGAAATTGGAGATTCTAGAACATAAAGCTTTCATTAATGGTACAATACATCATGTATGTTTTTATACCATTATTGGAATTTACTTCCAGAAATAAGATTGTATTTTTCACGAATATTTCATAGATATAACATATTTGATGTACTTTCCATTTTAATTTTATAGAGTAAAAGTAGATTGTTAATATTTTATTTTATTTCCAAAATATTTAAGATGAAATAATATAATCATATTATTAGTCTCCTACTATTTTATCAAGTATCAATGAACCTCACCATTAAACTTGGAATGTCCTATTTACTAGAAATTCAAGCCTCTAGGACCCATATTCCTCTTCTCATAACCTAATTGAGGTAGTTGGTCTTGCAAACTTTGGGCATTCATCTCCTAGGACCGTTAAATGGACTCTCCAATCTTGAAATTATATTTAAAATTTTCTCAATTATTTAATCTGAGATACATCAATTCTACCTAGGGATACTTATCTTGATATAAAATTGGTTATATCGACCCAAAAATCTAATATAAACTCCTTGATAAAAGTAAGTTTCTAAAAGAGGGACATTAAAACACTTAGTTTTATGGTTGCAACCTTAATCAAGTAATAGAAGACATAAATGAATTAATATTTCCTTAAGGGATTTTGTTGTGTTTATTATGAGTAAATTATTATTTTTATACTTTTATAGGTCATGTTAATATTTTTTGGATTTTACTTAAGTGATTAACCATGTGTTGATTTTTTTTCACATAATCCTTTTATTTTATTCCAATTGAGGATTCTTGTTATTTAATTAATTTATTTATGTGATCACGATAAAGAATACATTAAATAAATTTACATGTTAAATATATAATAAAATATTTTGTGTGATCACGATCCTTATATACCATTTTTTCCTTGAGAGGAAAATAAACAAACCATTAACCCTAGAGAAAAACTCTATGAGACAGTCTTGGATTGAGTTATAGCATTCCACTTTTTTCCTTTGTATCACCTGGGTTTATTTCACCTCATCTAAATTACCTCAAATCACATGGGAAATCCATATTTACATATGACTTACTCATACATAAGTGAGGGGAACCAATGGAATGGTTATAGGGTTTACATAAAGAAACTATGGACATACAGGTCCGTACATAATAAGAGGGTATGACACACATACCATTATTTTAATTTATTAATAATAATTTCAAAAACCCATGAAATAAGTAAATTAAATGATATCCATACCATAAATAGGTAGTTTAAGCTCATGATCATCCACACATGCAAACAATATATATTTAATAAACTTGAATTTGTTTCAATCATTATTAAATAAGATAAAAAATACTAAAATTAATTAATTTATTTTTATTAATCAATCATTTCATTTATCTTAATATCTATTCAAATAGTCCTACATATTCTCATACAATATAATTATAAAATAGTTAAATAAAATAATTATATTTAAAAATAACTAAGTACAAAGTTATACTTGGATACAACACAGCGTGTGCCCATCCAAACTACCCATAATATATTATGGTCATGTACTTTTCACATATATTTCATGTAGCATTCATGAAATGTTACATAATTACATGGTGTTTACTGTCAATAAACTAAACACTAACACATGTTAATTTATGTTATGTGTAATGATTTTAATGCATGTAGAGTAATTGGCATATTACGACTATAAAGAGTATATAGTTCCGAATTTTATAAAAAAAAATAATTAAGAATTTAATATTTTATAAAACCAATTACACGGCGTGTACTATCAATAAATTACACACATACACATGTTCACTAGGTTTAATAGAGTGATTAATTGATTTTTCTTTTCTCTGTGAATAGTTTTAGGATACACTATGTGTACAAGACAAATACATATTGTTTATATCTTTTTCTATATGTTTTCAATACACCCCTAGGGATTCGAAAAATAATTATTTTAATTCACAGGGAGTGTATTATTTTTAATACACATCGAGTACTCAGTATATTACCACTATACACAGTATATAGTTAAAAATTTACATAGAAATTAATTAAGAATTTTATATTTTATAAAACCTATCATATAGCATGTACTCTCAATAAATTACATGGAGAAGTGTGTTAATATACACTGTGTGTATTGATTTTAATGCACATGGAGTACTCATCATATTACGACTATATGCAGTACGTAGTTCTGAATTTTATACATAATTTAATTAAGAATTTATTATTTTATAAAACCTATCACTTTGTGTGAAATGTTAATAAATGAAAAACAAAAATGTGTTTACTATGTTTAATGGAGTAATTAATTAATTTTTATTTTTTGTGTAAATGGGTACAAGATACATAAAGTGTACAAGATGGCTACATGTCGTGTATATATTTTTTCATATGTTTATGATACATTCCTAGGGACTCAAAATGTATTTAGATGTAGACATTTATGAGGTATGTGACATGTAAAAGTTATTTACACACCATGTAACCTCAATGTTCCATAGATTATGGTCCTAGGTGTCATGTAATAAATGCATGAAACATATTTGACCATGCATTTTCCACTGTGAAAATGTGTTGACTGCATGACATGTACATGAGATACACACCTTTTAATCCAAAAAGTTGTGTTCTAGTCTAGGTAGTCAACACATGTTGTTTAATGAAATCATGTTTTGTTAATTTAATGATGCATTATAATAAATTTGTGACTCATCCTGGTGTAATAAATGAGGATACACGGCATGTACCATTAGGATATGCATCGTTTAATCCTGTATTATCTGAAAAAATCCTTGGATCCTCTAGATGGGTTCTTCAGATGTTCTTTGTGTATTATTAACCTATTTTTGGTTATATGAACATGAACAAAGAAGAATAAGAAGAGATACCAACTTTTTAATTTAAATAATGAATTGATAGAAATGAAAAAATATCAATCAATACATATAATGATAATTTTTTTTAATAATTATAAATTTTAACATGACCTATTTGATACCAATTGAATGTTTAAGATGTAGTGTAAGTTCCTATTTGGGTCATTCCAAATTATTATTTTTTTAGATTCAAAAAATAATTTAAAATGTACATGACAATAAATGTCATTGCCAATGAATTTATTTGATGAAATTGACAAAGGTCTATAGAACTAAGAGATGATATTTTTTATATTAAATCTATAATTAGTTTAAATAAAACATTACCTTGGTATTGATATTCTTTCTTCAAATAAAATACTGATCATTCTAACCTCTGGTCAGTTGTACAGTCACTAAGTTGAGATGATCCAAAACAAAATCCTTATAGAAGTAAACCACATTTTCTCCAATAATCTCGAATAATTGTTTATGGTGCCCCAAATGATGTCTTAGTGGTACCAATCATCTTCTGTTGTTCTCTTTAATCATCACACAATCCTTAGTAGTTGAAGTACTGATTCTTGTTCTCTCATTATTGATAGGAGGAGGAAGGTGGAAGATCTCAGTTATTGAGAGAGTTATAGAGAAATTTTCTCTCTAAGGTTAAGAGAATATCAAAAGGGAATGTGTTGTGTGAAAAAATGTCTAACCATATAAAATGATATAACTAAGTATTTATGGATCTAGGATATAGAATAATTAATTTAACAAAGGACATTTATTATTATCTTAATCTATAGAAAACTCAATGTCTATATTAATAAAATTATTATTATTTACTTGACATGTTCTTGACTCACTAATAAAATAAATTTCATTTTTTAAGTAAATTAATTAATATTTTTTAAAATGATATTTAATATATCATTCCTACCAGAACCGATACTTTTTTCTTCACTTCTACATAGAATAATAAATATTATTCATTTGATAAAAAATAAATAGTTATAACATTCAAGGTCTTGTGAATTAATATTTATTTTAATATTAAACTCACACAGAAATATGGTGACCAAATATTTAAGATCAATAAATCCCGAATAAATATTAATTCATGGTCTAAGAAATAATATTTTTCCAATAATTAATTCAAGTATAATTTAATTGATATCAAATGAAATGATATGTTTTTTACCCTTTAGGATTATTCCTTAGTGGTATTAGGAGGGTTTACCTAAAGTCCAATATCAATGTCAAGAAATACATAAAGATATCTAGGAGGATTAAGTTAATATTGTAATGTCAACAACAATATACGAACACTCGTTTGGTAATATAATTTCTTTGTCTGAATATCACATCCAACATGTTCCATACTCATTTCATTAACCTAGATTCTTGATAAGTCTTTATTTGACTATCTGAAATGAACCTGTCGACACACCATGGTCATGGAATTTAGTTTGACAGTTTTATTCCAATAAAAGGGCTAAGATACCAACTTCCATAAATATGGAAGGGAAAAATCCTTTATCTACTTATTCATTAATAATATATCACTCATAACATACCCAACATACCTCACTTCACCGTGAAAAAATGGAATCATAGTTGTCATCAATATATCAAATTAAGTGATTCATGATATATATTATTAATAATATTAAATTATAAGGATCATTACTCATTTTCATAGATAGTAATATAGAATGACATGTAAACATGTGGAATTACTACTTATAGTTTTTTCCTCATAACATCCCATCTTGGGGATTACAAAGTTTGAAATCCATGAGATAAAGTCTCATACTCTTATGAGTATCCAACACCTTATAGTGTACATAATTTGTATCCCATCATATGAGGCCATATGAACATAGGAATAATGTTTAATAATATCATCATAACGCTTCAAAGTTCTCATCATATAGGATAACTGCTATGACCTTTTCAATGTGACAGATACTACAGTACATTATGATATTAAATTTATATATAATAACTATAAATATGTGACAATAAATTTATTAATATTCAAATCCATGAATATATAGGCAATATAAAGTAAAAAGTATCTGGTCATAAGGAACCAACCTCCAAAATACAAATTCTAAGGTTTCTTTGAAACACCCATTCAAGAGAAGGAAGATCAAGGGAAAAGAAAGGGAATAAGATGTTATCTATTTCACATATGGTAAGAAGGGATACTCGAAGAACTACACCATCATATATAAATAGGTGTAATCTTAAAGAAAGTTCATTATTGAGTTAAATCTGCTTATTTTTATATGTTAGGTAATAGATATAGATTTTGGGGCTCACATTTGTATCCAATTATAAGACCCAAGTAGATTTCGACAAGTCTCATAATGTGAGGTGGATCTATGAGGCATTAATGGAGCTATAATCACTAAAATAGCTAATGGATACTACCATATCATGTTATTAACTGGAATGATATTGGTTTTAAAGATTTTTTATTATGAGTCATCAGTTACCAAAAACATTATTTCTATATCAAGTCTTGATATAGATGGATTTGTCTTCAAATTTGGGAATAAAGGCTACTTATTTTACAAATATAGAATATTTTATGGCAAGGAATAACTTAATAATGGTATTCATGTGTTGAACTACATAAACCAAGTAACAAAAATCAATAATGAATCTATTTTTCATGAATTTTCACACCCAAGTTCTTCATTTAAGGTACTTATATTTCTTATATTTTTATCCTAACATTACCCCCTAAGTCCCCCATAATCCCACAAAAATTTTGGTGTCATTTGGAGATGTTTTGAGGGGAGAAAGGAGGGTGCACGGTTAAGGTGCACGGTCATCCAAACAATGCCCAAAAAACATGTTCCCATGTATAGCTCTTTAAAAATGTGTTAAATGACTTATTTTCCCTCCCTGTATTTATCTTAAATCTCCACTTTCATCCCCAATTCTAACGTAACATCCATGGAAGCCCTCAAATCCTCCCAAACCCTCATTGGAACTCTATTTTAAAGGGGGATTTGGTGGAGGAACTTCACACAATCTCAAGTAAGTGTTTCTCTCTCTCTTAGTTCCTCACCTTTTAATGAAGTTTATTCTAATTTACTTGAATTAAAAAATGACCAGAGTGTAGGGTTTATAACCGAGGGTTTAACTTTGGGTTTTCTTGGTCCAATATATTGATTTTTGGCTCGATGTAACTTCCTTGAGGTGCGATGATGGTGCGATTGAATTTTCACACAAAGGATTCAATGTTTTAAAAATTTTATTAGATGATTTCATGGGTATGAAATCCTTGTGACTTAGCTTGATGTGTTTATAATATCTACATGTTTATATAATTTTATTATTTGTGCAGAAATTGGTTTTAGTGGTATTTTTAAAGCAAATGAAGTTTAAGTTTCGTTATTATGTGAAATTGAGGGATTTTCATGGAAATATTTTATTGGTTCATTTGGGGCTTCCCTATAAATAATTAGTTGATTTTATTGAAATTTATTAGGGCTGAAAATCATGTTTTGGTTTTTTATATCCTTTGGTTTTTGCTGCAAAAATTTGTTTTAATGGTGTTTGTGAAACATATAAACTTTAAGTGCCTTGTTTGTATGATAATGGTGGTTTTACAAAGATATAAATTCCTGGTTAATATGGGGATTCCCTATAAATGATATTTTGGTTTAATTCAAAGGTATTGGGCTTCCATTTTTTTGGTGACTTATAAGTGCGAAGATAGTGTGAAAAGTGGGGATTTCATGGAGTTTTGGGTGAAAAACAATGCGAGATTATGATAAGTTGTTTTATTGAAAATCCAAATGTTTTGTTGTGTGTTTTAAGTGGTATAAAGTATGTATAGCTACTGTATTGTTTTTATGTGACCATTAATGGTGTTTTTATATAAAATGGGATGTATTTATAATGCTTAATTTTTTTGAGCACAAATGGGGAAACCCAAGTACGTAGGTGGGCAGATATGTACTATTATGCTAGTGATCCAGAGCGGTTTTATCCCTATTTCACTTAGAATTTTGGATAAATACCACTCTAAATAAACTATATAGATGATTTTTTGGGACCAATAGGTTATGGGTATGTTCCATACTAGTGGATCGTGCACATGAAAGGATTGTGACATGGATATTTTACACCGAGGTACGTGGTACATAGGGCTCGAGACTATCTAGTGCCTAGGGGTGTTCCCAATTTTGGTTCTCATTGGATTTGTGGTATTTACCCTTGTATTAGTGTGTGTTTGGATGTAAATTATTGTATATAAAATTTCTTATTCAAATGTTTTAACATTCCAAAAATTTTATTGTGAAAACTATTTACAATTTAAAGTTGAATTTCTTGGAATTTGTCGCCACTTTTCCTTACATATTAAAACTACATGCATTTTCAACTTGTATTACATACTCTATAAGAACCCAAAACTTCGTTTCAGGTATGTTTTTTCTTTTCTGGCCGTTTTTGAGAAAAAGAGAAAAATATGGAAATTTTTGAAGTACACGTCGTGTACTTTATAAGTACACACCGTGTACTTTGATGCAGCGCTAGGCCGTGCGCTGGCCATATCCAGGCCACACACACGGTGTGTAGGGGTGATGTGGAGGCCACTTAAAGCAGAGTACAAAAAGGACAGGTACACGCTGTGTACCCCAGAAGTACATGCCATGTAGTTTCTTTTTTTCATTAAACGGACCGGGGTCGCTCCTGACGGACAAAACTCGCTTCTTCTAGGTCGTCTTCGTCCGAGAGAACCCGTACGACCACAGAGCTTCTCTGAGCCCCAATGCCTCCATCCGTTCTCTGAATCAACCACCATCGATTGTGTTGGGACCGCAGCGGTAAGCTCTTCCTTCTCATAGACCTCTATTTTACAATTCCTACTCTTTCTCAAGTTATCATGGGTTGAACGTTTTGTATGTTTTCATAGATCTACATCGTTCTAAGGAGAATAAATCCTCATGGTCAAAGTATATTAATATCCTAGCATCGAGGTAGGTGGATTGTGCCTTACCTTTAGCAGTCTTTGAGTTTTATGTGCAAATTCCACCAATACCCGTGAACGGGGTATTGCATGTTTACCGTTTTTCCATGTTGTTTTTCCTGCCATGCTTGTATGCATGTGTAGAGGTAATTTGACCATGTTTGTGGATAGTTTCTATGCTTGGATGTTTTTCCCATGCTTTTTTCTTGTTACAACCTTGGGGTTCTTGTTAGCCTTTGGCCGTTATACCTGTTTCTATGCCTTGTGACCGTAGAATGGAATGATATTCTTGACATGTTTGTTATGTTTTAGACTGGTTATCCAAGTATCTCTGTTGGTGTACATTGGAATTATAGCATTATTATGCACCGAATGGCATGGGACCATGAGAACCTGGTGCTATAGACTATAAGGGATAGACCGAGTGAGATTTCTAGAGAGTCTTGGATATTATAGACTACAGGAGGGTAGACCGAGTGAGCTTCCTCAATGAGTCTTAGACATTATATACTACAGGGGAGAGACCGAGTGAGTTTCCCAGAGAGTCTTGGATATTATAGACTATAGGAGGGTACATTGAGTGAGCTTCCTCAGAGAGTATTTACTTTGTTTGAATTTCTTTTAGACCATTCCAGGCTAGAGAAGGAATTGACTGAGTGCGCTTCCTTAGAGAGTCTGTGATAGACCTGAGACTATAGGAGGAATTGACCGAGCGAGCTTCCTTAGAGAGTTTCTAGACCTTGGCGATGTAAGAGGGTTAGACTGCATGATCTTCCATAGAGTGTCCTTGACTAACCTATACTATAAGGGGAATTGACCAAGATAGCTTCCCCAGAGAGTATTATAATTTCATATCACCAAACCAGAGGGGTTGGGCTGAGTGCACTTCCCAGAGGGTTTTTGGTACTTCTTGGATAGGACCAGAGTGGTTGGCTATGAGTACTTCCCATAGGGTTTTCTGTTGTGGTTAGCTGATTGTTTCTTTGCTGCTTGTTGTTATGTGGATTGATTACTATTATATATCATTCTGTTACTACTTACTACTTACTGCCTGCTGTTTACTGTTACTGTTACTGCTTACTATACTATTACCTGCCATATACTCACTGACTATATGGCACAAATCTTCGAGTGGTTGCCTACTGGGATTAGTCTCACACCCTATTTGGGTCATGATTTTGGGCCCAAATAGACTATGTTGTTGCAGGTATAGACAAGGGAAAGCGCCCTTCGACTTTTGGTACTTGATTGCTTTAGAGAAAAAGAGCATGGGACCAAGTCCAGGCTTGCAATACTGAGGAGTTGCATATTTGTATTTCTTTTGTAATTTGGTTTAGTATTGTATTCAGCATTGTGACTTGTTTGGATTCTTTCCTAGACATATGTATCGTGAATCATTTCATATTTTCATGTGTTCTTCAGTTTTTTATTGTTTTAGTCTTCTGGTGTTTATTGTTGTTGGATATTTACTGCTTTCGCTATTGTCTACTTTGTTTACTTCCGCTGTGTACTCTTCCAATGAGGGAATAGTTTCCCCACTATCACACCCAAGTCCCTTACTTCTAGTCGACAGCCTCTAGCATTTGGGGAAATGCGCTTGAGGCCATGTGACCAACTGGGTACGAGGCGCCTCTAGGTGGCTTCTGGAACCGGGACGTTACAAAGTAGTATCAGAGGAATTATTTTCTCTTGATTTATTGTTTGGAGCCTTTATCCAGGGATAGGATGGATTCGGAACTTGGTAATAAGCTGTGCTTGGGAGTAGCTAACCCGTGTACAGGGAAAAGCCAATCTACCATGCTTATTGCAGTTTTCTGGTTTTGATATTTTACGGTTGATATGATTTCACCTAGAGTGATTCACATGCCTTGTGTTGTTATTATTGTGCTACTGTGGTTCTATTTCTGTCGCAACCTAATGAGATGAGGGCATTCCATCTCATTCATCATATAGTCACTTTCTATAAATCACATTCCATGCATTCTTGCCATGCCATCTGGGGTGCATTAGCGATTTCATGTTGTTGTGATAGACGTTTTTTAGATTATGCATGTTGTTGTGATTGATGCTATGATAGAATCCCTGCAGTTTGATAGAGAATTTGTTTGTATTGTACCATTAATTAAATGAACGCCAAATTTTGATTATTGAGGTGTTATGGGCCCTCATGAATCGGATGTTGGCGGATCATTGACGTATTCCCTTGTTTTTGATATGTAAGAGATTCCAATATTTGATTCGCTGGGAGTATGGGCCCCCACAGATCAGAATTTGGCACCTTCATTCTTGCTTTTCAATGTCTTCTGGGTTTCGGTGCAGTTTCTGAGCTACTGCACAGAAAAAACCAAGAATACATGGCGTGTACTTGACTACACGCCGTGTAGTTTTAAACCATGTCACTGACTGTGTGAGAAGAAACATGGGGTGGTGAAAAATTTTCGGAAACACACTGGGTATTGTAGTTGCACGCCATGTAACAGTGAGCCGTGTACCCGGCTGTGTCACTAACAACACGGGTCGGGGAAACTTGCATAGTACACACCGTGTTGGATATGAACATGCCGTGTATCCTCTCTCTAGATACCCAACCATGTCACGGACAACACGGGATGACGTTATCTATCCTATACATTCCGTGCTTGTTTGGAACAAGCCGTGTAAAGGTCAACTGTGTAGTCGGTCGTGTAACTAACAACACGGGCCGCCAAAACCTTGTCTAGTACATGCCGTGTCTTTAGTGAACACACCGTGTATTCTAGGGTTAAGAGTACCGTGTGGGATTACTGTGTAAGGAGACTCGAGCAAGGTAATGGAGATCCAGTACACGCCATGTGTGTGTGGACAACACGCCGTGTAGTATGGGTTGTTACATGGCCAGTTGTGGCTGAAGTACACGCCCATGTGTCTGGTTTAAGAGGACACACCATGTAGTTTTATACATGCCGTGTAGTCATGTTTTGTTGAACTTTTTTGTTCTTTCCTCCTGTTTCTGTTTTGTACTCTTGTTTTCTCAATCTTTGATAATCCTGATCTAAGGTGTGCTTTTGATCATTCAGAGCTATTCCTCCGAGGCGTCCTCTGGTTTTTAGTCAGCTGCCAGATGGTGATCAGACACCGGATATGGCTGATCAGGGATTTCCTGCAGATCCTCCTACTGTGCTAGACTTGGCACCAATAGTTATACCCGTTGTAGGCACCGATGTGCAGTTCAGGGAGGACTTCCTGAGGATTGTGCATACCTTTCGGGGAGCACCGCCTCCTGCCCCGTCGATGGCTGAGTTGATGCGGGTTTTCTAGAAGCAGCATCCCCCTACTTTCTCAGGGTATGGAGGACCCCAGGCTGCAGAGTCGTGGCTAGAGGCCACACTGATTATCTTCGAGCACCTAGAGATACCTCCAGAGAAAAGGGCGAATCTTGCCACATATATGTTCTTAGACACCGCCAAGAGGTGGTGGGAGGTGATCTCGCAGTCCGGGCACCAACAAAGTATGACTTGGGATGAGTTCTGGCACATCTTCTATGATTACTTTTATTCGAAGACCTTGAGGGATGACCGAGCCTGGGAGTTTATGAGTCTCGATCAGGGTACTCTTTCTGTTATGGAGTACTCGTCACATTTTACCGAGCTACAACACTTCATGCTGATTCCAACAGGTGATGATTTGTTCCTTGCTAGGAAGTTTGAGGACGGTCTTAGGCAGGAGATCCGTTCCCAGGTGAACATCTTTCGGTTGACCTCGATATCCTCTATC
The DNA here is from genome assembly GCA_963277665.1 of Viscum album. Taxonomy (NCBI): domain Eukaryota; kingdom Viridiplantae; phylum Streptophyta; class Magnoliopsida; order Santalales; family Viscaceae; genus Viscum; species Viscum album. The sequence continues at coordinate 1,982,212,555 of OY728155.1, forward strand.
ATCAACCAGGCGCTGATCACTGAGCGCAATCTGAGATATTCTGGAGCAGTGAGCTAGGGCAGTTCAACATCCAGAGTCAGTGTTCCTCCTACTGATAGCAGGAAGCGCCGAAGGGAGTCTGGTCGAGGAGATTAGGGTAGGCAGAATGCATCTTCAGGTATCCAGGTAGTATGCTACCAGTGTGGTAGGAGTGTACATACTAGGACTCAGTGTCATAGCGACCCGATGGAGTGCCAATCTTGCGGAAATATGGGCCATCTTCAGCGTTTTTGTCAGATCTTCTCACCTATATCTGGTGGTAGGGGTTCTTCTATGACCCCATGTATAGGATATGTATCACCAGTTTCTCACCAGTCTAAGAACTGAAGTTCTTCTGGCTGTTCGGTCCAAGCTGGAGGTCGCGGCCGTGGTGGTCAGTCACCAGGTTACCAGCGACAGCAGAGTGGACCAGCTCAGTGTGGTCAGCCAGGGGCGCAGGCCCGCGGCACAGGCCAGACTTTCTTCGTGGAGCAGACCCATCAGGAGCAGTATCCCGACCCTTCTACAGTTCGAGGTATGATCTTAGTAGCCTCAGTTTTATCATCAACTCTTTTCGATACTGGTGATTCACATAGTTTTATCTCTGTTTTTATTGTGGAGAGCCTTGGGCTCTGTATCTTTTCATCTGCCAACATGCTGACTCTTGATACACCATTGGGAACAAGGACATCTAGCATATTTCATTATAGAGAGTTCCCTCTTGAGGTTGTACAGTGTCTCTTCTTATGGTACCTCTATGTCCTAGAGATGATAGGCTATGATTTCATTCTCGGTATGGACTAGTTATTCCCCTTCCAGGAATTCGTCAATTGCAATCACCACAAGGTGAGTTTCATATCACCAGAGGGTGGATCTTTTCTTCATAGAGGTGAGTGGGATGCCCAGGCGGGTAGATCTGGACTAGAGCATCATGGGCTAGGAGGAGTTACAGCCCAGATTGCCAGTCTTTATCTGGATGACCAGGGGACTTCATAGTTAGAATTTCCTCCAGCGGTGGATCGTTTCAGGGATGTCTTTACAGAGGACATTTCAGGTTTGCCTCTGGAGAGTGAGTTATACTTCTCGATTGAGCTCATGCCAAGAGCAGCACCAGTGTCCATTAATCCTTATAGCATGGCTACACCTGAGTTGCAGGAGCTCAAGAAGCAGTTGGAGGAGTTGCAGGCAAAGGGTTTCATTCGACCCAGTAATTCTCCTTGGGGTTTACCTATCCTATTTTCGAAGAAGGCAGACAACACCCTTAGGCTTTTCATGGATTATTGGAAGCTGAACCAGTTGACGGTCAAGAACTGATATCCCTTGCCGAGGATCGACGACCTCTTTGATCAGCTTCGGGGAGCCCGGGTGTTCTCGAAGATTAATTTCAGGTCTGGTTATCATCAGTTGTGAGTTAGACCATCAGATATACCTCTTACAACCTTCAGGAGCAAGTATGGTCTATACGAGTATACGGTCATGCCATTCGGTCTCATGAATGCGCCATCAGTTTTTATGGCACTGATGAACCGAGTGTTCCATCCACACTTGGATTCCTTCGTGGGGGTTTTTGTGGATGTTATCTTGGTGTACTCTCACACTAGACACGACCATGCTACCCATCTTGAGACCATTCTGAGTACACCGAGAGAGAATCAGTTATATGATAAGCTCTCAAAATGCCACTTTTGGATGGATCAGATTCACTTCTTGGGTCATGTTATCTCAAAGACAGGAGTATCAGTAAACCCAGAGAAAGTGAGAGCTGTAGTTTCCTGGTTGCATCCAAAGAATTTCTTTGAGGTGTGGAGTTTTCTAGGGATGGCTGGATACTATAGGCATTTCATACATGACTTTTCACACCTTGAAGCACCACTAACATGTCTGATCAAGAAAGGGGTGAAGTTCTTATGGTCAGATTCCTATGAGTCAGCCTTTCAGGAGCTGAATGGGAGGGTGACGTCAGCACCAATACTAGTATTTCCAGATATGGGAAAGATCTATATAGTCTATTGTGATGCTTGAGGTGTTGGATTGGGAGTTGTGTTTATGCAAGGAGATGGAGTCGTTGCGTACGGGTCTCAGTAGTTGAGGTCACATGACAGGAACTACCCGATGCATGATCTGGAGTTGGCAACTGTTGTTCATGCATTACGCTGCTGGATACATTATCTTATGGGAGAGAAATTTTTGGTTTTCAATGACCACAAGAGTCTCAAGTACATCTTCACTCAGCGTGATCTGAATCTGAGACAGCGAAGGTGGGTCGAGTATCTACAGTCCTTCGACTTTGAGCTTGCCTATATGCCGGGAAAGGGAAACACAGTGTCTGATGTGTTGAGCAGGAGAAATCAGATTTAGGCAGTTCAGGAGGCCAGAAGTGAGTGGAAGCTTATGGCTCTATTCCCTTAGATGCATTTGTAGGTGCACGACAGACAGGGACATACTTTTCTTTCTTCTGTAGCTATTACCTCAACTCTTCTCGATCGGGTACTGATGAGGCATCTATTAGAATTATAAGGCCTAGTCCTGTAGGAGAGTGTGTCAGGAGAGGATACTCTTCCTAGATGGAAAGTGGGTGAGGATGAGATCTTGTGTTTCCAGGGACGCGTATGGGTGCCAGTAGAGATACACGAGGAGCTGATGCAGGATTTTCATTCTTCAGTTTGGGCAGTTCATCCTGGAGTCCCCAAGATGTATCGTGATCTACACCACCAGTACTGGTGGCCAGGTATGAAGAGAGATGTTGCTGGGTTCATCATGAGATGTTCTACTTGTCAACAGGTTAAAGTGGAGCATCAGTGACCAGCATGGCTTTTACAGCAGTTACCCATCCCTGAGTGGAAGTGGAACGATGTCGCGATGGACTTTGTGACAGGGTTACCGAGATCACCTTGAGGGAGTGATGCTATTTGGGTTGTCGTCGACAAGATTACGAAGGTTACTCACTTCTTTCCGATCAAGGAGACCTTCAGTGTTGATGAGATGGGATGGTTTTACATCCAAGAGATTATACGTCTGCATGGAGTTCCACACTCCATTGTTTCAGACAGGGATGCATGTTTTACTCTTGGTTCTGGTAGTGGCTTCAGAAGGCTTTGGGTATACAGGTACTTTTGAGTACAGCATACCATCCCCAGATAGATGTCCAGTCCGAGCGTACGATTCAGGTGCTTGAGGATATGCTCCGAGCTTGAATTCTTGACTTTGGAGTTTCTTGGGAGATGCATATTCCTCTTGTGGAGTTTTCCTATAAAAATAGTTTTCAGGAGACTATTCAGATGGAACTTATGAGGCTTTGTATAGTAGGCCATGCCGATCACCTTTAAGCTGGCTGGAGGAAAGAGAGGCAGCTTGGCTGGCACCTCGTCTTGTTTAGGAGACCTCAGAGCAGATAGAGTTGATTCGAAAGAGGATGGATACAATACAGTCTCGACAGAAGTCTTATGCTGATCAGTGGAGACGACCTCTGGAGTTCGAGGTCGGGGATTAGGTTTTCCTGTGTGTCGCACCAAGGTTGGGACACAAGAGGATTCAGAGACAGGGAAAGATTTCACCATGGTACGTTGGGCCGTTTGAGGTTTTAGAGAGAGTTGGGTCAGTTGCCTATCGATTGCAGTTACCGCAGAGGTACCGGGCTATGCACGATGTATTCCACGTTTCTCAGCTCCGATGTTACTTTTCAGACCCATCTCATGTCTTCCAACCCGAGGAGGTTGAACTTGAGGCGGATGCGTCGTTTGAGGAGAATCTTATCTGGATTGTTGATTGCAGTACAAAGGTTCTCCGTGGCCAGTCTGTTCCTCTTGTACGGGTGCTATGGCAGCACAGGCGAGTACAAGATGAGACCTGGGAGAGGGACGCTGATGTTCGATCGAAGTGGACAGAGATGTTCGGGGTTTTTACTTCTATGCCTCAATAGGGAAATTTGGGGTCGAATTTCTTTAAGGGGGGAAGTTTTTAAGAACCTGGATCTTCTTTTTAGGTAAGTTTTCCCTTTTTTGGTCGTTTTTGAGAAAAAGAGGAAAATCTAGAAATTTTTTAATTACACGCCGTGTACTTTGATGCAGCGCTAGACCATGTCCTAGCTGTGTCCGGGCCACACACACGATGTGTAGGGGTGATGTAGAGGCCACTTAAAGTGGATTATGGAAAGGCCAAGTACACACCGTGTACCCCATAATTACACACCGTGTAGTTTCTTTTTTTCATTAAATGGACCGGGGTCACGCCTGATGGACAGAACTCACTTCTTCTAGGTCTTCTTCGTCCGAGAGAACCCATACGACCGCAAAACCCGTGCCTCCATCCGTTCTCCGAATCGACCGCCGTCGATTGTGTTGGGACCACAGCGGTAAGCTCTTCCTTCTCCTAGAGCTTTGTTTTCCTATTCATCCTCTTTATCATGTTATTTTTTGTTGAACATTTTGTGTGTTTTCATATATCAATGTCGTTCTAAGGAGAATCGAGCCTCGTGGTCAAATTATATTGATCTACTAGCATCGAGGTAGGTGGTTTGTGCCCTACCTTTATAAGTCTTTGAGTTTTATGTGCAAATTCCACCAATACCCATGAACGGAGTATTGTGTGGTTACCGTTTTGCCCTGTTGTTTTTGCAGCCATGCTTGTATGCTTGTGTAGATGTAATTTGATCTTATGTATGGATAGTTTCTATGCTTGGATGTTTTTCCCATGCTTTGTTCTTGTTACGACCTTGGGGGTCTTATTAGCCTTTGGCCGTTATACCTGTTTCCATGCCTTGTGACCGTAGGATGGAATGATATTCTTGACATGCTTGTTATGTTGTAGAATGGTTATCCAAGTAGCTCTGTAGGTGTACTTTGGCCTTATAGCATTATTATGTACTGACTGGAATAGGACCGTGAGAACCTGGTGCTATAGACTATAAGGGATTGACTGAGTGAGATTTCTAGAGATTCTTGGATATTATAGACTACCAGAGGGTAGACCAAGTGAGCTTCCTCAGAGAGTCTTAGAAATTATAGAAAATAGGGGATAGACTGAGTGAGTTTCTCAGAGAGTCTAGGATATTATAGACTATAGGAGGGTAGACCGAGTGATCTACCTCAGAGAGTCTTTACTTTGTTTGAATTTCTTTAAGACCTTTCCAGACTAGAGAAGGAATTGACTGAGTGCGCTTCCATAGAAAAATTGTGATAGACCTAAGACTATAGGAGGAATTGACCGAGAGATCTTCCTCACACAGTTTCTAAAACTTGGGGCTATAAAAGGGTTATACCGCGTGATCTTCTTTAGAGAGTCCTTGATTACCCTAGACTATAAGGGGAATTGACCGAGCAAGATTCCCCATAGAGTCTTATAATTTTGTATGACCAAAACAGAGGGGTTAGGCTGAGTGCACTGCCCAGAGGGTTGTTGGTACTTCTTGGATAGGACTATAAGGGTTGGCTGCGAGTACTTCCCAGTGGGGTTCCTATTGTGGTTAGCTGATTGCTTCTTTGCTGCCTGTTGTTCGGTGGATTGATTATTTTTGTATATCATTCTATTACTGCTTACTGCTTACTGCCTGCTGTTTACTATTATTGTTACTATTTACTGTACTATTACCTGCCATATACTCACTGACTATGAGGCACAAATCTTCAGGTGTTTTCCTACTGGGATTAGTCTCACACCCTGTTTGGGTCATGCTTTTGGGACCAAACAAACTATCTTATTACAGGTATAGACAATGGAAAGCACCATTCGACGTCTGGTACTTGATTGCTTTGGAGCAGAAGAGCATGAGACAAAGTCGAGGCTTGCGATGCTGAGGATTTGTTTATTTGTATTTCTTTTTTACTTTGTTTTAGTATTGTATTCATCATTGTGACTTGTTTGGATGCTTTTTTAGACATATGTATTCATATTTACATGTGTGCTCCAGTTGTTTATTGTTTTAGTCTTATAATGTTTATTATTGTTGGATATTTACTGCTTCCTCTATTGTCTTCTTTGTTTACTTCCACTGTGTACTATGCCAATGAGGGAATAGTTTTCCCATTATCAAACCCAAGGCCCTCGCTGCTAGTCGGAAACCTCTGGACTTTGGGGAAATGCGCTTGAGGCCATGTGACCAACCGAGTACGAGGCACCTCTGGGTGGCATCCAGAACCGGGACATTACATACTCTTTAGAATATTTGGGTGGTATCATATTGGGATTAACCTCATACCATACTTCCACCCCTTGGGTGAAAGTATACTTGATTATGTTTGACATAGGTAAATGCAAAGCCTGAGGTGAAGGCGGTTTGGGTTGTTAGTCCCCTCCTATGATGCAGTGTTGTGAAGATGACTCAAGGGTGATAACCCCTTGTCATGTGGAGTCTTTGTAGATGATTTAATAATATTTTTATTACGTTTGGACCTCTTGTACATTATTGAAAACTATGTATTCAGATCTTGTTTCTATTAAGGCTTGTTTGGCATAAAATTTTCAGATTCATATTATTGATTGTTTTTTAATGTTTTATGCTTTCATACTCGGGTAAATCATTCACAAATAAAATTTATTGACACTTGGACACTTGTTTCATCCTGTGGGGATAGGGAACGCCCTTAGGGCCTTGTCATGAGTTGGATTTGGTGCTGGTATTAGTGGCGACCAGATTCAGTTTGTGACAAAATGGTATTAGAGGAGGCCAATGTTTTTGGTTATATTACTATTTGGGGATGAGTTAGGATAGATTAGAGATAGAACTATTGTGGATTGGGGTTTTGGTCCTGAGCAGGGTGCCGTGCATAAACCTCTTGTGGCAGACCTTGAGTCACTAGGGGACGTTGGAATTGTCTGATTGACTTCACTTCTATGTGAGACGTGTGGGTTACAGACCACATGTGGACATCAGGCGGGGGAGGGGTAGTTGTTTATTTTATTATTTTAATGTGTTTAGATTTTTTTTTTGATTTATTTGATAAATTATTTTAGAATTGTGGTATTGACTATTGTTTTTGTGACTGTTACATTTTTTAGCAACATGTCTCACCGAAAAGCTCTCATGAACCCACGGGAGGAAGTCTGAGAGAGTTCTACCACACCGATTGATCATAGGCTAGTCGAGGATATGGTCCAGGTTTTCCAAGATTTGGGATAGGGATCAGATCCTATTCCCATTTCCTTTAGGATAGAAGATATGGGTCCTATAAGAGAAAAATCTCAGGAATTTCTGAAAAACAAGCCTCCTACTTTTCGAGGCAGCATAGAACCTGAGGAAGCATAGGAATGGCTCGATAAGATCAAGCACATATTTGAGTTCTTGGAAAAACCCAAGGAGGTCAGGGTGAAGTGTGCCTTTTTTCTGTTTGAGGGTCCCAGCTGCAAGTGGTGGGAGTCAGTACTTCAGACTGGGAAGAATTATCATATGAGGTTGGGACATTTCAAGGCCATATTCAATGACTAGTACTAACCTAAAGTGTTGGATTATGATATATCTCGAGAGTTCATGGATGTTGTTCATGGGAATCTTTTTTTGATGGAGTATGCCAACCATTTCGCTGAGATGGTTTGGTATGCCCCTGAAATCATCACTAAAGAGAAGGTGAAGGCCCAAAGGTTTGATAAAGGTTTACGATCAGAGATATACTCCCAATTTTTCTTGTTTAAGTTGAGGACCTATGACGAGGTCATTGAACAGGCGTGTATGGTGGAGATTGACCATAAAAGTAGGGCTAGTTTTTTTGGAACTGTATCAGTAGTGGTAAGTGGCAGCTCTTTGGAGAATAAAAGGAAGCGAGAGGAGTAGGGGAAGAAGGGAGGTGGTAGTTCAGGACACTCCTCCAGGTAGTTTTCATCTGTGGCTTCTAATGCGAGGTATGTCGTGTGCCACCAGTGTGGAAGGCCATGACACATCCGACCAAAATTACCCTTCCCATCGAATTCATGTTATCAGTGTGGAGGTATGGGTCATTTGAAGTGCTTTTGCAGGGTGGCACGACTAGTTCAGAGTGGGGCAGGATCAGTGGCCTCAAAGGGAGTGCCAGATCAGTCAGAGCCATTGAGGATGAGGGGATCTCGTTTTGGTAATAGTGGTGGTAGGTCTAGGTCATATTTTGGGTAGATCCAGTTTAGGGCATATCCACACACTAGCGGTATTCTTCAGGTAGAGACTGGACATCTCCATGCGATTGATCAGGCACCAGCAGGATCAAAGGCGAGACCATCGATAGTTCGAGGTACCGTTTTGATCGCATCTTCTATAGTTGTTGCTCTTTTTGATACCGGTGACTCTATTTAATTCATTTATATATGTTTTTTAGAAACTCTGATTTTTAAAACTTAGTTGTTGTCTTTTGTGATGGGGTTGGTGATGCCGCTAGGAAAGAAGAAGGAGCAGGGTCTTAGATGCCTCTCATGTGTGCTTTCTGTGTCAGGGGTTGAGATGGAGTGGGACCTTTTGGTCTTAGATATAGATATTTTTGATGTGATAATTGTAATGGATTGTCTAGTGCACTTCTAGGAACACATTTATTTCTATATGTAGCAAGTGAGTTTCATGACACCTGATGGGAGTCTTCTTGTTTTTCATGGAGAATGGGATCCTCGATCGGGTCATGTAGGACCTCCACTCCCAGAGCTGGGAAGCCTTATCTTCCAGTTATCATCACTCTCACTAGAGGATGATGGTCTTTCCCCTGAAGGTTCACTACCTCATGTATTTAATGAGAATCTGGAGGTATTCCCGGATGATTTTTCAGGTTTTCCCCCAGAGTGGGATGTGGAGTTCTCCATTGATCTAGCATCAGGAACACAGCTGATATCTCTTCCCTAATATCGTATGCCCCCCACCGAGCTGATGGAATTAAATATACATATGGAAGACTTAGAATTCAAAGGATTCATTCACCCAAGCGTCTCTCCTTGGGTCACTCCTGTGATGTTCACAAAAAAGACTGACGGATCCCTCCGGTTGTGCATTGACTACTGAAAGCTGAATAAGGTAACAATTAAGAACAAATACCATTTTCCCAGAATAGACTATTTTTTGATCAATTGAAGGAGGAAAATTGTTTCTCAAAAATAGACTTGCATTCGGGATACCATCAACTCAGGGTGAAAGATGCAGATATCCCGAAGACAGCCTTCTGAAGCAGGTATGTTTATCGCACTACGATTCACTATTTCATTTTCACCCTTACACGACTGTGCTAAACTAGTTTTGTATTGAAAATTATAAAAATAAAAAAAAAATCACTTCATATTTGATTATATTATTTTTTATTTATTACTGTTAAAAGGGGAAATGATACTTGTTTTGATAATCTCATTGAAGGTAGAGGTAATTTGGAGGGCCCATGATGATGTGCAAGAAAAATGGGCCAAACTGCACAGAATCCATGCACAACAGTGGACTCAACCACATATTTCTACTAAAACATGAATAAAATTGGGCTTAACTTTTGTGGGATGCTCCAAAATTTAATTTTTTACATTACAAATGAAGGAACCAAAGCCTCATAAGGCCTCTACAATGCCCATACGAACTGATCTGTCCAAAGAATCAAATCTGCACAAAGCCAAATGAGGTCTTCTATATTTTATCCATATATAGAGATGTATTTGTCCAAATTGTTCCAAACTTTCGGTGGATACATTCAAGATGTGGGGAAACATGTTTCTATTTCTGTCTAAATCGATATTCGACTGTCAAGTGGTCGAAAACCATGGTCCAAGTGGTTTTACACAATCTGTGTTCCCAAAACCACCTTCCACTTTTCCTATAAAATGGATGCATGGGATCCTCATTTTCAAGTTCGAACTAGAAGTGAATCTATACCATTTTGGAGTCTTAAAGGAGTCTCCTCATCATCTTCAAAGTTCTGGAGGCCCCTATCCTCATAGGGGAATCAAATATGTAGGTGAAGTTCTACCCGAGCTTCCTCCTCCTCCCGATGTTGAGCTAAATGGTGGGTGATCATTACGAGGGAGCTACACACTTGAAGAGGGAGTTATGACACCTTATATTCTACTATTTTTGTGTAATTTGTGGGTTAATTATTTCACTTATGTTTAATCTTTTTATTCTTCTTCTCTGAATTCATTTATTTGGTTTAATTAAGTGAAATATTTCTCATTTCAATACCGATTGGGTTGAGATTCAAGTGGGAATCTTAGGTTGTTCTGATTGGATAACACAAGAATCTTCTTTATCTCACACATACATGAGATTTTAGTATGCTTTTGTATGCCTCACTCTATACTTGAGGTCCAAACCATAACAACACTATTGTTGTGTCAAGGGGTGGTTCTTTGTGCATCATTTTAAGAGGAAAGAGGGGAACCAAGATCTCAGTCATCCCTCAACCAAAGGATTACAAAAAAACCTAATAACGAATTGAGAACAAGAAACTCTTAAAATTATGTAGTAACATAACAATTATCACTTATTTATCTCATATTTTTCACAATCCACTTGGTCTTTAAAATTTATAACTCTTCAAATTAAGTTACTTTCTTGAAACTGTTTTCAAACCCACCCCCTCTTTTTTCTTTTTATTAAAAATACACACTCAAAACCTATCAATGCTCCTTGATAGATGACCTAGGGTCTACCCTAGACTATAAATCAACCTGAAAAACATAATCTATTTGAAGTGTCACAACAGCGTGGTCAAACACCCACTTTGAGTGTTTGGTAATGCCCTTCGAATTGACCAATGATCTAACGGTCTTTATGGAACTCGTGAATAGGGTGTTCCACCGGTATCTTGATTCATTCGTTTTGGTTCTCATGGATTACATTCTAGTATACTATATCTTTGAGGAGGAACACAAACATCACTTGAGGATTGTTTTGGGAACTTTTTAGGATCACCGCCTCTATGCAAAGTTGTCAAAGTGCACTTTCTAGATCAGGGAGGAGAAAATTATGGGGCATGTGATCTCAGAGTGGGGGATTTTAGTGGACCATGAGAAGATCAGTGCGGTCATTTCATGGGAGAAATCAAAGAATGTGTTCAAGATCAAGAGTTTATTTGGTCTGGTTGGTTATTACAGGTTATTCGTTTGGGATTTCTCTCAGCTTGCTTCACCGATGACCATGCTCACCCGAAAAGGGGTGAATTTTGTATGAGGCCTAGAATGTTAGGAATCATTTGAGGAGTTGAAGTGGTTGTTGACTACCTTCCCCATGATGATTTTTCCTGAGGCTGGGAAGGGTTATATGGTCTATTGCAACTCTTTAGGTGTGGGTATTGGGTGCATGCTTATGTAGGATGATCACATGGTGGCGTATGTCTCTCGCTAACTTCAACCACACGAAAAGAATTACCCAAACCACGACTTGTCATTGGCAGTGGTGATGCATGATTTGAAGACCCGGTGCCACTACCTCTTTGGGGAGAAGTTTGTGGTCTACTCTGATCACAAAAGTGTGTCCTATATCTTATCTTAGAAGGACCCCAATCTGAGGCAAAGCCTTTGGATAGAGTACTTATAGGGGTTTGACTTCGACATTTTTTATACCTCAGTCAAGGGAAATTTAGTTGTAGATGCATTGAGAAAAAAGGTACTAGTGCAATCCTTGAGGAAGTCTTGTGACAAGTGGACACTGATGGTCCTCTTTTCTTAAATGCATGTGGAGATTAGGGAGCGTAGTGAAGGTGCATTCTTAGCGAGCTTTCAGTTGACTCCTTCTCTGTTGGAGTTGATCCAGTGAGAACAGCATTGTGATGAGCTTTTTCAGTGGTCAAGGCAGTTTCTTCATGGTGGGGATATGTCCCATGATTGGTCGTCATCTTTAGAGGGCATCGTATGCTTTAAGGGCCGCTCAGTACTGTTGTTGTCTCTGTGGAAGGCAGTGATGGGGGATAGCCACCAATCTCAGTGGGCTGTCCATTCAGGTGCAGCTAAGATGTATTATGATGTGCGACTATAGTTCTGGTGGCCAGGTATGCGATGGTACATAGCGGAAGTTGTGTCGAGATGTTACACATGTCAGCAGGTGAAGGCGGAGCACCAAAGGCCCTCCAGTTTGTTCCAACCAAAACCCATTCCAACCTGGAAGTTGGATGAGGTTTCTAGGGACTTCATTATTGGTTTGGATTCTACACCTCAGGTTAATAATGACATTTGGGTAGTGATTGACCATCTAACCAAATCATCCCACTTCATACCAATCAAAGATACAACTAAAGTGGATGAGTTGGGCCATTTGTATCTTCAGGAGGTGGTGAGACTCCATGGTGTATGTGTTCTTGGGATAACTATTTGGAATTGGTTGAATTTTCCTATAATAACAATTACCAATATTCAATTAAAAAGGACCCTTTTTAGGTGCTCTATGGTTGGCCATGTCGGTCTCCCCTATGTTGGGATGAGGTAGGTGAGACTTCACTGTTGGGGCTGAGCCTTGTGTTGGAGACTTCTAAGAAGGTCAAATTGATCAAGCAACTCTTGTTGAAAACATAGAGTCATCATAAATCTTATGCAAAACAAATGCATTGAGACCTATAGTTTAATGTGGGTGACTGGGTATTCTTGAAATTGGCCCCTCGTCTGGTCCATCGTCGATTGGGGAAGCAATGGAAGATGACGTCGCGATATGTCGACCCTTTTCAGATCACTAAGCGTATTTGAATGGTGGATTATAGGTTGGACTTACCTTCTCATTTGAAATCCACCCATTAATTCTTCCATGTATCCCATATAAAGTAATAAAACTCAGATCTGTACCATGTGATGAGTTGGGAAAAACTGAAGATAGAGTCTGACTTGTCAGTTTTTGAGCGGCCAGTGCAAATAGTGGACTCCCAAGAGAAGGTTCTTCGAGGGAAGTCTATTACACTGGTCCAGATTAATTGGAAGCATGGTAGTGATACACATGAGAACTGGGAGTGGAAGTCATGGGTTGAGGATGAGTACCCATTCTTGTTTTTTGATCAAGCCTCTAGTTACCTTTTCTAGATGGAAAGTTTTCATGGTGGGAAGAAATGTCACTCCCAAGTTCTTTATTAAAGGTACTTATATTTCTTATATTTTTATCCTAAAATTACCCCCTAATTCCCCCATAATCCCCCAGAAATCATGGTGTCATTTGAAGATGTTTTGAGGGGATAAAGGAGGGTGTACGGTTTAGGTTCACAGTTTTCCAAACCATGCACACAAACTGTGTGCCAATGTCTAACTCATTAAAAATGAGTTAAATGACTTCATTGACCTCCTGTGATTTATCCTAACCTAACCCTTTATTCCCCACTTCGAACCTAATATACATGGAAGCCCTCAAATCCTCTCAAACCCTCTCAAACCCTCATTGTAACTCCATTTTGATGGGGGATTTGGTGGAGGAACTTCACACAATTTCAAGTAAGTGTTTATCTCTCTTAGTTACTCCCCTTTTCATGAAGTTTCTTCCAATTTAATTGATGTCTCAAATGACCAGAGGGTAGGTTTTTGAACCTAGGGTTTATTTTTTGGTTTTATTGGTCTAATATTTTGATTTTAGGCTCGATCTACCTTCCTTGAGGTGCGACGGCGGTGCAATTGAATTTTTGCACAAATGATTCAAAGTTTTAACAATTTTGGTAGGTGATTTCATGTGTATGAAATCCTTATGAATTAGAATTCTATGTTTATAATATTTAAATTCTTATCCCTTTTGATTATTTGTGTATAAATTTGTTTTAGTGGTATTTGTAAAGAAAATTAATTTTAAGTGTCGCCTTTATGTGAAATTGGGGGTTTTTCATAGAAATCTTTTATTGGTTCATTTGGGGCTGCTACAAAACTACTTAGTTAATTTTATTGAAATGTATTAGGGATTAGAATCATGTTTTTTATGCTTATATCTTTTTTTTCTGTGAAATTTTTTTAATGGTTTTTGTGAATCATATGGACATTAATTGCCATGTTTGTGTGAAAAAGAGGCTTTACAAAGATATAAATTCTTGGTTCATATGGGGCTTCACTATAAATGATTTGTTTGTTTAATTGAAAGGTATTGGGCTTCCATTTTTGTTATGGTGACTTATAAGTGTGAAAATAGTGTGCAAATTGAGGATTTCAAGGAGTTTTGGGTGAAAAAAATGCGAGATTTTGAGAAGTTGTTTTATTGAAAATCAAAATGTTTTGTTGTGTGTTTTAAGTGGAATAAAGTGTGTATATATACTTTATTGTTTTAATATGTCTAGTAGTTGTTTTTTATATAAAATGTTATGTATATATAATGATTAATTTTTTTGAGCACAAAAGGGGAAGCTCGGGTACCTAGGTGGGCAGATATGTACTAGTACACTAGTGATCCGGAGCGGTTTTATTCCTATTTCACTTAGCATTTTGGATAACGAAAACTCTAAATAAACTATATGGATTATGTTTGGGGACCACTAGGTTATGGGTATATTCCCTACTTGTGTCTCTTGCATAGGAAAGGATTTTGACATGGATATTTTACACCGAGGTATGTGGTACATAGGGCCCGAGACTATCTAGTGCCTAGGTGTGATCCCAGTTTTAGTGCTCATTGGATTTGTGATATTTACCCTTGTATTAGGGTGTGTTTGGATGTACATTATAGTATATAAAATTTCTTATTAAAGTTTTTTAACATTATGAAATTTTTACTTGAAAAACTGTTTGCAATTGAAAGTTACATTTCTTGGAATTTATTCCCTCCTATGGTGCAGTGTTGTTAAGACGGCTCGGGGGTGATGTCCCCTTGTCATGTGGAGTATTTGTGGATGATTTACTGATGTTTTTATTTATTTTTGGAAATCTTGTAATTTATTTAAAACCATGTATTCAGATATGGTTTCTGTTAAATATTGTTTGGAATTAAAATTTCAGATTCATATTATTGATTGTTTTTAATGTTTTATGCTTTCATACTTGGCTAAATCATTCCCAAACCAGATTTATTGACACCCGAGCAATTGTTCCATCCCGTGGGGATAGGTAATTCCCTTGGGGTCTTGTCATGGGCTTGATTTGGTGCTGGTATTAGTGGAGAATAGGTTTGGTTTGTTCCATGACTCATATCACACCCAACATGGAATCAACAACTACGTTGTAATTCCCTGAGTTTTTTGTAAATGAGAAATTTTTGTTTGATAGCATATGTGATACACAAAAATGAACTCAAACAAGCAATGATTATTTAAATATGACCATTTTAACTAAGACATTAAATTTTTAGGGACAAATAGGATTAAATACTTTATGAAAGATATATATATGTCTTAATCTATATAAATTTATTGATAAATTCTTAGTAAACAATCACTCAATTTTTTCTAATATCTTTTTGTTCTTCAAAATACATTTTCTTCTAAAATATTATTTATTTATTTTTTTAAAAAATATTATATATTTTTTAGAATATTTAGAAAATTTATTTGATAAAATGAACTCCATTTTTGATATCATCATATAAAAATTAACTTAGGTTGAAATTTTAGGATTTTTTGCAAAATGTTAAATTTTTAGTGAATGGTGAAAAATACCCATTTTTTAAAACTATCATTTATTTTGATAAATTAAGTAATTTAAAAGTCCCATTATAATTTTTGTTTGATTTCAAAGTAACATAGTTATTATTAATTTATATTTAAACCAAATAATTATATTTAAATCATCTTTATACTGTATTGTAGAATGAGATTATTTTTAGGCTTGAATACATATTTATCTGAAAACTGTTTTAAAATGATTAATGTTTCTCTATTTTAATTAATTTAAAATAACCCCAAATGAGGAATGATTTAAATTAAAAGTATATATTATATATCTTTAATTATTAATTGAAATAAATATAATGAATTTTTCTAGTTATTGAGTAAAAGTAAAATCATATTTTCATTGAAAATTATATTTTTTTTCTTCAGAAAAATCACTTTTCAACATGCTTGCATGTTTTATTATAAATTAAATTCTACCACATATATGAATTAAATTTTATAATTTTTTTCATATTTATAATCACTATAATTAATATTAGGTAATGAGGCCAAATTAATTTTTGTACAATATGGATAGTTACCATAGTTAAATATTTATTAGCACAGTAAAAGTAAAATAGGTTAATTAAGTGTAAAATAATAATAATATTAATAATAATAATTTAACAAGGATAAAAAAGTACCCTAAAATTATGAATATTTATATTTTATTTTTAATAAAATAATTATTATAATTATTCCTTATTTTTTTACTTCATAAGGGATTAAGTAATGTGTTTGATAAATATTTGTTATTTTAATATGACAAAGCTCGAATTGTATTTTTGGGTAATATGAACATTCATTTAATAAATTCCATTTGATTAATTCTTGATTTTATTAAATAAATTATATTTTAATAAAATTGTATTATTAAATAGTATATATATTAAATATAAATGATATTAAAATTTTACAAAGTGAAAAGTTAATTTTTAAAAGGGTATGAGAACCGTTATTGTAAAAAAACAGCATTTCTCAATAAATGTGGATTCTTGTTTTAAAAGTTAAAATTTTAATATTTAGTAATTTTTTATAAAATAAATATTATTTTAGGAATAAACCTATTGAAATTATCCAAAGTTTTTTTTCATAATTTTTTAAGACAATCGAATTTTCAGGTAAAAAATTAATATGATGTGTATTATGATATGAAAATAACCCAAAAGTAATGTAATAAATAAAATAAATGGTATCCAAAAATAAATATATGTATCAAATTTAAAATAATGTGTTTTTAGGTTATTTGATTAATTTTTTAAATCCTTTATGAATCTTCCAAAACCTATATTATATTTTATGGTTTTAAAATCAATTCTTTATAAACGTGAATCACTTCCACAACACCAAGGGTAATACTTTTATTAACATAAGCCATTGTAATTATAAAATAATAAAACCACTTATATTTTTTAGAAACCATGGACAAAAACTATGGGAACTTATTGGGATTTGATTACATTATTATATAGAGTCCAAAACCTAAATTTGGGAAATAATAAAAACTCCCCTCTCTTTTCCTACATAAACCCACCCAATATCCCATTCCATTACATTGAAAAACCTTACATAATGTCTGTACTCTACCCTAACCTCTATATATTCATCTCTATATTACCCCAAGCTCTCAATAAGCTCCTCCTAATCTTTTGGAATCACCCTCTTAAGGTAAGGGATTTCCCTCTTTTCTTTTCCATTCAAGCACCTTCTTTGTAATTAGCCTTTTGACTCTCAATTGGTTATGTTTTCAAGAATTTATAAATATATCTATAATATACAATTTATTTTTTAATAATTATAGATTATTTATCCCCTCTCATTATAGAATTTACCTAATCCGTTACTATGCTGAAATTTAGTAAGGGATCTCTTTCTATTCTTTTCTATTGAAGCGCCTTCTTTGTAATTAACCTTTTGAATCTAAATTGGTTATGTTTTCATGAATTTATAAAGATCCATTTAATGTCAAATTTATTTACTAAAAATTATATATAATTTATAACCTATCATTATAGCCTTTACCTAATTCATTACTATGCTGAAATTTAGTAAGGGACCTCTTTATCTTGTTTTGTATCCAAGCACCTTCTTTGTATTTAACCTTTTTAATCTCAATTAGTTATGTTTTAATGACATTATAAATGTCACTATACTTTAAATTTTATGTACTAATAATTACATATCATTTATACCCCCTCATTATATAATTTACCTAAGCCATTTCTATGCTGAAATTTATTATGGGAACCCTCTATATTCTTTTCTTTTTAATATCCTTATTCATAATTAGAATTTTTAATATAAAGTGGTTATATTTTCGTAAATTTGTAAAGATATATATACTATATTATTTATTTTATAGAAATTACAGATAATTTATCCCCTCTCATTATTGAATATACCTAATCTATTACAAATGCTTATTACTTACCACTTGATATCCAAAATTATGATATAAACCTTTCACTCCCATCAAACCATTTTATGAATCTTTAATTACTGTCATTATGCCGTCAAAATTTCATTGCGGTTTTTCATGCCAAATGATTGTGTCATGAATACCCAACTACATTTCTACTTAAGGGTATTCACCTAGATGTACATATCCTTTTCTGGCTGGGGAATTATATATATTTAACCCACAATCCATTATAGTGGGTTTATTATTGATGAAAGACAAACTTATGTTGTATGATACATATAGAACACTTTTGCATGTACAGGACATGAACGTGATTGGTGCACTTGAAATTAAATAGCACTCTAATTCATTGGATAATATTTTATATCATGAGGTGTAACATATGGGATTAGGGAGTGAACCTAATCAATTATGGGACTTTTTTCCACCATGTTATGATGTCTTGGTAGTCAGGCTTGACCTATGTTTATGATATCATGTTTAATTTTGTTTCCCCATTCCCATGTTGTTTTTATGTTGTCATGTTATATCACGACTCATTGTTCATGTTTTATGATTATCATACCTTTTATGTCCCATTGAAATGCCTATTGTCTGACATGTAGTACTTTCTTCATGTTATGATTTGTTTATTCCTTTATTGGGCTTTATATCTCACCACTTTATTATGTATGTCCCTTATTTATCCCATTATTTTAATAATGATGGAATAATATGAGAATGTTAAGGAATTTTTCAATAATGTAGATTTACCACCTTATGTTTTAAGTTGTTATGTAACATACCTAATTTCCCAAAGACACTAGGCTTATCAATATTATTGGTTTTATTATGTATATTCTTATGTAATCACTCATTAATTAATGTGTAATAAAGACAAGGGTTTTCATAGTTGGTATCAAAGCCAAAGGAAGTAATTTTATCCATGGGAACTCTCATGTGTGAGCTTTGGACAAAGAATGGCTCTCCACCCAAGGGATTCATGAGGTAAGGCTTTCCATTGGGGATGGTGGTGTTTCCCACCAAGGAGGTGAAACCACCTATGGATTACCCTAATAGGTAACAATTATAGTCCCCTGGAAATAATTCTAGAAAGCTGTAGTTGGTATCATAGAAAAATCTAGTGTTTTTGTGGGATAGGATTATTAAACACTAGTGAAAGCCTTAGGGATAAAACTACGTATAGTAAAACATCCCTATGTTTTGTTAAATTATAGAGTAAGTGGTTTCCAAGAAAATACATATTTTATGGATAATACAAGTGGTTGTATATCTAGAACAGAAGTACCTAGGGGTCAAAACCATGAAAACACCGTATTATGCTAAACTCGATTGGGAACCGGTGCACAACAATGGGTCTTGCTACACACTTGGTTTAACACTCCTTGGGGATATGCTTTGGTAAATTCAAAAGCTAACTATGAACCATTATTAATTGAACAAAAATTCCCATAAGAGTATATGTTAGGAAATAGATCATGGATAACTTAGATTGAAGCCTATAAATTCAAAAGCTAAGGAAATACATTTAATTTATAAGTTATCTCTTTAATGTTCTTGGATTATCACTTGTGTGTTTAATAGTTTAAAATTACTCATCCATAATTTTACATTTACTATAGTCAATGACTAGAAATAGGAGTATTTGAGTCAACAACCAATTTGATGGGAAATGTGATGAATTCCAAAATGAGATACCTCACATGATGGGAGATAAAGTATGACATCTTGTGGTTATGCCAAAACAGCTATCAAAAATAAAAATTAACAAATAGCACATATTTGAATGTCCAAAGATATAAAAGAGGAGGAGGAAAAAATTTCAAGTAAGTTCATCTGATAAAGGTGATTAAGGAAAGAAGATTCAATTTCCTGTGAGTCAAAAATGTTGAAATCGACATCAAGGGAAATGCCACAAAGAAACTTGAAGGTGTTTTAAGTGTGTAAAAATAGGTCATAAAGTATCTAGTTGTTGTAAAAAATTAATATTATGATGTAAGGGAATAAATTACATAATATGAGGACCTTTTTTATTCAATATATTATGTGTATATAATATGGGCATTATCGAAGTCAATTACCTAATCCAAGGGTTAAATCCTAGATTAAGGAAGGACTTATGCTATGGAAATTGTTGAAGTGTAAGGATTTAAGTGTTTATGTATTAGTATTTTAGAATTATTTTTTATAATTAGTATATCAATTACATTCTATATTTAATAATCCTGAAACGTCTAAGTATTGTTCCATGGAAGTTTTTATTTAGGGATTTAAAACATATGTTGAATGGTACTGTTATCCTATAAACTTGATTTAGTGATAAGATGATATTTTCTTAATACACATGATTGAGGGATTGATAATCCTTAATATGTTTTTGATGTTGGGATAAACCTAAAGAGTCTTGGGGTGATATGTCTAAGTCCAGTCTTATGTTTAATAGCATTGTTACCACTTTTGGAGATTTTTGTGATGAATGTTAAGAATGATTAAGGATCTTTTGGGAAACATATTACATGATCAAATATTTTTTATTTTGAGATGATTAATGATATTTAGGTTGATTTTTTATTCGGTTGAATTATATAAACCCATTGGTTTTAATATAAATGATTATTTGATAAAAATGATATTATTTTTTTGGAGGTATAAAATGCGGTTACTATACAAACTTTGAGGTTAAAATGTTATTTAATGATGAGTTTATTGGTGTTATTTGAGATATAGTGGTATTTATTTAAGGAATGATCAATTATAAACCTTTGAGATTTTTTGTTGAATTTTATAGATTAATGTATTAAGGTTTATTCATTTTTATTATTATCTTAATTTATGCTAACCATTTTGGATTTATTAAAGGTATAAGGAATATATTTTTATTCATTGGTGGATTATTTGATCCGTTAGAAGCTTATTCTAGATCTCCAGGCATAAAATAAATTCATCTTGAGTACTCATCATTTAGATTAAAATATGAGATTATAGTAGAAATTGATTAAATAATGAAATTATACTTGTCAAGAAAGTATATTTCCTTATGTTCCTAGTGTATATGGTAAATTAATTCCTTAATCTCTAGGAATTGAATCTTGATTTTTTTTTTCATATTATGATCATTTATAATGAATTCATGGTCTTTTCACCCATCACTAATTTATGGTTTTGTGGTCATTGAATTTATCCTACCTATGTTCTCTATAACTATCTATTAATTATTAGGTGTTATTTTTTTTCTTCTATGTCTATATTTTCACTTCCCATGAATGTTCTCCTACTTGGAAACCAAGTTATGTGATGACCTTCACACTTCCGTTTCTCTCTTTTCAAGTGGATGTTTTATTAACCCTTTTTACAATATGGGTTTTCAATAAAGATATTTTTAAGTGTCAAAAAATTACTTACCAAGTTATAATTTTTTGGGATTTCATTTATCAAAGGGTTTAGAATTTAATTCCATGAGTTAAAAAAAGAAAATTATTTTTATAGCGTATTCGATACGCAACACTGAACTCAAACAAGCAATGATTATTTAAATACCATTATTATAAAGTAGCCGTTAAATCTGTGGGTATGAATAGAATTAACTACTTTATAATATATATATATATATATATATATATTTCATACTCAATATAAATTTATTGATAAATTCTTATTAAATAATCACTCAATTTTTGGTAATGTCATTTTATTCTTCAAAATATGCTTTCTTCAAAAAACAATTTTGTGAAAAAATATAATTATTTTCTAGAACATTTATAAATTATATTTTATAAAATTAAATATATATTTTTATATCAGAATATAAAAAATAACAGAGGGTAAATTTTTAGGATTTTTTGGAAAATATTAATTTTTCAGTAAATGGTGAAAATACCCATTTTTTAAAACTGTCATTTTTATGATAAATTAAGTGATTTAAAAGTACCATTATTAATTTAATTTTATTTAAAAGTGACATAATTATTATTGAGTTATATTTAATCCAATTAATTACTTTTAAATAATCTTTATTTTGGATTATAAAATAAGTTTATTTTTAGGCTTGAAAAAAGCATTTTTTTGAAAACTGTTTCAAAAAGTATAATGTTTCTCCATTTTTATTAATTAAAAATAACACCTAATGGGTAATTATTTAAATTAAATTTATATATTATATATATAATTATTAATTTAAATTCATAAAATTAATAGTAATAATTATTTAGTAAAAGTAAGATCAACATTTCCTTGAAAAAATATATTTTTCTTCTTCAGAAAACCACTTTTAGTCATGCTTGCGTGTTTAATTTTAAATTAAATTATATCACTTCCATGAATTGAGTTTAATAAAAATGATTAAATCTTTAGAATAATAATAATTAATATTATTTAATAACATTAACTTAATTTTTGGACAATATGGATAGTAACTGTAGTTAAATATTTATTACCATAGTAAAAGTAAAATAGATTAATTAAGGGTAAAATAATAATAATAATAATAATAATTTAACTAGGAAAAAAGTAACCCTAACCTTATGAATATGTTTATTTTATTTTGAATAAAATAATTATTATATTCAACACTTATTTTTTTTTACTTTATAAATTACTAAGTAATTTTTTTTGATAAAAATTAGTTATTTTAATATAACAAAACTCAAATTGTATTTTTATGTAAAATGAAAATTCAATTAAGACATTCCTTTTGATGAATTCTTGAATTTTTTTAAAAAAATATATTTTATTAAAATAGTATTATTAAATAGTATATATATTAAATATAAATGATAATAAAGTTTTATGAAGTGAAAATTTATTTTTTATAAGTGTTAGAAAACAGTTATTTTCAAAAAACAAGCATATCTCAATAAATTTTGATTATTGTTTTAAAAGTTAAACATCACATATTTAGAGATTTTTTTGATTTAATAAATAATATTTTTGGAACCAGTACATTGAAATTATCCAATGGTGAATATTTCATAATTTTTTGGGATAACACAATTTTTGGGTAAAAATTAAATACGGTAGAAAATATGGCGTGTATTATGACATCATAAGGACCCAAAAGTGATTTACTAAATTCTATAATGGGTATAAACGACCTAATATATGTATACCCTTCAAAATAATGCGTTTTTAGGTTATTTTATTAATTTTATAAATCCTTTATGTATCCTCCAAAACCTATATTATATTTTAAGGTTTTAAAATCAATTATATATGAACATGACTCACTTTCATATAACAAAGGGTAATATTAAATTTAATTTGTACATTTTACTTAAAAAATAATTAATAACACTTATTTTTTTATAAACCATGGAAAAAACAATGCGAAGGTTTTTGGTTTTGATTACTTTATTATATAGTGTCTAAAACCTAAGTTTGGGAAATAATAAACTCCTATATCTTTTATTATATAAACCCACCCAATCTCTCTTTATTATTCACTAAAACAACTTTTATCACATAATATATCTTTCCTCCCCTCTATATAGTCCTCTCAAGGTTCCTCCATGCTCTCAAGAAGCTCCTCCCAAGCTTTTGAAATCA
Organism: Viscum album; assembly: GCA_963277665.1. Taxonomy (NCBI): domain Eukaryota; kingdom Viridiplantae; phylum Streptophyta; class Magnoliopsida; order Santalales; family Viscaceae; genus Viscum; species Viscum album. The sequence goes on from OY728155.1 coordinate 1,982,235,988, forward strand.
CCCTCTCCATATAAGGGATTTCCCTCTCTCTTTTTTCATTCGAGCACCTTCTTTGTAATTAGCCTTTTGATTCTCAATTAGTTATGTTTTCATGACTTTATAAAAATCTATATACTTTTAAATTTATTTTCTAATAATTATATATCATTCATCCCCTCTCATTATAGCATTTTCATAAGCTGTTACTATACCGAAATTTAGTAAGGGACCATTTTATCTTCTTTTCCATTCAAACACCTTCTTTTTAATTAGCCTTTTAAATCTAAATTGGTTATGTTTTAATGCCTCTATAAATATATATATACTTTTAAATTCATGTCATAATAATGATATAATTTATCCCCTCTTATTATATCGTTTACCTAAGCAATTACTGTGCTTAAATTTAGTAAGGGACCACTTTCTCTTCTTTTCTATTCAAACACCTTCTTTGTATTTAACCTTTTAAATATAAATTGGTTATGTTTTCATGGCTTTATAAATTTCACTCTAATAATATTTCCTAATAATTCTATATCATTTATCCCCTCACACTATAGCATTTACCTAATCCATTACTATATCAAAATTTAGAAAGGGGCCCCTCTCTCTTCTTTTCCACTCAAGCACCTTCTTTGTAATTGTCCTTTTGAATTTCAATTGGTTGTGTTGTAATGAATTTATAAATATTACTATATTATAAAATTTATTTTATAATAATTATAGATAATTTATCCCCTCTCATCATAACATTTACCTAATTCATTACTCTGCCAAAATTTTAATAAGGGATCCTCTCTTTCTCCTCTTCGTTCAAGCGCCTTATTTATGTAATGAATTTTTTGTCCAATTAATAATGTTGGGATATGTTATTACAAATTCCTATTACTTAACTTTTTATTTCCAAATAATTATAGATCCCTTTCTCTCTCATTACACCATTTTATGAATCTTTAAGTACTGTCGTTATGCTTTCAAAATTTCACTATGACTTTCGATGCCAAATGATTATGTCATGAATATCCAACCCCATTTTAACTCAAGGTTATTCAACTAGATACACCTATCATTTATTTATTGGAACTTCCATGTATTAAACCCACATTCCTTGATTATGGGGTTAAAATTAATGAAATACAACCTTTTTTTATATATTTGGCACACTTATGCTTGTAAATGATATGAAAACAACAGGTGTTCCCAGAATTATGTAGTGCTCCAATGCATTGGGTAATATTTTTTTTTCATGAGACATCATGTATGGTATTAGGGAGTAAAACTAATAAATTATGGTACTTTTTTTAACATGTTATGATTTCTTGGCGGTTAACCTTAACCTATTTTTATGATTTCTTATTTATTATTGTCAACACATTCTCATGTTGTCTTTATGTTATCTTGTTATATCCAGACTAATTTCTCATATTTATTTTTTTATCTCTATTATTTCCCATTGAAATGAATATTTTCTAACATGTAATACTTTCTTCATGTTATACTTTGTTTATCTCCTTATTGGGATTTATATCTCACACCTTTCTTATATATTTCCCCAAGTTATCCCATGTAGTTTTAAGAATGATGTAATATTATTAGCAATTTTAAGGAACTTTTCAATAATGCTGATGTACGAAACCTATTTCAAGTTGTTATGTAATGTACCTAATTACCCAAAGACACTAGGATTATTGTTCTTCTGGGTTGTATTATGTGTATTGTTATGTAATAAATCATGAATTAATGTGTAATAAATACACAGGTTGTCATATAAGTCATGTAAATGAAAATCATTTGAAAAATTATACCAAGATGGATATTTAGATTATTTTTAAGGCCACTTGGGATATGTGATTAATTTTTTCAAGGTAGTATGACCAAATCCCCATTTAGTGAAACAATAGAAAGGGATTCATAGATTCTTAAGTTGGTTCATACAGATGTGTGTGGACTATTTCTAATTGAATTAAGGGATGGATAATCATACTTCATAACATTTATTGATGGAATTATTATATATGGACATATCTAATTAATGAGGTATTAGTCATATTAAATTGATAAATTCAAATAATACAATAATTAATTTGATAACCAAGTGGGTGATAAAATTAAGAAACACTACTCAGACTATGGAAAAGAATATATTAACTAAGAATTCATCGATTATCTATGAGTGTTTGGGATTCTATCTCAACTCACTCATCTTTATACACCAAAATGTAATGGTGTAAGGTAAATGATGAAATTCACCTTGATTGACATGGTGAGATAAATGATTATTCATGCAAGTCATTTATTATCCTTTTAGGGATACACATTGTTGTTAGTGGAATACATACTAAATTGAGTAACAACTAAAGCCAAAAATGGTATTCCATATGAAATTTGGTAAGGGAGTAAACTCATGTTGTCACATATATGAGTATGGGGTTGTGAAGCATTTTTTAAGGATATTACTTGAAAAAACATGCACCCCGAGGCACTAAATGTATCTTTATAGGATATACTAAAGAAGATAAAGGATATTACCTATATGAACCCTTAGATAAAATGGTTATGGTTAATATATGTCTCATATTTATTGATAAGGATAACATCTTAAAAAAAGATAGTTGGAGTGAGATAAACTTAAATAAAGTCATGGCTCAAGATACACATGTGTTGGAACATGAATAGATTCCACAAAACCCCAAGGAATAGGATGTTCCTAAGACACAAGTATTGTGTATTAATATAATAGAGGTTATATAATCTGAAAGATATGATTTTATAGTCATTGAAGGTTGTGATTAATTATTAGTTAATATTAATGATCATGTAACCTAGAAGAAAGTAATATGTGGAACAGAAGCTTCCAAATGGAAAGAAGACATGAATTCTAAAATGGATTCCATGTATCAAAATAATATTTAGATTTTAATAGATCCTATAGTGGATGTAAATGTAATTGGTTGTAAATGGGTATTCAAGATGAAATTTTACGTGGATGGACAAGTTAGTTCTTATAAGGAAAGACTAGTTGAAAAAGGTTTTAAAGAACATCAAGGCATTGACTATAATGAAATGCTTTCACCAATTTTTATGATAAAATCCATTAAAATTATACTTTCCATAGAATAATACCGTTATTTTTAGATATGAAATATGGATGTAAAAACATCCTTTTTTAATGGGAACCTTCAAGAATATTTATATATGACACAGTAGGAAGGGTTTCTGACTCTAAATAATTCCAATAAGGTATGTAAGTTTAATAAATCCATTTATGTATTGAAGAAAATGTCCATGTCATTGAAAATTCACTTTGATAAAACCATAAAAAAATTTGGTTTCATAAAGAACAAATATGAGCCTTGTGTCTACAAGTGGTTTAGTGGGAGTGAAATCATTTTCTTGATAGTGTATGTTGATGACATACTACATATCAGAAAAGAGATACCAATATTACAGACTACTAAGACTTAGTTAAAATAATGATTCCCCATGAAAGATTTAAGTGAAGAAACATATATTATTGGGTTCAAGATTCATCATGAATGATCCAAGAGGATTATTGGTCTGAGTCAAGGTACATACATTGATAAGATACTTAAAATATTAAATATAGAACAATCCAAGAGGGGACTATTTCTAATGTCACATGAAATTAATCATTCCAAGAAAATGTGTCCTCATACACATTAGGAGAGATAGAGAATGAAAATGATCCAATATTCAACTATGATAGGGTCATTCATATATGTTATGCTATATACTAGGCTATATGTCACATACACCTTAAGTGTAGTAATTATATATCAATATGATCCAAGATTTCACCATTATACGGAATTCGAGACTATCCTCAAGTATCTGAGGCATATTAAGGATATGTTCCTAAGGTTTGGAAGATATAAGAAGCTAGTAATCATGGGATATACAGATTCTAGTTTCCCAATAGATCAAGGTGATCTAAAATCACAATCAGGATATATCTATACTCTCAATAGAGGTTTTTTTGGCTGGAAGATCTTAAAGAAATATGTGGTTATTGACTCTACAATAGAATTTGAGTATATAGTGGCTTATAATGTAATTAGAGAAGTGGTTTGGATGTGAAACTTCATCTAATATATTGAAATAGTGCTAACAAGTAAAAATTCTATCACATTGTACTATTATAATACTACAGTGGTGGATCTTACAAAAGATCCAATGTCGAATTAGTGTACAAATAACATACTTCAGAAATATCATCTCTTGAGGGATTTTTATCTAAGATGCGACATAATAGAAAGTAGATTTTCTACAAAAGAAAATGTGGATGACACATTGAATAAATCTTTATCTTTTAAGAAGCATGAAAAATCATGTGAGAGAAAGAAGACAAAAAATAGTTAGCAGTTGGATCAATTCCAAGTGGGAGTCTATTAGAGTTGGTGCTCTAGAACCAACATACCATGACCCCCTCCCACAAAATATTACCCCCACCTAGTCCAGAAATGAGAGAAGATAAATGGTGACTTCTTGAGTCCTTCCTCATGTAGGACCTAGGTTAGAGACTAACACTGAGGGTATAATAATCATACATATGGGAGACATTAACATCTAAGAGAACATGTGGAAGAGAAATATAAGAAAAATACACCAATCAAAACTTACTTAGATATATAAAATAGATTGCAAGTAAAAATATGTAATGTCGTGTAGTACCAAAACAACTAAAAGGAAAACTATAAGTATCAAAAAGGTAAATACGACAATGACCATGAATCCCAAATAGCTCTTGTAAAACCATGAACTAGTAATGTAGACATGTTGATGCATTAAGGGGCTATATAATGTCGGGGTCCACCTATCACTACAAGTCCAAAACATTATTCATACATAGATTTAATTCATGAATAATATTACTTATAAAAATATCCAAATTGAGTAAAGAATGCAGATTTATCAATATTCCCTAGTTAAAATAACATTCAAAGTAAACACTATATGTAAAAATGATATACATCTTAGATAATAATCATATCTATGATATAAGAAATATGGATATTTAAGAGAAATATAATTTCAAATGAAAAATTATCACAAATGGGTATTAGATATACCACAAAAAAATTATTAAGAGTACAATACTAAGTAAGTCTCAATGAAATGGAAATTGAGATGAAGTCCCTTACCTTATGTTTGAAAGCATTCTATACTTGTACTTAATATCCTGGATAATCAAATTAGATTAATTAATTTATTAATTCAGAACCTCCTCAACATATATTTTATTTATTATAATTTTATTAAGTTCATTTATTATTATTTTGATGAGTTATAATGTTTAATTATGTTGTTCTGGGTGCCTTTATTTTATGGTTTTATGGTCGGTTCCCTTGGGTATAATTATGGGAGTTCTTGTCAAATGAAATCAATAATCCATAAGTAAAATTATTTTGTATTAATGAAATTACAAGTGTTTAAATGGTTTCATATATCATTTTTTATATGGTATGAGAATGACACATTAGATAAAATGTTAACGAAAATGTTTTAATTTATTTTGGTGACCATCACAAAATTGTATCATTTTAACTAATATTATGTTCATATATTGGTATGAGAACATGATATAACTTTTAATATGTATATTAAAATTTAATTTAACCTTAATAATGGTTTTATTACTAGATTTTATTGCGGTAATATAAAATGAAAATGTGTCATCCACAAAGGCGTTGAATCTACACATCACGAATGATGTTTTTATTTTTAGAATAAAAGGAAAGAATATATTTAATGATGGATAATACATTAGAAAAATAAAATTATAGTATATATATGCATATGATATTGTAGTTATTTTTACACTTTGTATAAGGGGTGGTGATAAGATACTAATAAAAGAAAAAAAATTAAAAGGGAAAGAAGGAGGATTTTACCTCTTGAATATCCTATCCTTGGGAACCTCTTTAAGACACTTTGATTAGGTCTTTTGGTAAGAAAAAAAGGTTTTGGACATGGGAAATATGATTGGGAAGGTAATTGGGTAGAATTTATATAGGATTCAAGATTTATAAGGTGTGAGGAAAAGGGGTGGTGAGTGGTGGTATTTATAGGGAGACGAGAGGGGTGTTTTTGATTATTTTTTAACTTGTTTATTATTTTGGCTCAAGACTATCTATAGTGTTGATTATCATGGATAAATAAAAAAACTAGAGAATTTAAGTTCAATATAATGATCACTTGCCTCATATACATATATCATACATGACTTAATAATTCATTTATTGACTTATAATGTTAAATACCATAAATTACCGTATTTCACTAGTCACCAAAATTGAAATATTTCATAAAAATCCCAAAAATTAACCCTAACCATTTTTTACATGTAGATTTAAAATATGAACTGAATTTTTTGAAAATAATTTTATAATTTTAATAAATTTATTTTCTAATTAAAATCATGATTTATTCGAAAAAAACTGATTTTAATATTATAACTGATTTTAAGACACTTTAAAAATTAATTATGGTCTCATAAAATTATATTATAATTATAATAAAACAAAATATTAATTTTTGAATCCATTTTATGAAAATAAATTTTTTTTAAATCATTATATTAACTATAAAATTTTAAATAAACATTTACATTACACAAAAAATACCATCACTTAATTTATCATTTTAGAACATTTATTTACTTATTACTTGATATAAATATATCATATTTTCATTTATAAGTTACCTAAATTTTATTTGTACTTTTATAGGTGATGTTATTATTCTAATAGAAAATTTACTATTCCTAATGGTCATATTAATATTTAATAGCATATCATGGTAATCTATTTAAATTATTTAAGAAGATACATACCAAAAATTCTTGAGGTGTTACATTCTTCCACCATTTTAAAATTTCATCCATGAAATTTTTCATGAATACTTCTATCTAAACAGATGAGTGTGGTTCTTATTCATAACATCCTTAGGTTCCCATGTTACTTATTCTATTTTTTGGTTTCTTTAATGAACTTTTATCAGTCGATTCGTCCGATTTCACAATACTTGTTCTGAAGTGTCAGGAATCTCAATAGGATATTCCTAGTAAGAAAAATCAAGTTCCAATTCAATTTCTTCATTGGTTAGAACATGAATTGGGTTGGCATGTACTTTTTTAACAATGATATGTGGCACACATCATTAACTTTGGAAAGACTTAGTGGCATTACTAATTGGTAATCTACAACTCCAATTCTTTCTAGAATTTGGAATGGTCTAATGTACCTAGGGATCAGTTTACCTTTCTTACCAAATCTTATGACACCCTTACATGGAGATAATTTCAAAAAGACCTGATCTCCCACTCGAAATTCCAAATCCTATCTCTGATTTTCGGCATACCTCTTTTTTCTACTTTGAGATGCTTTAATATGAGTCTGAATACTCGTTACTTTTGTAGTTGTCTCTTTAATAAGTTTTGGGACTATATGTTTCCATTCACCTAATTTATCCCAAAAAGTTAGAGTATGAAATATCTTTCCATATAATTCTTCATATGGTTCTATTTGAATACTAGAATGGAAAATATTATTGTAGGTAAACTCTACCAAACATAAATACTAATCCAACATACCTTGAAAGTCAAGTGAGCATGATCTAAACGTGTAATCCAATATTTGAATAGTCCTTTCAGGCTATCCATCGATTTGAGGGTGATAAGTAGTACTCAAATTAATCTTAGTATATAGAGCCTTCTGAAGACTCTTCCAAAAATTTGGTTTAAAATGGGGATCTTGCTCAGAATCAATCGATAGAGTTGAACCATGAAATCTTATAACTTCATTTATATATAATATTTATAGGCACTCAAGAGGTAAATATTCACTTATAGAAAGCCAATTTTTTAAGGTGATCAACAATAACCCATATCATGTCATTCTTTCTGGGGGTATTTGGTAATCCAATAATTATGTTCATAGTAATGTCATCCCACTTCCACATAAAAATAGGTAGAGGTTACTTGACTCCTCTAGGATGTTGTATCTCGGCTTTAACATATTGAAAAACTAAACATCTTGATACATAGTGAGTAATTTCCCGCTTCATATTATCCCACAAAAAATATACCTTAAGATCTATATACAAATAGGTACTACCAAGGTGTATAGAGAAATTTGAGCTATGATTATCATATAATAGTTTCCATTTTAGATAAAGTATTAATAGAACACATAACCTCTTTCAAAATTTCATAATTCCATCCTCATATAGAAAGTTTTCCAATTTTTCACCCTTAACAGCTTTAATTTTATTTTGAAAATTATCATCATCAGATTGAGAACATTTTATCTTTTCCAATAAAGATAGTTTCTCAATAATTTGAAGAAGGAGTGATTTTCCCCTTCCTTAAAAATTCTCATATATATATTTACTAGAGCCATGTACATAGGATCCCTGTCAATCATCATTTTGTTTAGAACTCCATGATCCTTTATGCTCAACGAATCTGCTACCTTATTTTCCTTCCATGAGTTGTGGTGTATTGAACAATCATAATAATTGAGTAGATAGAGCAATTTAATTTGCCTCATGTTGAGCTCTTACTATGAGAAGATATATTTAAAACTCTTATGATCTGTGTATATGTCTCATCTTTCACCATAGAGATAGTGTCTCTATATCGTGAGATTAAATATTACTTCTGCTAACTCAAGATCATGAGTTGGATAGTTCTATTCATGAGTGTTTAACTACCTTGATGCATAAGTAATAAATCTATCATTCTGCATAAGGACGCAACCAATTCCATTCTTTGATGCATCACTATAAATTAAAAATAAACCATTTTTCAATGGTAGAGTCAAGATCATAACATTCACTAATTTATTCTTTAGTTCTTCAAAGCATTCTTCACATTTCTTTGTCCAAATAAACTTAACCCCTTTGAAAGTAATATTGGTTAATGGGTTAGACAATTGTGAAAAAGTATGAAAAAAACACTGATAGTAACCTACTAAACCAATGAAACTACATACCTCAGTTATGTTTGTTGGCTTAGGCCATTCTTGAAATTCTTTTGTATTCACAAGATCAACTAAGATTCCATCCTTGGAGACAATATGGACAATAAAGAAAACTGTTTGAAGCCAGAATTCACACTTTCTATACTTTCCATAAAATTATTTTCTTTTAAGAGTCTCAAGAACAATTCGAAAGTGGTTCTCATGGTCCTCATAGACTTTTGAGTACACCAAGATTTTAATAATAAATACCATAAAAAATTATCAATATATTCATTAAGTACTCTGTACATTATATCCATAAAAAAGGTGCATTAGTCATTCCAAATCTAATTACTGTAAACTTGTAATGTCCATACCTTGTTTGAAATGTTATCTTTGGAATATATTCCTTATTTACATGCAATTAATGATATCTACAATGAAGATAAATATTTAAAAAATAATGAGCTATGTGATGTTTTTCCAATAAGTCATCAATGTGAGGAATATGATACTTGTTCTTTATTATAATAGCATTGATCTCCCCATAGTCAATGCACAACCTCATAGATCCATATTTCTTCTTAACGAAAAGAAAAAGAGCACCCCAATGTAAAACATTATGGCATAGAAATCTCTTACCACTCAATTCATCTAGTTGTTTATTTAACTATATTAACTCCACTGTGGCCATTCTATAGGAAGTATTTGATATAATTCATGCATCTGGGATTAAACCAATAGAAAACTCAAATTCTCTCTCTAGAGGATATCCATGAAATTCCTATAGAAATACATCAATGTATTCATGTGAAATTAGTATATCCTCAATTTGAATATCACATTTTTCATCAGTAGGTTTTATCTGCTCTTATTCTCTAAGAATCTCATTTAGAAGAGCTCCTATAGGTGGATCCAAATATGACTCGGATGATGAAGTCACCCCTATAAAGATGATAAATTCCATATCTTCATCACAAATCATCATTTCCTTCTCTTTGTAATAAAAATTTTCATTATATTTTGAATGATATTCCATACCAAGGATTATATCAAAATAAACCATAGGTATGATAATAAAATCAGAAATTAAAGCACATTTATGTGTAATAATAGGAACCTCTTAACATATATTTGTTGAAATAAGGTTTACACTAAGATTTTTTACTGACAACTCCCTTATTAAGGGGAATTGTAAATATCTAATTTTTATAGAAATCTTAGAAGATATAAAATAATTTGATGATCTAAAATCAAATAAAACTTTTTTTAAATTTGAGGGGATGATTAGAGTACCTACCCCCCATTATTAAGAAATTCAACCTCAGTTTTTGTTACTATATAAGCATACCCTTGTTCCCTTGTCCTTTTTTGGGGAAAGTTTCCTTGATGTATAGGAAAATAATGTGTATAGTTTCCCATATATTTATAGCTAAATCATTTCACATTACCGACTTATTTCTTTCCCTTACAATCATGGGCCTAGTGGCTTTTTTCTTCACACTTGTAACAAACTCTCATTCCAAATAGACATGTTACATGATGTTTATTTCGAAATTTACTTCAAGTTGGAAATTTTATTCTGCCCTTTTACCTTATTTACCTTTCTAGAGTACATAGTAGCCCTCTTCCTTTCTTACATCCCTTCGAATCCATATGGCTTGGAAAATTATTTCTCACTCTTGATGGCACATGATACTATATCCTCATATGATGAGAATGTTTGGGAGACTAGTTCCCTTTGTATAATTGGATTAAGACCATAAAATAAATTTTCAATATTGAGCTTTGGATTATGTATGTAGTCTATGGAATGCCTTGATACCTTTATAAAGTTTTCTTCATACATAACAAGGTTTTCATCCTCTTTTTGTCTTAGACTCAAGATTTTTCTCTCCATATCTGCTCGCTATTTGGAAAGGAAATATGTTTTTAATAATTTTTTAAAAAATAAATCCATTCCATGTTTTCTATTTCCTCATCCTCTTTAGTGTTTTGACTGAATGACTAACATTGATCTGCATCTCTAGAGAGATGATAAACTTTCATAGCAACCTTCTTCCATTCATTACTTCCCAAAGTAAGAAAAATCTTTTCTAAGGAACTAATCCATTGCTCAACTAAAAATGTATTTGTAGTCTCATTGAATGATGAAGGTTGTTGACACATAAAATGGTCTAACATTTCCACTCCACATTATGGATCAGTAGGCTACTCTATACAGGCAATGTTATTTCTCATAACCTGAGTCAGTTATCCTAGTATAGTTATAATTTATTTAGTTACATCTCCAGCTTCATTATATTAACTTGGAGGAAACTCCCTACATGCATTGATACGGTTTCCATTCCTTCTGCTAGGTTATATTTCCAAAAAAATGAAATATGCTATAATAGATTATGAAATTTTAAAACTAGTGAAATAATTAAAAACAATTATGTATAACTAATATCAGAATCAGAAGCTTGGTTACCTTAGAAATATTCTCAATGTCAGTTATAGGGTTATATTTCCCTCATCTATGTTTTCTAAAATATAGTTTTCAAATTTTGTACTAAACTTCATTTAATACAAACTATAGAGACCCTGACCCCAGTAGCCTAGATTCAGTGCCTTACTTTATTACATTAGTACTAAAGACAAGTGACCATATCTCAAAGGACCGAATAGTTTAGTATCTTTATAAAACTTGATACTAACATAAGTATTAAATTACAACTTGAAATGAAAAACACCATAGTGAATCCATTGGAAACACCCTTATTCTCCTAGATTATCCCTACATGTCAATCATAATATACATTTTGACACCCTCAGGGAAAATGAAACATAAGAAAGGGGTGATCTCATATGCTTAGTATGGGTAAGAATACATCAGAAGCTATCATAAATAAACATAAAAAATAAGGCAAGGTGAATAACTAAAAACACATGCCATTAAAACATAATCTTGAGAATAATATGGAAGGAATAAAAGATAATCAAATAATTCCATATAAATAATCACATGATAATGAAACTTAACCATTGATATTGTACTTGTAATATAATCACATGGATTATTAATAACTAATATCATAATTATAACACCCCAATATTTTATTGTATGAATAATTTCCACTCAATAGAGATCTCAAAATGCACCTAACACTGAGTCTCTGTGAAACAAACACTCTGCTATAACCTAGCCATTAATCTAAATTTTTCCAATTCTGTGATTTGAATTTTGAAAAACAGACAGACACGATTGCGATCAGTATGATATTTATAGTCTGATAGGATCAACTTAATTTTTGGTGAATAGTAATCTACCGTTATGAATAGTAACCTACAATTATAAATAGTAATATTACCCTTATTAATAGTAAATTGTCCAAATGAATAGTAACCTCACCCATGAATGTATAAATAAAATTTAGTCACCATATAAATGAAGGTGAATATATTTAATTAAGTGTTGGTATTTTTTGTTAGTAATTAATATTTAATTAAAATTTTAATAATTAATAAAATTATATAAAATTTAATTCATATTCATAAAATTTATTCATTAATCAATATTTTTTTCTCTATGATTATAAGATAATTTTATTAGACCCTAGTTAATTTTTCGAAGTGTCATAAAATCGGTTATAATATTAAAATTGGTATTTTTGAGTAAATGATGATTTTAATTAAAAATTAAATTTCTCATATTTATAAAGTTAATTTTATAAAATGTAGTTCATTTTTTAATTCTAAATGTCATAAAATGGTTATGTTTAATTTTTGGGAATTTCTGAAATACATGGATTTTTTGTGAATAGTAAAATACGGTAATTACGGTATAAATACATTATGGGATAAATACACTATTGATTACATCATGGATTATATAATTAGCCATTAGTTTGAAATCAAATTCACTTATTACTATTATTTATCAACAGAATCAATACAATTTCTTTTCATGAGAAAAATAATAAAATAATGAATAAAATATTGAGAAATCACTCCTCTTCTCCACTATATAAACCACCCTCACCCCTTCTTCCTATCACAAATCTAGAGCTTTGATCATTGCCTAAGTTCTTCAAAATCTATTACCAATACCTCCCCCCACGGCCAAGACCTTCTGGCCTCACCAAAAGGCCAAAAACAAAGGCCTTAAGGAGATTCTCAAGGAGGAGTACTCAAGAGGTAAACCTCTCTTCCTTTTCCTTTCAACTTCTTTTACAAGTTCCATTATTTTGTTTCTCTCCCCTCAACTCCCCTCATAAAAATGATATCATAATTCAAATAAATTACATGAACTATAATTTTATTATTATAACAGAATATTTCATCATCATATCTCTTCCCCCCCTCTTATACTAAAAATGAAAACATTGTCAAAGATTTGTTAATGTTTCACATTCAAGGATGAAAGATTTTCAATTTCTATTACCGTATAAAATTTCGGCCATAAATACATTTTTATGGTTCAAAAAGATAATTATATATGTAATTTTGGAATCATTTTTTACACATGGTATTTAATTATAAAACAAAATGAGTTCGTGGTGATAAAAAAAACCATCAAAATAATCCAAGTGTTTATCATTAAAATTTTATATAATGATTAATCCTATCCCAAAATTACCAAAGTATTTATATGAACATTTAACATTATGTGTGATAATTAATTACTCATAAATTCAATTATGTTTTTCAATTTCTATTTTACATGAACTTCCACACTCTTATACAAGCAAACTGATCATAAAAACTAAGAAAATGTGTTCTCACAAATGATGAAATTAAATCACTTGACCCATATAAAATTCCATAAATGAAATTAATGAAGACATAGTAAATCAATTACATGTAGAAAAAAATCTAGAATTTTTAATTAATGAATATAATTTTACTATTCAGGATATTAAGATCAATAGAAGAACACATTCGGGCATAAGGTAATGGGTTTCTCATCTCACTTTTATTTCTGTGAGATTTCCATTGTTCGCCACTTATTTCGTGTATGTGGTGTATTTTTACTTCTATTTTATATATAATATCATGATTCTATATATATTCATGGTATTCAGTGATTCACTTGATTATTATTAACTCGATTGATTACAATGTTGTAAGGGACTTTGTTTTAATTTCCATTTCATTGTGATTTACTTGGTATTGAGCACCTAATCATTCTTATGTGGTGTAACTACTACCCATTTGAGATAATTTATCATTTGAAATTATAATTAAAATATATAGCCATATTCTTGTAACATGCTTATGATTATTTTATTATTTGTATACCATTTTACATACCATGTTTATGTGGAATGTTTCTTTAACTATGAAAATATTGGTGAATATGTATCCTATACTCAATATGGATATTGAAAAGACATGTTATTATTGTATTAAATCTTTGGATAAAGAATTATTTGGACGGGAAATGATGGATGGGGCCCGCTATAGCCCCTCTATGCATCGATGAGTCTCATGAGAGAAATCATTTGGGGACAAACCCTTAGAATTTGTTTCCAAAACTCAGATGGGTTTCTACCCAGGGACTTAAACCATCTTGATGGTATAATGGTTCATGTACCAGATACATGACATCCAAATAATAAGCATTCTCTTTATTCTATATTCAGTTTTTACTTTCCATGAGGTTTTCACTATTATAAAATCCATGGATGCATTTTTATTCTTAGCTTATTGATGGCACGTGTTTTCATTTATTCACCATGCCATATTAGTTATATCTAATTGATTATGATCCACTTATTATTGATTCAAGATTCCACTATGTGTAACCCTAATTGTTCATTTGAGATAACCCTTATTATTTTTCATTTCCCAAGGTTATGAAGAATAAAACCTTGAATAAGACATTAAGGAGGAAGTTTATTTCAGTTTATTATGTATCATGTTGTTTTCTTTTCTTTTCCCAATGTAAAATATGTTCCATGTATATATCTAGTTTCTAAAAGACTACTAAACTGATCGGTCCTTGGGGATTTTCTTCCTTGTAATCAAGCCAATGTAATAAAGTAATTCACCAACTCCGGGCTTCAGGGGCTGGGGCGTTAGAGTTGGTATCAAAGAAAGTTTAGTAGAAACCTTGGGAACTAGATTTAGGAAACATAGTTTAGGGAAAATAACCCTAATATAGACTTTTAGGATAAGAATGGAAGAACCACCCACATATATTTTGTGGGAATTATACCTAAAAAAATTCAAGGATGAAATTTATGAAGGTGGGAAGAACATTACACCCCCAATATTTTATGGTGCGAATAATTTAAACTCATTAGATAGCTCAAAATACACATAACACTGAGTATCTGTGAAACAAACACATTTCTATACACTATCCATTAATCTTAATTTTTTCACTTATGTGATTTTAATTTTGAAAAACAAACATACATGGTTGCGATCAGTATGATATAATGAGTCTGATAGGATCAACTTAATTTTGGGTGAATTGTAACTTACCCTTATGAATAGTAATATGACCCTTATGAATACTAAATCATCCAAAACAATAATAAACTCACCCATGAGTGTATAAATAAAATTTAAGTACCTTATAAATGAAGGTGAATATTTTTAATTATATGTTAGCATTTTTATGAGTAATAACTATTTAATTACAATATTAATAATTAATAAAATGATTTAATAGATAATTAAATTTAATAAAATTTATTCATGAATAAATATATTTTTTCCTATGATTATAAGATAATTTTATGAGACCCTAGTTAATTTTTCAAAGTTTTATAAAATTGGTTATAATATTAAAATTGGTATTTTTTTGAGTAAATGATGATTTTAATTAAAAATTAAATTTATCATCTTTATAAAATTAATTTCATAAAATAGAGTTCATTTTTGGATTCTACACATTGAAAAATTATTAGGGTGAATTTTTGTGAATTTTTTGAAATACATGCATTTTTGGTGAATAGTAAAATACAGTAATTATGGTATAAGTACATTATGGGATAAATAAATTATTTCTTGCATAATGGATGATGTAAGCGACCATTAGTTCAAACTCACAAGAACTTATTATTTTTAGTTGTCACAAAAATCAATATTATTGCATGTCTTGAGAAAAATAATAAAATAATGGATAAAATATTGAGAAATCACTCCTCTCGTCCACTATATAAACCACCTCCTCACCCCCTCTTCCTATCACACCTATAAAGATTTTATCCTTACCTCAGTTATGGTAAATATTTTTGCCAAGCCCTCCCACCATTTCCAAGACCTGATGGTATCCCCAAAAGGCCATAAATAAAAGACCTTAAGGAGGTTCTCAAGGAGTACTCAAAAGGTAAACCTCTCTTCCTTTTCCTTTCAACTTCTTTTACAAGTTCCATTCTTTTGTTTCTATCCCATCACCTCCCCTCATCCAAATTCTATGATAATTCTAGTACCTTAAATTTACTATAATTTTGTTATAATAATGGAATATTTCATCATCATCTCTCTTTTCCCCTTATCATATACTAAAAATGAAAATACCGTTCGAGATGTGTTAATTTATCACATTCAAGGATGACAGGTTTTCGATTTCTATTACCATCTTCAATTATGGTAATGAAACCATTTTTAGGGTTGAAATATATAATTATATATGTACCATATCCTATTTAATGTTCTAGAATCATTTTTTACACATGATATTTAATTATAAAACAAAATGAGTTCATTGTCATAAAAAACCATCAAAATAATCCCATCATTTATCATTAAAATTTTATATAACGATTTATCCTCTCCCAAAATAATCCAAGTATTTATATGATAATTTAACCTTTTGTATGATCATTAATTACTCATAAATTCAATTCTGGATTTCAATTTCCAATTTACATGAACATCCATACTCTTATACAAGCAAACTGATCATAAAAACTAAGAAAACATGTACTTTCAAATGATGAAATTGAATCTGCTAACCTATATAAAAGGCCATAAATAAAAATAATGAATTCATAATAAATAAATTACATGTATAAAAGGTTATTTAATTCATAATTAGTTAATATAAGTTGACTATCCATGACATTAAGATCAAATGAAGAACACATTCGGGCATAAGGTAATGGGTTTCTCATCTCACTTTTATTTCTATGAGATTTCCATTATCCACCACTTATTTATTGTATATGGTTTATTTTAAATGAAATTTGATATATAATATCATGATTCTATTTATATTCATGTTATTCAGTGATTCACTTTATGATTATTAACTCGATTGATTACAATGTTGTAAGGGACTTTGTTTCAATTTCCATTTCATTATGATTTACTTGGTATTGAGAAACTAATCCTTATTATGTGCTGTAACTAATTACCCATTGAGATAATTTATTATTTGAAATTTTAATTAAATTATATATCCATATTCTTGTAACATTTATATGATTATTTTCTTAGTCGTATACCATTTTACATACGGTGTTTATGTGGAATGTTGCTTTAACTGTGGAAATATCGTGAATCATTATCTCCTACTCAATATAGATATTGAAAAGACATGTTATTATTGTATTAAATATTTTTATAAACTAAAAGTGATAAGAGGGGCCCACTATATCCCCTCGATGCATTGACATGTCTTATGAGACAAATCAGTTGGCGACAACCCCTTCCAGTTTGTTTCCAAAAATAAGATGGGTTTCTACACAAAGACTTAAACCATATCGACGGTATAATGGTTCATGTTATAGATACATGACATACAAATAATAATAATTCTCTTTATTCTGTGTTCAGTTTTTTACTTTCCATAATATTTTCACTATGAAAAAATCTATGGATGCATTTTTATTCTTAGCTTATTGATGGCACGTGTTTTCATTTATTCACCATGCCATATTAGTTATGTCTAATTGATTATGATCCACTTATTATTGATTCATGATTCTACTATGTGTAATCCTTACTAAGAATTTAATCTCAACCTTATTATGTTTCCTTTTATCAGATTATGAATAAGAGAACCTTGAATAAGCTTTCAAGGAGGCAGTTTATTTCACTTTATTATGTATCATGTTGTTTTCTTTTATTTACCCAATGTAAAATGAGATCTATATATGTATCTAGTTTTTTCAAGACTACTAAATTGACCGGTCATTTAAAATTTAACTCTTTGTAATCATGCCAATTTAATAAATTAATGCAATGGCTCCCAACTTCATTGGCCAGGGCATTACAATAATGATGGAATGTATAATGTGGGACATAATAAACAAATTTTTAAGGATTTGGCCAAGACACCATACATAATCAGGTAATACATTAGTCAATACCCAAACTAGTTTGTCTCATGAGGCCTATCGATGCATCAAGGGGCTATAGTGATCCTCACTCATCACTTACTATGCCCAATGAATTCCTAATATGAAAGGGTTGAAACAAAATCAACATATACATTCATATTGAAACTAGCATATGAAATTTGAATAACTTTCCCCAAAAAATAAACATAATCATAAACCATCCAGTGTAATATGATGAATTGTATCAAAATAATACATTTACAGTAAAACTGGTCATAAAAAATTCTAAAAAATATGGTAGATGGTATCATAAGAGATAAACCACAATTAAGAATAATATCTAGAAAAGGGTGTTGACATATATGAAAATACTCTAATAAAATTATTGATAAATTCTTGAGAGAAAACCCACTTTACTTTGAGATAATTTATTTAAAAAGTTGCACAATTATAAAAGAAAAAATTTTCTTTAAAAATAATCTTATAAATTATTCCTCAAGAAATTAAGGCATCATGGAAGCATGAAAATACTCTCATGTATTATAAGTTAAAAAAATATTCCTTTTAAATATTGAAAAAAGTAACATTTAAAAGAGTATTTTTAAAAGAAAGTGTGAGTGTTAACCAAATGAATATATTATGTGTATCAGCTAAAAATCCCCATAAAACAAGTAGAAATACAAAATAATATAATAAAAAGTAATTTCACATATAATAATAGCATGAAATAATCAATGGATTAGAAGTTTAACCTAAAGAATGAAAATTGGGTTATTAATTCTCTTACTACTTTATAATCAGTCGAACTGTATTCCCCATAAAATTAATGGTCATAAAATGAAACATTGAATTCCATGAAGATAAATAGATTCATGATATGATATATTAAAGGTAATTATGTACACCACACACAATAAACAATGGTTGAATATAGAATATATCTCACAGAATTAAAAGTGAGATGAGAAACCCTTACTTTATGTTCGAAAGCATTGTACACTTGTACTTAATGTCCTGGATAATCAGATTAGATTAGTTAATTAATTAATTAATAACCTATTAAAAATATATTTGATTTATTATAATTTTATTAAGTTCATTTATGTCAATTTTGATGATTTATAATGTTTAATTTCGTTGTTCTAGGAGAATTTGTTGCATGGTTTTATGTTAGTTCCCTTGAGTATAAATTTGGGAGTTCTTGACAAATGGGAATAACTTATACAGAAGTTAAGTTATTTAGTATTAATGAAATCATATAGTTTTAAATGTTCTCATATATCATTTTTTTATATGGTATGAGGATTATTAATTAGATAAAATTTTGATGAAAATGTTTTTATTTGTTTTGACGGTTTTTACGACCATCACGGACTAGTGTCATTTTATTTAATATTATGTTTATATATATTGGTTACAGAATATGATATAACTTATAATATTTATATTAAAATCTAATTTAACCATAATAATGGTTTTATGACCAGCCTTGAAGTTGGTAATGGAAAATGAAAAATTGTCATCCATGAAGGCAGTGAATCGACACATCACGGTTGGTGTTTTCATTTTTAAAATAAAAGGAGATGAGAAGGTATTTGATGATGGATAATACATTATAAAAATAACATTATAGTATATATATGATACTATAGTTACCATTCCACTTTTATAGGTTATGTGAGTAGGGGATAAGAAAATAAAAGAAATTAAAAAGGAAAGAAAGAGGATTTTACCTCTTGAATATCATCTCCATGGGAACCTCATTAAGACATTGGATTGGGTCTTTTAGTAGGACCAGTAGGCCTTGGACATGGGGAAGTGGCTTCAGAATGGAATTGGGTATAATTTAGAGAATATTAAAGGATTAAAATGTGTAATGAAAAGGGGTGGTGAGGGGTTGTATTTATAGGGCGAGATGGGTGTTTTTTAATTATTTTATTCATTTATTTATTATTTTGGCTCAAGATAATCAATGGTGTTGATTATTATGACCAAGTACAGTAAATATTACATGGGATTTCTAACTAATTTGTTCTTACATTATAAATGACTCAAAAGTTCATGTATTTAACTTATAATGTTAAATATTGTAAATTACCGTTTTTCACTATTAATTAAAAAATCAACTATTTTAGAAAAATCCCAAGAATTTATCCTATCCATTTTTTGACATGTAGATTTAGAAAAATGGACTCCATTTTATAAAAAAACTAAATATGTTAAATTTAATTTTTAAATAAAATTATCATTTATTTTAAAAATACTGATTTTAATATTATAACCAATTTTATAATACTTTGAAAAATTAATTATGGTCACATAAATTTTTTTATCTATACTAAAGCTTGAAAATTTTCTTACACTTGTCATCTCTAGAAAAATTCTCCATTATGTGTCTCCCTCGCCATAAATTCCACTCAACATCCCTACATTATCGTTCTTTTGAATTCCTCCCCCACACCGCGAATCTATTCCCCACAATCCCATCTCCAAATACCCTCCCCAAATCTCCTCTACATCAATATCTGCCCTTTCCCCCTCCTACGCATCAACCTCTACCCTTTCCCCCTCCTACGCATCAACCTCTGCTGTAAAAACCGAGACTTTTATGTTATATAAATCATCAAAGGAATCTTTTTCTACACAACACTTGCTTGGCTTGCTTTACATGAAATCGTGACCTTCCTCAATAGCTTGCGTCGTACGCAATACCGAGTTTCACTAAACAACGATATGCTATTAAAATATTATTAAAACTAGCCGTTATGAATATTAATAACCACTTTTTGAAATTTTATAAATTTTATTTTTCAAAATGGACTTCATTTTTGGATTCATAATATCAAAATTTGCCTAGGGTGAAATTTTGGTATTTTTCTGAAAACTTTCAATTTTTTATGAATAGTGAAACCACTAAGTAGTAGGTTAAAAACTGAATTTTGCATAAAACTTAATTTTACCGCTTCTGTAAATGGAATTTCAAAAATCCAACAGACACGGTTGATATCAGTATGTAAAATGTGGTTCAATGAGATAAAAATAATTTTTTGGTGAATAGTAACTTTTTACTTTTTTTTACCACGGTTAAAAGTAAATAGGGTAATTAAGGGTAAAGATGATATTATTATTACCCTAACACATGTCCTAATTCTATTGGATAAGTGTAATTCGACCAAAAACAAACTTAGGAATAAAATATGACCATTTAGGCCCACTTGGATTAGATTAGGACATTTATTATTAATTTATTTAAAGAAGGGTTAAAATAGTTAAAATCAAAGTTAAATAAGTAAATAATTTTTAATATGGGGTTATACATATGATAAATTTGACTATAAATATTCATTAGAAATCTAAATGGATTTCTTACATAATGGTATTTTATTTGTAATTTTTAGACATTAAATAATTTAATTTATTTATGACACACAGATGATGTAGTAATTATCTTATTAACGAAATATTGACATAATTAATGTTATAAAAACCAAAATAAATGAAATTTGAGACTTTTTATTAATCCCACTAATTTTCTAGGTTAATATGACATGTTAGTATTGATTTAATTAACTTGGTTCGAACTAATAATTCTGTTATGACATTCACAAAAATCAATTACTAAATAGTGTCAAAATTGACATAAAATAGTTTTTAAAACAAATATTATATTTGTAATTGTTATTTTATTCCTAAAAATATAAGGTTCGGCCAAATGAATTATATAAGGTTATATATATTAATAATAAACAACTTGGGGTTCGTTTGGCTGCTTATAGTAAGTTTATTAACATTATAGTATAAGAACACAAGAAGACATGGTAAAAGTAAATTTATTTAACTTAATGTTAAATCTAAATGATAAGGTTAAAATAGGAACCTAAACTTGTCTAAATTCTATTGGATGAGCGGATTTAGACCCATCCCAACCTTAGCTTCTAAATATATCAATTTGGAGCTATTTAAAACCAAACTTGACTTTATAATAAAATAATAGTTTTAGTTATTCCAAAGCTGCCCCTCTCATCCCTTATAAAAGGACACCTCCTCCCCCTCTTCCTCACACCACTTTGAGCCTTCAACCTCGGCCAACCCCTGCCACTTTCTCCTCTCCACTTCACTAGAGAAATCCTAGAGGCCCTGGTCTTCTTCAAAGACCAATTTTAGTGCCCTAAAAGAAGGTCTCAAAGAATCACTTCAAAGAAGAGGTAATGTCTGTTACCGATTCTTTCATCTTTATTTCTTCTTCCACTTCTTATTCTTTAGTTGTTTCATTATGACGTAATAAAATCAGTATCACTCATATACTGATATGTTATTATAAGTATTAAACAACCCTATTTCACCATCTATCCATCCTACGGAAAAAGAAATCACCGCGCGTGCGTACGTACGGAATACCGTCTCCACGCCGTGGTGTAATCTATTTTCCACCACCACCTTACTTGGATGGGTATAATGGTGTAAATAATGACTATATATGACTATTATAAAGTGATTTTTATTCTTAAATAGTATACATATACTCCAATACAATTCCACGATCATAGGAACGATATCATCACTCGTGCGTACGTACGGAATACCGTCTCCACGATGTGATGTGACTTGTTCTACATGATCTTCATTTCATAATGATTATATAAATGAATTGAATGAATTAATATGATATATATTACACTAATACAATTCTGGAAATGAGGTATCTATAACCTAAATATAATAATAATAATTTATTCGACAAAACACGCATAAGAACAAAAAGTTATAAACACCCGAATAACAAGTAGCAATGAAATATTACTACTAAGAAGCTAAGAAAATGACCATATATGATATCATAAAAATAATTATGATTCTAGAATAAGTCAATAACACTATTTAAATCATTATACAGGAGGTTCGGACACTTACGAAGAAAAACGGACCTAGGGTAAGGGAAATATCACAATCTCATTTTTATCTGAGATTGTTTATACATTAGTATTTACTGGGGTGTATTTTATCATCCACATCCATGTTTCATCAATATGTAATATTATTTCCATTTACCTACAATTATTTAAATCCAATTTTACCCTTAGGTGAGTTTTTAGTAAAATATATGAAAGGAATATTTTGTCGTTTTTCATACGAGGTACTTTTTGACTTTTCCGACAAAAGTACGAGAAGAATGTTTTTTTAACTTATACAACATGAATGGATTTTTAAAACATTATTTCCAAGAAGCTTCCTTTAAAAGTTTTCAAGTTTATTTTTAATCAACTTGTTATATTTTAGAATTATATGACATGTTAAGAAAGGAAAAGTATTTTTGAAGTAGAAAGGATATTTTCCTCAAGAATGGAGTTCAAGTGTTTTATCAAAATTATTTTCCATTTAAGATAATAAAGGGTTATGTTTATATCCCTATTATTACATGGATTTTATTATTTTTTTATGGAAATATTTTTATGAATTCCTTTATCCTATATGAATTGTTTTATGATGTCATGATGTTTGAGATTCCCATTTTTATTACATGGGTTATGCAATGATGTGTGATTTATGATTTTGTGGCACACATAAGAATGGTATCATTATGAGATGGGTGGGACCTATATCTCCCTCCATTGCATTGGGTAAAGATTTTATATCTCATGAGATAGACATGGCTGGAACGGTAGGTTATACCGGTTCAGTGAAACAGGACTGAAACGAGGGTGACTCAGTTCAGAAATGGACTTTGTCCACTAAGATAGTCTTGGCAATGAGTCTTGACTAATAAGATATGATTCTCTATGATTATGTGTGTATGCCACAAAGTTTCATGTTTTAAGTTATGATTATTGTGATTACATTTCACTGCCATGATTTATCCCATGTTATGAAATTATGTTCTCTTTTGCAGGTTAAGATTTCTAAAAGTTATGTGCTTATGTATATGATGTGATTGATATTTCTTTTGTTTACCCTTACTGAGCATTTGAGATCACCCTTTTGTATGTTTTCTTTCCCCAGGTCAGGAAGAAGGTTATTAAGTAAGATATGCCAAAAGGGACTATAGATATGATGAAATAAATGGGAGACAGTGTAGACGCTTTATGAACCAGTTGTTTATGTTTCCCAGTTTCTAAAGACACTATACCTACACTGTCCTTTCGTGGTTTTATTATATGTTGTAATAAGTATGCTTCAATTTTGAAGTAATAACAATGTATGTAAAGTATGGGTCGTTATAGTTGGTATCAGAGTAAAGGTATAGTCAACCTTTGGAAACTAGGATGTGAAAGCCTTAGTAAGAACTCTAAGGATAAGTCTAAGCATAGAACACAATCTTAGTGTTTTAGAAATGGCCATGAATAACCTAGGATAAGACCTTAAGTGTGAAATTTTATTCTTGATTATGTAGTTTTCCTATTATAATTAGTGTTTCTCACACTATTCTTCTTGGTTTTAGTCAATGGCTAGAACCCGAAGGAACCGTGTTAATGAGGAATGCGACGGGCAATGCAATGATTGTCCCGCTAAGCAACCAAAAGTTATGGGAGCTGGAATGCAAAATCTTGTAGCCATGCTCACATAACTTTCTCAAGCTATGAATCATGCAGGACTTCCAAACGAGCAAAGGAAGGAGCAACATTCTGTTGAATCCTTCATGAGGCAGCGTCCACCTTCTTCCAGCAGGTCTACTGATCCATTAGTTGCTGAACAATGGATTAGTACTACTGAAAAGATATTTTCAGTTCTTCAATGTTCTGAACATGATAAAGTCATCCTATCAGTGTGTCGTTTGGAAGGAGATGCTGATCAATGGTGGAATCTTATTAAGAATACGAGGCAAAGGGATGAAATTGAGTCCATGGAATGGGACGAGTTCAAGAACTTATTTTTCAATAAGTACTTCCCTCGTATTCTCCGAAAAAAGATGGAGAAAGAGTTTCTTGAACTGAATCAAAAGGATGATGAATCTGTTGGTACCTATGAAGCAAATTTTACAAGACTTGCAAGGCACGCTTCTGGTATTATTATCCAACCTGAGAGTAAGATCGATTGATTCTTTAGTGTCTTAAAACCAAGTCTTTGAAGGGCGTTAGCCATAAGGGACTTCAATAGCTACGAGGAAATTGTTCGATGTGCTCTCAAAGTCGAGATGGAGATTGGAGTAACCCATCAGTCATATGGGTTTGATAAGAAGAGGAAAATGGAATTCAAAGGAAAATCTAAAAATCACACTGAAAAGAAGATGAACTTTCCCTTATGCTCAAAGTGTGGAAAGAAACATGGAGGGAGTTGTCTTAAAGGGACAATTAAATGTTTCAAATGTGGAAAAGAAGGTCATCGGGAATTTGAATGTCGCGATGATGGGAAGAAGATGTCTAATGATGCAAACAAAGGAAGGGATACACAGAATGAACCTACTACACTTCAATGTTTCAAGTGCAAGGAGATGGGACATTATGCCAATAAATTCCCTAATCCAAGGGTTGACGATGATGGTCAACGTCAACAAAATCTTAAGGCTAAAGACAAAGGAAAGTCACATGCAATTCCTATCAGCGATGTGGAGTACGATAACGATGTGGTGAAAGGTACACTTACCATCCACTCTAAAGTAGTAAATGTTTTATTTGATCCTGGATCCACCCACTCTTTTATTTCTGAAGAACTTTCTAAGGGTATCACCGTATTACCTCAACAATTAGATGTTGAGTTAGCTGTGACAACACCTAATGGCACAACAGTCGCATCAAAAGTTTATAATTCTTCTCTGATCGAAGTTTGTGGGGAAGTGCTTCCTGCAAATCTTGTGATCCTTACTATAGTGGAATTTGATGTGATTCTTGGCATGGATTGGCTTTCTTTATATGGAGCTCATATCAATTTCCAAATAAGGGAAGTCACATTTTATATTCCAGATCAATCTATGATCGTCTATCAATGCAAGGATGAATATAACCTTCCAGTGGAAATTTCTTCCATATTATGGGTCTTGATTCCACTAAATAAAGGTTATTTATCTCAAATGGTTGGTGAGAAACTCATGATTAAGAATATTCCCATTGTACGGGAGTTTGATGATGTCTTTCCGGAGGAATTACCGGGTTTTCCACCAAATCGTGAAGTTGAGTTTTCAATAGAACTCGTACCAGGTGATTTGCCTATTTCAAAGACACCTTATAGAATGGCCCCAATTGAGTTGCAGGAATTGAAGAAGAAACTCCAAGAGAATCTTGATAAGGGATTCATACGCCCTAGTGCATCACCTTGGGGAGCACCTATTCTATTTTTTAAGAAGAAAGATGGATCAATGAGACTCTGCATTGATTATCGAGAACTTAACAAGATCACTATCAAGAACAAATATCCTCTCCCACGCATTGATGACCTATTTGACCAACTACGCGGAGCTCAATACTTTTCCAAGATTGATCTTCGTTTAGGGTATCATCAATTAAGGGTCAAAAGGGAGGATATACCAATGACGGCTTTCCGTACAAGGAATGGACACTATGAATTTATAGTGATGCCATTTGGTCATACTAATGCCTCTGCTATCTTCATGGATCTGATGAATAGAGTCTTTAGAGACTATCTTGATCAATTTGTGGTAGTCTTTATAGATGATATTCTGGTCTATTCAAAGAGAAAGGAAGAACATGAATATCACTTGAGAATTATATTGAAGACCCTGATAAAGGAGAAGCTTTATGCCAAATTTACCAAGTGTGAATTTTGGCTTCAAAAAGTTGCATTTTTGGGTCACATAATCTCAAAAGAGGGGATATCTGTGGATCCAGCAAAAACAGAGGTTATCGAAAGATGGTCGAGACCAACAACAGTAACTTAGATCCAAAGTTTTCTTGGTTTGGCTGGATATTATCGATGTTTTGTGAAAGACTTTTCACGATTATCTAATCCACTCACCAAGTTGACTCGGAAAGGAGTTAAGTTTGTCTGGACGGAAGAATGTGAAGAAAATTTCAAGGAGTTGAAAAGAAGGTTATCTAGTGCACCTGTGCTCACACTGCCTTGTAGTGGAGAAAGGTTTGTGATCTATAGTGATGCATCCAAGAAGGGATTGGGGTGTGTTCTTATGAAAAATGATATGGTGATAGCTTATGCCTCACGACAGTTGAAAATCCACGAGCAAAATTACCCAACACATGATTTGGAGTTAGCTGCGATAATCTTTGCATTAAAGATTTGGAGGCATTACCTTTATGGTGAAAGGTGTGATATTTATACTGATCATAAAAGTTTAAAGTATATTTTCACACAAAAGGATCTGAATATGCGTCAAAGAAGATGGTTGGAGCTGATTAAGGATTATGACTGCTCAATCCATTACCACCCTGGGAAAGAATACAAGGTGGAAGATGCATTAAGTCGACAAGACCATGCTAGTTTATCCATGATGAGGATCACAAAAGATCCAATATTTATGGATTTACAAAGGATGGATCTTGGAATTATAATGAAAGGGGAAAAATCTTATCTTTCTCAAATGAATGTTCAACCATCTATACATGTGAAGATTAAAGAGGCACAGAAAGAAGATGTCGAGTTACAAAAGAAGGTGAGAAATGTTCCTGAGTTCAACCTTGATTGTGATGGGATAATAAAGTTCAGGAATCGGGTTTGTGTTCCTCCCATCCCCGAATTAAAGAAGGAGCTGCTGGATGAGGCTCATAGTTCTTCATTCTCAATTCATCCTGGAAGCACGAAGATGTATAGGGATCTGAAAGAGTACTTCTGGTGGGATGGCATGAAAAGAGATGTTGCTGAATATGTCTCTCGATGCATGGTTTGTCAACAAGTTAAAGCTGAGAGATAGAAGTCTAAGTGGATGTTACAACAATTACCCATACCCGAATGGAAGTGGGAAAACATTACTATGGACTTTGTCACAGGACTTCCTAAAACATCCAAAGGCAATAATGCTATCTGGGTCATAATTGATCGTCTTACAAAGTCTGCACACTTCATTACTATTAGAGAGGATTTCTCTCTGGATCAGCTTGCCAGGATATATGTAAAGGAAGTGGTAAGATTTCATGGAGTACCACTTTCTATTATATCTGATCGGGATCCGAGATTTACCTCTAAGTTCTAGCGAAGTCTTCAGTATACTCTGGATACAGAGTTGAGTTTCAGCACTGCTTATCATCCTCAGACAGATGGTCAGTCTGAGAGAACAATTCAAACCCTAGAAGATATGTTGAGAGCTTGCTCTATGGATTTCAAAGGAGGTTGGGATCAACACCTACCTTTGGTGGAATTTTCTTATAATAATAGCTTTCACTCTAGTATTCATATGGCTCCTTATGAAGCTCTCTATGGAAAGAAATGCAGGACTCCAACTTGTTGGGATGAAGTTGGGGAAAGAAAGCTATTAGGACCTGATCTCGTTGATGAAATGGCAGAAAAGGTCAGATCTATTCAACAACACATAAGAGCAGCTCAGAGTCGACAGAAAAGTTATGCCGACAACCGAAGAAAAGACCTAGAGTTTGAAGTGGGTGATAAAGTGTTCTTACGAATATCTCCCTGGAAGAGGGTTATGAGATTTGGAAAGAAGGGGAAGTTGAACCCTAGATATATCGGTCCTTTCGAAATACTATATCGTGTTGGGAAGGTAGCTTACCGATTGGCGCTTCCACCGAATCTCTCTCAAGTTCACGATGTGTTCCATGTATCTCTCCTGAGAAAGTACATACCTGATCATTCACATACACTCAGCTCAGAAGTTGTACCGCTGGAGCAAGATATTTCTTATGAAGAACAACTGATAGAGATTCTGGATTGTAGCGAAAAAGTCCTATGAAACAAGACCACTCGATTGGTGAAAGTTTTATGGAGGAACCACCAATTAGAAGAAGCTACATGGGAGCTTGAGGATATGATGAGGAAGAGGTATCCTCATCTCTTTGTTACAAAGTGACGAATTTCGAGGGCGAAATTCATTTTAAGGGGGGTAGAATGTAACACCCGAGACTTTTATGTTATATAAATCATCAAAGGAATCTTTTTCTACACAACACTTTCTTGGCTTTCTTTACAAGAAATCGCAACTTTCCTCGATAGCTTGTGTCGTACGCAATACCGAGTTTCACTAAACAACGATATGCTATTAAAATATTATTAAAACTAGTCGTTATGAATAGTAATAACCACTTTTTAAAATTTTATAAATTTTATTTTTCAAAATGGACTTCATTTTTGGATTCAGAATATCGAAATTAGCCTAGGGTGAAATTTTGGTATTTTTCTGAAAACTTTCAATTTTTGATGAATAGTGAAACCACTAAGTGGTAGGTTAAAAACTGAATTTTGCATAAAACTTAATTTTACCGCTTCTGTGAATGGAATTTCGAAAATCCAACAGACACAGTTGATATCAGTAAGTAAAATGTGGTTCAATGAGATAAAAATAATTTTTTGGTGAATAGTAACTTTTTACTTTTTTTAACCACGGTTAAAAGTAAATAGGGTAATTAAGGGTAAAGATGATATTATTAATACCCTAACACATGTCCTAATTCTATTGGATAAGTGTAATTTGACCAAAAACAAACTTAGGAATAAAATATGACCATTTAGTCCCACTTGGATTAGATTAGGACATTTATTATTAATTTATTTAAAGAAGGGTTAAAATAGTTAAAATCAAAGTTGAAGAAGTAAATAATTTTTAATATGGGGTTATACATAAGATAAATTCGACTATAAATATTCATTATAAATCTAAAAATATTTCCTACATAATGGTATTTTATTTGTAATTTTTAGACATTAAATAATTTAATTTATTTATGACACAAAGATGATGCAGTAATTATCTTATTAATGAAATATTGACATAATTAATGTTATAAACACCAAAATAAATGAAATTTGAGACTTTTTATTAATCCCACTAATTGTCTAGGTTAATATGAAATGTTAGTATTGATTTAATTAACTTGGTTTGAACTAATAATTCTGTTATGATTTTCACAAAAATCAATTACTAAATAGTGTCAAAATTGACATAAAATAGTTTTTAAAACAAATATTATATTAGTAATTGTTATTTTATTCCTAAAAATCTAAGGTTCGGCCAAATTACTTATATAAGGTTATATATATTAATAATAAACAACTTGGGGTTCGTTTGGCTGCTTATAGTAAGTTTATTAACATTATAGTATAAGAACACAAGAAGACATGGTAAAAGTAAAATTATTTAACTTAATGTTAAATCTAAATGATAAGGTTAAAATAGGAACCTAAACTTGTCTAAATTCTATTGGATGAGAGGATTTAGACCCATCCCCACCTTAGCTTCGAAATATATCAATTTGGAGCTATTTAAAACCGAACTTGACTTTATAATAAAATAATAGTTTTAGTTATTCCAAAGGTGCCCCTCTCCTCCCTTATAAAAGGACACCTCCTCCCCTCTTCCTCACACCACTTTGAGCCTTAAAGCTCGGCCAACCCCTGCCACCTTCTCCTCTCCACTTCCCTAGAGACATCCTAGAGGTCCTGGTCTTCTTCAAAGACCAATTTTAGTGCCCTAAAAGAAGGTCTCAAAGAATCACTTCAAAGAAGAGGTAATGTCCGTTACCGATTCTTTCATCTTTATTTCTTCTTCCACTTCTTATTCTTTAGTTGTTTCATTATGAAGTAATAAAATAAGTATCAATCATATACTTATATGTTATTATAAGTATAAAACAACCCTATTTCACCATCTATCCATCCTACGGAAAAAGAAATCACCGCGCATGCGTACGTACGGAATACCGTCTGCACGCCGTGGTGTAATCTATTTTCCACCACCACCTTACTTGGATGGGTATAATGGTGTAAATAATGACTATATATGACTATTATAAAGTTATTTTGATTCTTAAATAGTATACATATACTCCAATACAATTCCACGATCATTAGAACGATATCATCACTCGTGCGTACGTACGGAATACCGTCTCCACGATGTGATGCGACTCGTTCTACATGATCTTCATTTCATAATGATTATATAAATGAATTGAATGAATGAATATGATATATATTACACTAATAACATTCTGGAAATGAGGTATCTATAACCTAAATATAATAATAAGAATTTATTCGACAAAACACGCATAAGAACAAAAAGTTATAAACACCCGAATAACAAGTAGCAATGAAATATTACTACTAAGAAGCTAAGAAAATGACCATATATGATATCATAAAAATAATTATGATTCTGGAATAAGTCAATAACATTATTTAAATCATTATACAGGAGTTTCAGACACTTACGAAGCAAAACGGACCTAAGGTAAGGGAAATATCACAATCTCATTTTTATCCGAGATTGTTTATACTTTAGTATTTACTGGGGTGTATTTTATCATCCACATCCATGTTTCATCAATATGTAATATTATTTACATCCACCTAAAATTATTTAAATCCAATTTTACCCTTAGGTGAGTTTTTAGTAAAAGATATGAAAGGAATCTTTTTTCGTTTTCCGTATGAGGTACTTTTTGACTTTTCTGAAAAAAGTACGAGAAGAATGTTTTTTTAACTTATACGACATGAATGGATTTTTAAAACATTATTTCCAAGAAGCTTCCTTTACAAGTTTTAAAGTTTATTTTTAATCAACTTGTTATATTTTAGAATTATATGACATGTTAAGAAAGGAAAAGTATTTTTGAAGTAGAAATGATATTTTCCTCAAGAATGGAGTTCAAGTGTTTTATCAAAATTATTTTCCATTTATGATAATAAAGGGTTATGTTTATATCCCTATTATTACATGGATTTTATTATGTTGTGATGGAAATACTTTTATGAATTCCTTTATCCTATATGAATTGTTTTATGATGTCATGATGTTTGAGATTCCCATTTTTATTACATGGGTTATGCAATGATGTGTGATTTATGATTTTGTGGCACACATAAGAATGGTATCATTATGAGATGGGTGGGACCTATATCTACCTCCAATGAATTGGGTAAAGATTTTATATCTCATGAGATAG
This sequence comes from Viscum album, assembly GCA_963277665.1. NCBI lineage: Eukaryota > Viridiplantae > Streptophyta > Magnoliopsida > Santalales > Viscaceae > Viscum > Viscum album. The sequence goes on from OY728155.1 coordinate 1,982,268,244, forward strand.
ACATGACTGGAACGGTAGGTTATACCGGTTCAGTGAAACAGGACTGAAACGAGGGTGACTCCGTTCAGAAATGGACTTTGTCCACTAAGATAGTCTTGGCAATGAGTTTTGACTAATAAGATATGATTCTCTATGATTATGTGTGTATGCCACAAAGTTTCATGTTTTAAGTTATGATTATTGTGATTACATTTCACTGCCATGATTTATCCCATGTTATGAAATTATGATCTCTTTTGCAGGTTAAGATTTCCAAAAGTTATGTGCTTATGTATATGATGTGATTGATATTTCTTTTGTTTACCCTTACTGAGAATTTGAGCTCACCCTTTTGTATGTTTTCTTTCCCCAGGCCAGGAAGAAGGTTATTAAGTAAGATATGCCAAAAGGGACTATAGATATGATGAAATAAATGGGAGACAGTGTAGACGCTTTATGAACCAGTTGTTTATGTTTCCCAGTTTCTAAAGACACTATACCTATACAGTCCTTTCGTGGTTTTATTATATGTTGTAATAAGTATGCTTCAATTTTGAAGTATTAACAATGTATGTAAAGTATGGGTCGTTATATCTGCCTCCACCTCTAGCTCTTCCTCTGACTTCATCTCATCCTCCGACTCCTCATCCACCTTCAATAAGTATTTCTTATACCTCTAATCCTATTAATTCCTCCCCCACTATCAACTCATGGTAGCCTCCTTCACTACTGAATCAGTCATGTATCCTCGCACCAGCATATGGTTTGTCACCTTAGGTATGGTTTCATTTATTTCCGATATATAAACACCCTCCCCTATTTTAGATCCATAACCACTTCATCGAGTAGGTTTTCTTCAATCTATATATTATTATTTACATGTTCCCCAAGTTGTGTAGATTTCCTAAGCAGGTCATATCCTCCTCTCCAACTATCAAACCTTCCCTGACCATGTAGTTTTGATTTTTCTCTTCCATGTTCCATGTCTCTCCCTAAGAACTTAATAGTTTTTAAGATATTATATATGCCTCTTATCTTTTTTGAATGTTATTTCACTAATCTATATATAAAATCATGGTTATCCATATCAGGTTCATTCTTGAAAGATATAATACTACTATACATAGAGGTATGTTATTGGATTTCATAGTTTTCTATATTATAATTCATACAATGTTTTTCTCTTCACTATTATCATTTTGGCTAGCATGTTGGTGATTCAAATATATTAAAATGGTGTTCATTAATGTTATGGTATATTATCCTCATGTAATTTAATTAGTGTTTAACATATCTTTAGAATGTAGGTTTCTCAGTTCCATATTGCTATACCAACGTTTTATGAAAAAAATGGAGGTGAGATTTTAGTTAAATTGCAATTATTTTTAAAAACGAAGTTAATATTTTATTATATGTTTTTAATTGTTGTTTTTAATATTTTTTTATATTCTCTATTATGATTTATTGTTTGTTTACATTTTTTCACTTTTGAATAATTTATTCTTTTTGTAATTTACTTACCCAACATGAACTACTTTATTATGATATATATGTTTTTCACACACACACACACTCATAGATATATCCACAAAATATGATATGTTGTCTCAAGAAGTGAATCTACTTTTATTTGGTTTCAAGTATGAAAAACTAAATTCCCCTGATAATTATTTTTTTTCTAATTTTCATTGTTTCTATTAGAAACTTTAAATTCATTTAATTCCATTGATATTATCTGAGATCATAGAATTTAATAATTTTTTATACATTTTTTTTTGTAATTTTATTTGTTCTTATCATTTAATATTTTTATTCATTTATTTATAATGTTGTTTTCTTGATTCTATATTGTTATGCCAGCATTTTATGAAAAAAATGGATGTCTTATAAAATCTTCTATTTTTTTGAAATTCAGAATTTTTTTCCATTTATTTGTTTAAAATAAAGCTTAATGAGTGGTATTATTTTATATGATCCTTAAATTATTTTCTATTAATAAATTTTCTTTTATATGGTGATGTATCACCATGTTATCACCACTCTAATGATATGAGTATTGTACATTTCTATATTCTTATGTATTGGTGCATTTGTTCTTTCCTTTCATGTATGTCACTATCTATTATTTTTACCCATTTAAATATTATAAGATCCTCATGCTATGATATGTGATCTCAAGAAGTGAATCTACTTCTATTTGGTTTTAGTTGTGAAAAACTAACTTCCCTTGATAATTGTTTTTTTCAAATTTTCATTGTTTATATTAGAAAATTTAAATTCATTTCATTCCATTGATATTATCTGAGATCATAACATATAATGATTTTTTTGTGCAATTATTTTGCATAATTTTATTTTTTATTTTCTTTTAATATTTTTATTCATTTATTTATAATCCATTTTTCTTAATTCTATATTACTATTATGCAAACATTTTATGACAAAAATGGTGGTCAACTATCAGTTGAATCAAAATTCTTTTTAAAAATTAAGTTAGTATTTTATTTTGTGGTTTCATTGTAGATTTTAGTTTTTCATCTATTCTTTATTCTGATTTTTTGTTTGTTTACCTTTTTCACTATTTAGTCATTTATTAATTTTCTAATTTAGTTACCCAACATGAACTACTTCATTATAATATATATCTTTTTTACACACATGCATAAATATATCCACAGAATATGATCAGTGATCTCAAGAAGTGAATCTACTTCTATTTGGTTTCAGGTATGAAAACCCAACTTCCCTTAACAATTTTTTCCTAATTTTCATTGTTTCTAATAGAAACTTTAAATTCATTTCATTCCATTGATATTATATAAGATCATAGCATATAATAATTTTTTTGAGTAATTTTATTTATTTTTCAGTTAATATTTTTATTCATTTAGTTAGAATTCAGGTTTCTCAATTCCATATTGTTATGACATAATTTTATGAAAAAAATGGAGGTCATCTATCAGTTGAATTAAAATTAATTTTAAAAATTAAGTAAATATTTTATTATGAGGTTTTCATTGTTCATTTCAATATTTTCTTATATTCTCTATTCTGATTTATTGTATGTTTACCTTTTTTCACTTTTTAATCCTTTATTCCTTTTCTAATTTAGTTACCCAACATAAACTAATTTATTATGATATATATGTTTTGTAAACACATGCATAGATATGTCCACAAAATATTATTCATAACCCTATTTTTTTTAATTCTTCTTTTTTTTGTTTCAACTAACAACGATTTTATCGTCATTGTTGTCAAATATATTGATTTTGAAGGAACTTAATATGTATCTTGATATATCTATATATTTTTATATATATTCATATATATGTATTTTGAATATATATAAAGATATTCTAATATATGTTTTGAATACATATAATCTGATATATATTCTGAATATATCTTCTAATACATACATACATATATATATACAAACATTTTTCTATAAAATAAATATGTATTATGATATATATATATATATGTTCATAATTTTATTGATTTCTAGAAGGATTAACATCTTGGGTTTTCCATTTTTTATTGGGTCATTTCGATTGAATGCTGCAAAAATTACCTTTTCTAAGGCAGTAACTATATTTCTTGCATTGTTACATGTGGATGGATGCATTTGGTTTTCTGGCTAATAATGTGACTCTAATACAAAATTATTCAAAACCCATGTTTTTTTCATACATGAGTCCGAGTTAGATTGAAAATACATGGTTATGTTCTCCCAAGTATATTTATTTATTTTAGAATTTATATCTAAGTGTGCCGATTTGAAATATTATTTTATATCGATTAAATTTTTATTAATATTATTTTAATATAGAGATTAGGAATCAATAAAAAATTTTGATTTTTTGTTGGTGAGTTTCTATTTTCTCCTATTCCACCTCTCTACTCCTCTATTTTCTCCACATTCACCTAAATTCATGTAAACATTTCTATATATCCCTCCCTTTTCAATCTATTTTAGGTAGCAAATCTATTTGGTCCATTAATAGTGGGTTTCTATTCCATGTTTTATGATAAGGTATACTCTATACCATTAATGTATTCATAATCTATATGAATTTTCTATATAATAATAACATATACACAACTATCATGATTTAAAATCAATCTTGATATGCATATATTGTATACATAGTTACAAATCTATACAATCATAATCAGGTTCCACATTTAGTATGCATTGACTAAAAAATCATTTTCACTTATAATCATATCAAATTCTGTTCAGGTGTAGTGTGTACCAATTTCACTGATGTCAGTTAGTGTGCATTTATTGTATTCATTTCATGTATGTGTATCCGATATGCACTCTCAATTTAATTTTAGTTGCTATATGTCCTCTGTATATATATTATGTGTGTATTATATATGCACTTTCAATTTAATGCTAGTCACTATATGTCTTTAAAAATTTTATGCTACAATTTTAGTTTACTAAAGTTTCAGTTTATCAAAAAATGTTCCAAAAACTCCATTGAACAACATAATTATATCCCATATCTAGCATACTAGTAACTATCCCCTTTAATTACTGTATAATACTCTCCATTAACTAGTATTTCTATCAAGTATCTTGATCTTCATCTGATGATGTGGTAGTATCACCCTCAGTGTTGTCAAAGGTTCTCGCCTTAATGTACATTTCCATGAGGAGAGGAGAGGTACACTTGGTATGCCTCAATACTGGTGAGGCAGTGCGGCCTCACCGGGGAATGCCAAAGCCACATTCCTCATGCGCCAAACCAAGGGGTGTGAAAATAACCAGGCGGCATAAGGTGCACCAATGGCTGTTGGGATTGGGGATGATAAAAAATTACAACAAATATGGGCATTAGGGGAGATTAGGGCTGGAAATATTGGGGGTGGTTGTGAAAATTGTGGCAGGTGGAAGTTGTGGGTACATGCAGGTGGTAGAGATCGGGGGTGATGAAATCTGAGGTGGTAGATCAGCAGAGATAGGGGGTACAAACGGGGTGGCTGGGTGATGACGAGCGAAGAAGATCACATAAATCGGGGGTGGTTGGGTGATGTAGGATGATGGAAATTGGGGTGGGTGGGTGAGGTAGATCGAAGGAGATTGGGGAAGGAAGGATAATGAAACATGGGTAAGTGACTTATTTCAATTAAATAGAACATTTAATAGTTTAAAAAAATATATCACACACTATAAAAACATCACTCACACAACTTTCTGCACCACTCACCTTGTTTCACAATGATGCCCTCACTGCACCAATAACCTCACTACACCACCTTTCACCCTTACCTCGCTGGACCTCACACCTCATTGCACCTCGCTGCACCTCTCTAGACCACGATGCACCTCACTTCACCTCATCTCAGCATGTTGCGCCTATAGAAAATGGAATACGCTGCACCTGTTGTAATAGCAGCAATCAAATTCATTAGATTGTGTGGCTGTAGGGAATAATAGCAAATGCATTGGGTGGCAGACATTCGATGACATGCAACAACATCTTTCATCCTCCATGGATTTCTTCTCTCATTGATTCTTGTACAACCAAAATGTTATTTCTATTCCAATCTCCTATTATTCAACCTCTATTTTTTATTTCTCAATTTATGTCTCATTTTCAATTATTTTTATATTTCCTCCCATCTTTATGTCTTCTATTTCCATCAAATTTAACTGTAGCTCCCACCCAGTAGTGACATTATGAGTGATAATCATTCTGAAAAACCAACTACTGAAACTCCAAGTAGTGTAAGGTAATACCTGGATTAGAAGTATGCTTATTAAGTAAATAATAGTGACAGAGTTTCAATAACATGTAGTTTATGTTTAGAAACAAAAGGATAAGGTATTAGTTTAATGAAACATCACATAGTTGGAGGATATAGAAATCCTAATTCTTGTAAGAAATGTCTGGATCGCGTGAAGGAGGAGATAATACAACATATGAAGAAAAATAAAGAATATAAGAAACAATGAAACATAATTTTGAATATTTATGATTACCATTATGAATATGATGATGATGATGACATTTAAAAGATCAATACAATGGCTATAAGAACTACTAAGTAAAATTTATCATTCAATTCACCTGAAATATCAGACCAATGGATACATATTTTACATGTGATCTAGAAGAAAATTTTCATGGTAGGAAAGGAAAACAAAATATGATCATAGACCCATACAAAAATGAAGAGCACAAGAAATAAATATGTGAGAGATCATATACATAAAATGCAAGATGGATGTATGATGTTGGAATAAATTTCAATGCCGGGAAATATGACAGCTTTCATCCCATTATTTAAGCAATTAGGAAATTTGGTCCAGGAATGAATCCACCAAGCTATCATGAGGTGAGAGTTCACTTGTTAAATAAGGAAATGGGGAACACAAAGATAATGGTGGAAGAACATGAACAATATTCTGAAAAAATGGTTATACAATTATGTTTGATGGTTGGACAGACAAAAGTAAAATGACATTGATAAATTTCTTGGTGAATTGTCGCAAAGGCACTATGTTCATTGATTCAATTGATGCTTCTTCATTTTTCAAAAATAGAGACAAAATATTTGAATTGCTAAGAAATTTTTTAGAACGTATTGGTCCATAAAGCGTTGTTCAAGTTGTCACTAATAGTGCCTCTTTAAATGTTTTAGCATGTATTATTTCTATAGAACTTATTAGTATATATGTTTATACATATAAATTATGTATATTTTGAATTTTATTTATGTTTCATTGTTTCTTATTCTTTTTAAATCCTATTTTTAGGGAAACTTTTTGAGGTAAAGAATCCAAATATTTATTGGACTTCATGCATAGCCCAATGTTTGGGTTTGATATTGGAGGATATTGGGAAACTTTACATTAGCATGTGAACATTGAAACGAAAAACTTATTTGAGCTCTTTCATATATACTAATATGGGGGTGTTAAATATCAGGAAGGAATTAAAATGGAAAAGATATTTTCTTAACCCAAAAAACTAGATTTGATACCACTTTCCTCTCAATGGAACTTATTCATAAGTAGAAGGATAATTTGAAGAAAATATTGACATCTTATGGGTGGGAAAGAAGCAAGTGGGATAAAGATGTTCAATGTAAACAAGTTTCAAAAATCACATTGATGCCACCATTTTTGGACTTCTATTTTGTATTGTCTTAAATTGACCCATCCACTAGTAAAAGTTATTATATTGGTCTATGGAGATAAAAAAACAATGGGATACATTTATGAATCCATGGATAGATCTAAAGAAGAAATCATGAGGTCTTTTTCAATGAAGGAAGATAAGTACAAAGAAATATTTACTATTATCGATCGTAGGTGGGAGATTCAGCATCATCGACCTTTTCATACTGCAGGGTATTTCTTAAATACCAATTTTTTTATTCAAATCCGAATATCCAATTTACTTTTGAAGTAAAATATGGATTAATTAAATCCATTCAAAGGTTGGTTTTAAGCCTTGAAATTCAAGAAAAAATCATTGATGAAATCACTTTGTACAACTAGTCATAGGGTCTATTTGAAAATTCTTTGAAAATTAGACTTCAAAACAAGAAGGCTCTTACTGAATGGTGGTCTATGTTTGGATCCTTAACCCCAAACCTACAAAAAGTTTCTATGAAGTTTCTTAATCTCACTTGTAGTGCATCGGGATGCGAGAGAAATTGGGGCATATTTGAGCATGTAAGCTTATTTTTTAAATGAAATTTATTTATTATTATAAAATTTATAATATTAAAAATTATATTATATTATAGATTCCTAGAAAAAATAGGAATATTATATCTCAACAAAAACTAAATGGTTTGGTCTACATCAAATATAATCATGCATTGAGGCATTAGTATCAAATCTGTGACACCATTGATCCCATTACACTCAAATAGATTTATGATAGCAATAAATGGATTATTACTAAGGCCAAAGAAGATGAGGATGCTGATAATGACTTTTCATTTAATGATGATGGTGTTGAAGGTTTAATATGGGGTGTGTATGTTGCTGTCGCTGGGGTTGAAGAGCCGTAATATACTTTAAAATAAAAATCAAACATAGAAAATACCACTTCTTATAAATCCCATGGTGTTACAAAGCAGGCACAATTTTTTGATGAGGTGAATAATGTTTAAGAGGAATATTCATAGGCATATGATTCAAATTAAGGGTGTAGTAGTGATGATGAATCATTAATTAATTATGAAACTTCCATTGATGATGATTTTGATGTTTAGGTTCTCAAGGATTAATTACTTGATTATGATTTTGTTTAAAAATTATCAGCATGTTTTTTAATTTGTATTTTTTTGATTGAATTTAATTTTTCTTAAATTTAAATATTAATGAAAACTAGATATAATTAATTATGTGTGTGTACGCCTTAGTTGCACCTCGCATTGCATCCCCAAGTGGCCTTTGCACCTTATTGCATTGTGCACCTTTAACAACACTAGTCATCCTCCAGATTGGAATTGATGCAATATTTCTATGTTAACTCTCGAATATCAATTCCCAAATTGGATCAAAAATTTTCTTCATTTTTGAAAGAAATAAATTTTAGAAACACAATATAGTCTTTATACCCAACAAGTTCAGGTTTCATTTTAGCATAAATGACCTCAAATTACAAATCAAACCAATCTTTAATACCCTCATTGAGGTCATGAGGTAACCTATCACTCTCAATCTCCTCTACATAGATTTTGATCCTTCCCACTTTACATTTCTCAATTGAAGCCTTTCTGAAGAAATAATAAATGGATTTAATTAGGAAAATGAAATGAGGCGAGAAGTTAAATCCTCCCTTCTCCTCTCCAAAAATAAATTCCTTTTTTATCACCTTCCTAAATAACTGAATCCTAAGAGAGAAGGTTCATATAATGTGAGGCTTCACAAGTCTCCTGGACATGGGACTCTGTCCTCATCTCCTATCTTTCATCTTCTTCCATGTCTAGTCCTCAGATTCCCCTTCAAGGAAGGTGTTATCCAAAACCGGATGTTATCTCTCCTTATCCACAATATTAGTTTCCTCTAGAGTGTGAACACTAATGTATTGATCAAATTGGTAAAATGAGTTATGAGTTCTTACGTAAGAAGTGGTTCCCAAGGAAGCTTCCCCAAGTCTAGGTTCTCGAGGTTTTCCAATATAATTTTTGTTTCTCACTTCCAAAGATGAGTTCATGGGATGATGGTGGCTCTAAACAACTGGAAATGACTCACCAACATCCATACCATTTTTTTCTTCATCACTGAAAAAATATCCTTTATAAAAGTTCCCTCCAAGATAGAATGCAGAAAAATTTTATCGTAAATAGTATTGTACCTATCATGTTCCTATGTTTAATAATTCTCATAGATATCTTCTTCCCGAGATATTCCCTTAGATTCAGACTTCTTTAGTGAACATGAGACCATACCAAGTTAATCAACACCATGAACAACTGTATCTATCGGTATTGGCTAGTTGTTTCCATCCCACTCAAAATGAACATTGTGAAATCCTTGCGAACATGAATGCCAGGATAACCAACATTAATATCAACAATGATCCTTTCCCTACAACTTTCATCCCCAAGAGTTTTGTTAGCCTTTAAGACAATTTATCTTGAGGGTTTAGCTGGTGTAATCACCTGGTCATTGCATATATCAAAATTTCCCTTGAGGTAAGTACTTGTAGTCCCCTACTTAATGGATAATTCTCTGATAGTGTCAATTATAGAGAGATATGCTCCAATATAAACCTTTATCTTGATACCTCCAAGCCATAGAATCAAGTTTTATATACTATTTTATAAGAATTCCGTTGGATATGTTAAATTCTTTCATGAATAGGGTTGAATCAACTATGAATGGTAGTATTTTATACTGTATGTCTATACTTCATATCTTGTACCAATATATTAACTTCTCTGTATTTTAATTTTTGTTCTTTTTATGTTTCAATTACTATATACTCTATGATTTGATATATATAACACATTACATGTTTAGTGACCGAACATTTTACATATTTAGTTAGAAAAACAAAATGCAAACCAAGTTTGTTAGGAAAAAAATTAAAACTATTATTAATTTTTAAAGAATTAGTTGAATCAACCCTTTTAACCTTGACAGACTAAATCCACTATTTAAGAACACATGTGTCCATATTTTGTTACAAATGCATCACATTGATGTTTTTTATTAAAATTTATTTATTATGATGTATTTTTGTTATATTATAACATAACTATGGATGTATTATGATGTAATGTTGGCATAACATCGCTGCCATTTTTTTGAACTTACACCACTCTAATAAATCCTTCATGAAGTGTAGTTCCTTTATTAGATTTTTCTGGTTCCATTGAGGGGTTATGGAGAGATGTAGTGGAAATTAATCCACATTTATCTTTAGTGTGCAAAAACATAAATTGGCTATGAGTTTTTGTGAATAAATTTTTCTAATTTTTTTTACTACATTGAGTTTGAGTATACCTTTTAGCGAAATCCTTATTGAGGCACTCTTCCATCAGACCGAGCACCACCCACTGATTCTTCTTCCCACCACCAGATGGAGAATAATTCCCAGAGAAAGGGCACGAGGAAGATGCCGGAGGAACCCCCATAGATACCATTCATTGGTCTTAACATTGGCCATATGTCCATCATTCAGATCAAGGTTCCACCCTAGACTAAATACAGTGAGCCCCATATTGACATGCTGGCTGCTGTGGACGATACTGAGATATATCTAGGAACCACTCTAGAGGTGGTTATTGATGTTACCCATCTATCAATATAACCTATCCAGATTTTAGGGGCTCATGGAGCAGCCTTATGGGGAGCCTGTGGACCACATCGAGGGGTCTTAGGATACCCCTTTCACCCAATTTTTGGTTTCATCTGATGTCCTGTGCGTTTTTTATGGATTTTTGCCACACATTACTCACACCATGTACCTTTTAACTGAATGGTATATTTTGTTGACTACTCATTTCAATATACATAGCACTCTTATGGGTTGAACTCATTTACTAGAAATGTCTTTGTATTATTTTTTGATCTCACCTTGTATTTAGTGCAGTGTTTTATGGGTTATTTTGATCCCTTTTAGGTTTGTATGTTTTTTATTTGGTTTTCATAGAAACATTGATTGATAGTGCAGATTTGGTTTTACCAGTACGGTTGGTTGAAGGAGAAACTTGTGGCCATTATATCGACTATGAAGATGCGACAACATGGGTTCCCATTTGCAGTCACTTGTAGGGGGATCATGGTCACATAATTGTTTGTGAGGTGATCTTGTGTTAGGACCACCCAAGCATAGTCACTTCAATTTTTTTTTCTATTTTTAGATATGTTTTATTATTAATAATGAATCTTACAAACTTATCAATTTTATCAAACTTTATATTTTAATATATACTTTTATATCATTTCAATTCTACATTCCCCACTTTTTAAAAAACATATTCATACATTATATACTTTATGAAATTATAATATGCATTCCTTCTACTTTTAGTTTAATATTCCTCTTATGCCTCTTCCACATTAACAAATTTCATATAGTGTTATGCATATGGTATGCATGAATTGTTTGAAATCACATACACTTGTATGCATTCTTTATCCATACATTGATTTTTTTATACACCTGTGCACATAAATTCACATCTAGATTTTTATAGAATGCTTCCACCTACATGTGCCACCACCAGTCTTCACTCCATTTCCATGTGTCATGAGCATCCCATTCACTTAATTTCTTCTTCCAATTTCCTTCCACTCTCCCAAAGAGTGACACAGATTTTATAGATCATCGCCATAATTTTTTGAATGTGTGTATGAAAATTTATAATTAAATGATCATCAGTGAAAATGCACAGGTTGGGTACTAGTTATATTATAATGAAAAAATATTAATTTATGAGTCAATTTTCTAAAAATAAATTTTAATTTAAATCATTATATTAATTATAAAATTATAAATAAACATTTAATTTTCACAAAAATACCAACACTTAATTTATCATTTTAAAAAAATTACTTATTTCATGATATAAATATATCATATTTTTAGTTATGAGATACCTAAATTTTATTTATACTTTTATAGGTGAGGTTATTATTCTAATGGCCTAATTACTATTTTTAATAGTCACAATATTATTACAACAATCATAGTATATCACGGTTCTTTTAAGCTCGGTGTTGCGTGCAATGTAAGCTATTGAATAAATTGATTTTATTTAAGAAGATACATATCATAAAATATTGGGGTGTTATAGAAATGTTCAATATAGCTAAAAAGGGATCATGATAAATAATCAATTAGTATAATTTGAGTAGAAGTTCTAGTGGGATACTCGCACACTTAGTTTCCAGTAGTAAGAAGAAATAAATGGTCATAATTAAAAAAATACCCTAGTGTAGAATCGTATCATGTTTTTTTGTGCGGCCAGAAGGATACTCCATGTATTTTCTTTCTACAAGACTCCTAGATGCTCAATTCTAGTTCCTAAAACATGTAAATAGATTAATCATTAGAATTTATGATTTACATATAAAATTGAGATGCAAACAGTTTTGAGTTATGGAGTTTAATCCTATGATTTCTAGTTTTAAGCTCATGTTGTTCATGATTGGTTTCCACATGGGATCACTAACTGATTATTATACTACAAGAAAAATTACACAGAAAAAAAACTAATAAAATTAATAGGAAAGAAGAAAAAAAAGTGAAAATAATAATCATGGGATAACCCCCCCCCCCAAGGGGTGCTGTGTTTTGATTGTCCATAGTTGGACATCCTTTGGATCAACCCCGGTCTGATGAAAGTTATGGATTCTTGATTAGAAACCACTAGATGTGATTCTTCCCAAATTCAGTTACTTTCCATTTATGGAGTACCCCGTGTACAACTTATTTCAATTCCCACTCATTGATTATAGTGTACCTATTGTGGAGTGGTGGAGAAGGGGCACTGATCTTCTTCTACAGGTTAAGGGTTTGTGTGCACAGGTTGTCGGAAATCAATTCTGGGGTGATATTTGTACTATATTTTTTTTCCAATCTCTCATTTCTTCTTAAACAAAAAAATATGTATCTATACCCTCTTTGGATCCTACAAATAGCTCTAACACCACCTCTTCAATATTAGTCCCCATAGTTAAATCTTCAAAAAATAGGGAGTTCCAAAAATTCCTTAGTAGGTGCAACTTTAAGTTCCTCTTTACTCTCTTAGAGATCAAAAAAATAAATTGTATCCTCAATACCTTCAATGGGAACAATAGAATTTAAACCAGATTCAAAATGATCAAATTCATATAGAAATATAAGCTCATCCATGAAATTTTCATGTCCCTAAATCAGTGCAGTCTATTCTTCTTATTGATGGAATAATTCTTCAAAGAGTATTTCCAAGGTAGGCGTGAGGTAGTCAACCTCCTCCATCCTTGATTGAACTTATTCAACCTCCTCCAAAAATGTGATAGGAATGAGTTTTACTTGGGAAACCTCTCATATATTAAACTAAGGAAACATTTATGAAAATTGTCTAAGTTATTTTACTAAAATCACCATAGTAGGTCACCTAAGATAATTATAATATTAAATAAGTTCAAGGAAATTTTATTAACTCAAAATTTCAAATTTCTCTCTGATTTTATAGGCAAGGAATCCTACCATGTATTCTGAATTTTGGAGAGGTCGCATCATTATTTTAATTTTTTTAGGTTTTTTTAGAAAAATGGAAAAATCACTAAAACATTCGTTGCATCCCTGATAATGAAACCAATTGAAGGGTGCATAATTTTTTCTAGGATAGCCAAAAAATACATTTATAACCCTAAATATAGAACAATGTCCATCTCAGGGGTTGATATCAAGGATTCGGTGTTGAATGTATTAGTGGAATTCTAAAAACTCTTTTTGTTTTTTTTATTTTGAAAGCTGAAGAAATAATGTGAACTGTGCTGAAAAACACAGAGGGAGTGGGGAACAGAGTGATGAACCTATGGAGAACAACTAAAAAAGGAAAAAATATAATAAATGGATAAGGAAAAGAATATTCAATAAGAAACATTCCCATATTTAGGTGGATCCACTCATTTTCTACCTACAATTGACCTAAAATGGACTAAATCATCTCAAAGCTTCACTTAGTGGATGATCAATCTCTTAAATCACCCACCACTCTCACCAAAGAGTTAAATAGTGTTGAAAAATTCCATTGGGTGGTTTATCTCTCACATCACCACATACAGAATCATTGTCTACAAGGAGTAAAGAAAAAGTATGGTGTTCGACATGATGTGCAGATCTACAAGTAGCATCAGAGTTTCACTTATAAGAATTGGACCTATATATAAGCCCTTCATTTTTGAAGGTTTGAGATCACAAAATAACGGGGAAGAATAATGATCACAAACATTTATTTATAAAATAAAAAAATAGAGTACAATGTAAGGGAATGGGGAGAAGAAGAACTACCAATTACATCTCATCTCTGGGCACCTAAAAAAGTACATCTGAGTCTCATCTCCCGGTACAACTCAACCATTTTCATCAGCGCTCACCTCCCGCACTTCCCTTGTACTCTCATCCCTCCACTCTTACCTCCCAGCGCCCGATTCTATGTGATTCATGCTATGTTAATCCCTTTTCATCCATTCATCTCTCTTACCATATAAACCAAATACAAATCATTTCCCACTTACTCTATGAAAACACCTACTTCCTTGTATAAATACACCTACTATGCTCCTATGATTCAATTATAATATGATGACCCTAGAAGAACCACCTTCTAGACAGCACATGAAAGTTCTAATGGTAGAAATTATAGCTTGCCAACATACAAAAAAATCCTCCTAAAAAATAATGTAGATGAATTGATCCCACATAGCCAATTTGATCAACGTAGTCAAGTGGTCGACATAGTAATTTTGATCGATATAGGAATTTATCCTCATAGTTGATTCCTAATGTAGCTGTTTTGGTTCATGTAGTCGATTCCCAATATATACAATTATCCATCTAGTCGATTCCTGATGCAGTCGATTGTCAACATAGGCATATCTTCTATGCATCCAAATCATCACATTGCTGATTATGTTGATGTATATGATTCCCCACATAGCCATATGACCCATGTAGCCAATTCCTGACATAGTTGATTGGTTGATGTAAACTAAAACTTTACTAGGCTCATCCTGCCACTGAATTAAAATCACCAAGTGATAGAGGTGTAGAAGAACTAAGCAGGATGACCTCTCAAATGCTTTTGGTTAGCTCACATTTGGAAAAATGAATCCCCCTTAATCTTCTATTTAAAATACTAACATCAAAATTAAAAAATGATGTCCAATATTCATGAGGTGAAACATCATCCTTCATTAGGGGGAATAGATTATTCAACATTTCATCTCAGGTTTCTTTATATCTTCTTATCTTCTTTGGTAGTTGAAAATACAAAAAAAACTGTCATTAAAAGTTCTAATCAGAAAAAAAAACTTGTTCACTGGCATAAAAAATAGACAACTCATGTTTTAATAAATTAGGAACCCAAAAGCAGATAATTCATTGTATAATTCAATGATTAACAGATTCCAATAGATTTTTTCTATAATTACTAGATTCTCCATTATAAGCTCTATTTTGATAAAAATAAGATTTCATTCAACAAAATAGATGTGGAAGTGGGTGATAAAATAGTCCACATCAAATATTTATTAGGTTAATTCTATTTCCATCAAAAGGGTTAAACTATTATAACATTAAAATTTCACCTGAATAAATATAAGAAGCAATGAATCTCCTACCTCAAAGACATCAACATCCTTCGTACAAGAGTAGACCAACATCATGGATCTCTGATCCCCTATCTCGTGAGGACACTATGATCTCCCGATGACTTCATGCCATGAACACACTGTAAAATGAAAGGAAAAAACCCCATAAGAATGATGGAGATCAAGATTCAAAGTATTGAAAGAAGAAATGAGAGGATAAGAAACCAAAATGAGAGAATCTAAAAGAGAAAAGAGGCTAAACTCACCTTGGATCACAATAGATTGTTCTCTAGGAGCCAAGGATCAATCCCTATTAGAAGTGGCTTCAAATCCTAGGAAAAAATTCTCTAGGTTGCCTTGGGTTTGAGTGAAAGGACTGGAATAGAATGGGGTTCAGGGGTCTTTGGATATTTATAGAAATACATTTTTTAAAGAGACTATGGCACAAACCCATGTACCATGCCTGTAACGTCCCGGACCCGGGTGCCACACAACGGGTGCCCCGAGTCTGGTTCGCCACAAGACCTCAAGTGCATTACTCCAAATGCCAGAGGTTGCCGACTAGCAGTGAGGGCCTTGGTCTGATAGTGGGGAAACTATGCCCTCATTTTTCCAAGTGTAGCACAGCGGAATACAGAATAAACATACAACGACAGCGGAAGCAGTAAAAATACACAACTGAAATAACTACAACAGTGGATATAACCAACAGTATATAAGTGATGATGCTACATGTTTCAAGTTCTAAGAAAACAGACATAACATGTTATACATCAATACAGTACAACAAAATACAGATTACAGAAATACAAGAAAAATAGTTGGCAGCGGCATCGCGAGCCTAGTCTCGGTCCCATACCCTCATACTCCACAACAACAGTCAAGTACCTGTATAGGGACTCTTTCCCCTATCTACACCAGCAGCAACGTAATCTGTTTGGGCCGAAAATCATGACCCAAACAGGGTGTGAGAAATATATTTTAGTAGGCACCCACCAAAGGCTTGTGCCCAACTGTGTGTAAGCATGCAACAACAGTGTACAATAATAAATTACAATAAAGTAAGCATTACTAAAAAGTAACTAACTTAACAATTAAATTTACATTTTATTATTCATTTAATCCATTAAATTTAGTATCATTTTTTGCTCAACAGCACCACACCCTCAGGCCAACCAGTATCTCACCCTCAAGCTAATATAGTAAAACCACACCCTCAGGCTATACAGAATCTCGCCCTTAGGCTATATAGAATTCTCTCCCTCAAGAATACGAATTGTCACCCTCAGGCATAGAAGTCAATCCCTCAGGCACAAAAGGTTTCCCTCAGGCGGAATAAAGACAGCCCTCGGGCTAAAACAGCCACGCCCTCAGACTAAATACAACAACACCCTCAGGCTAAATAGGTAACCGGGCCATGCCCAACATATAAACATGCAATTTGAATACAATTCCTCTCAAGGAAAAAGTAATGCATAATTTAAACAAGGCATACCCTCAGGTATCCTGGCCAATCGGCTAAACAGAGGAACGCACCCCTCAGGATGGTCTTGGATCCAAGAAATGATCCCAAACAGCATTTTAATATCATAATTAAATACCTAATCAATTATAGTTGTTTAATATAGCAATGGTCTCAGCCACACGACACCCCAACATGGGTTCATGGCACAAAAACACACAAAACACACAACAGCTGGAAAACTAAACACCAAGCCACCTACCTTATACGTCAACGAGTGTTATACCCAAACGCCGACTCCAAAAACGCCCAAGAACGGCATAGATTTGACAAAGAACAAAAACCAAACAAATGTAAATAACTTACATTAGGAGAATAATTGGAAAGAATGGTACCAGGAGAGGAGAGGGCTTACCCGTGCGGTTCCAACGAAATCTTCTAAAGCGGAAACGAATTCCAGACGAATGCCCGGTGGATCTTCAAAGATCCGGCCTCCTCCTTTGGCTCCAAAATGGCTCAAATGCCTACTCTGCCAAATGAGGAGGCTACTGACCGTTTTAAGCTGAAAAAACAAAGTACACGGCGTGTACTTTTGAGTACGCGGCATGTACTTATTTCATTTAACTGTTCATTTGGCGACACCGGCACACTGTTCATCCGTCGACATGAGTACACGGAATGTACTCCCAAGTACACGGCGTGTACTATCGCCCAGCTGGCGGTGACTCCACCGCCTTACTGTTTAAGCCTGCCGACTGACTACACGGCGTGTAAGTACCACTACACGGCGTGTAGTCAGTTCCTACACCCCTCGTCGACGGCATGACTACACGCCCCGTGTACTCATCCCAACACGGCCAAAAGTACACGGAGTGTGGATAAAGTACACGGTGTGTAGTTTCAAAATTTAGCATTTTTCCCCATTTTCCATATTTTCTCAAAAACACTTATGGAAAAGGAAAAAGAAGATGCCCGTACCTCAAAAATAAGAACTGGGTTCTTACAAACTTCCCCCCTTATAGCAATTCGTCCCCAAATTGCCCTTCTAAGGTGGCGAAGATAAAGCTCAGAACAAATCTGGCCACTGAGCACGTACGTCGGACTCCCGCTCCTAGGTCTCCTCCTACACTCGGCCATGCTGCCATAGCACCCGTACGAGAGGAACTGACTGGCCTCGGAGAACCTTCGTGCTCCTGTCAATGATACAGATCGGATGCTCCTCAAAGGACGCATCATGCTGAAGCTCAACCTCCTCTGGCTGAAAGGTGTGAGATGGGTCTGAATGGTAGCGATGCAACTGAGACACGTGGAAGATGTCGTGCATGGATCAGTACCATTGCGGTAACTGCAACTGATAGGCAACGAGCCCGACTCTCTTCAGAATATCAAATGGTCCCACATACCTCAGTGAAAGCTTACTCAGTCTCATGATCTGCTTGTGTCCCAGCCTCATCGAAACACGTAAGAAAACATAATCCCCAGCCACGAACTCCAGAGGTCGTCTGCGGTGATCAACATATGACTTCTGACGAGACTGCGTGGTAGCCATCCGCTTCTGAATCAACTGGACCTGCTCAGATGTCTCCTGCATGAGCTGTGGCCCTAGTATAGCTGCCTCACCTACCTCTAACCAGCACAAAGGTGATCGGCATGGCCTACCATATAAATCCTCATATGGTGCCATCTCAATAGTCTCCTGAAAACTATTATTATAGGCAAACTCGACTAAGGGTATATACTTCTCCCACGAGCCCCCAAAGTCTAGGACGCATGCGCGCAACATGTCCTCTAGAACATGTATCGTCTACTCTGACTGGACATCTGTCTGAGGGTGGTATGCTGTGCTCAGAAGCACCTGTGTATCCAGCGCCCTCTGAAAACTCTGCCAGAAACGAGACGTAAAGCAGGCGTCCCTATCTGAAATTATAGAAAAAGGGACCCCATGAAGACGTACGATCTCTCGGATATACAGCCTTCCGAGATCATCCACACCGAAGGTCTCCTTGATCGTCAATAAGTGAGCTACCTTCGTGAGTCTATCTACAACAACCCACAAAACGTCATTGCCTCATGGTGACCTCGGAAATCCTGTCACGAAATCCATCGCGACATCATCCCATTTCCACTCTGGAATGGGTAATTGCTGTTATAGTCCACCCGGTCTCTGATGCTCTACCTTCACCTGCTGACAGGTGGAACATCTCGTAAAAAACCCAACTATCTCTCTCTTCATACCCAGCCACCAGTACTGACGTCTCAAGTCTCGGTACATCTTGGTAACCCCGGGATGAACTGCCCAAGCTGAAGCATGAAACTCCCGCATCATCTCATTGCGTATATCCCCTGGAACCCATACTCGACCATGGAAATGAAAAACTTCATCATCGCCTATCGTCCAACTGGGAGGAGGGTCCTCACTTGCCACCGACTCCCATAGAACTAGGCCTTCTGAATCCGATAGCTGCCTCATCCTCACTCTATCCAGGAGGGGAGAAGTCACAGCTAAGGAGGAAAGATAAGTATGCCCCTGACTGTCATGCACCTCTAGATGCATATCAGAGAACAAAGGCATGAGTTTCCACTCACCACTAGCCTCCTGCACTGCCTGTATTTGAATCTTCCTGCTCAGTGCATCAGCTACTGCATTACCTTTACCAGGTGTATAGGAAAACTCAAAATCGAAGGACTGTAGGTACTCAACCCACCTTCTCTGCCTTAGATTCAGGTCATGCTGAGTAAAGATATACTTGAGGCTTTTGTGGTCGGTGAAAACCACAAAATTCTCTCCCAATAGATAGTGTCTCCAACAGCGCAACGCATGAACATCTTCAGCCAACTCGAGATCATGCATCGGGCAATTCCTCTCATGTGTCCTCAACCACCGAGACCCGTACGCAAAAACTCGGTCACCCTGCATCAAAACGGATCCCGCCCCAATCCCTGATGCATCACAGTAAACTGTATAGCTCTTCCCCTACTCTGGGAGTATCAGAATCGGTGCTGATGTCAGCCTTCCCTTCAGGTCCTGAAAAGATGTCTCCCAAGCTTCTGACCAAACGAAATTCACACCCTTCTTAGTCAGACCTATCAACGGTGCTTCTAAGTGGGAGAAGTCTTGTATGAAGCGTCTGTAGTAACCATCCAGCCCTAAGAAACTCCATTTTTCAAACACGTTCTTTGGCTTCTCCCAGGAAACTACTTCTCTCACCTTCTCTAGGTCTACTGCAACTCCTGCCTCTGAGATGATATGACCCAGGAAGTGAATCTGGTCCATCCAATAGTGGCACTTCGAGATCTTAGCATATAGTCGATGCTCTCTCAGTTTAATAAATACAATCTCAAGATGGGTGGCATGGTCGTGTCGAGTGTGATATTACACTAAGATTTTGTCCACGAATACTACCACAAATGAATCAAGATACGGATGGAACACACGATTCATCAGAGCCATGAAAACTTCTAGCACATTCGTCAGTCCGAACGGCATAACCAAGTACTCATATAGACCATAACTACTCCTGAAAGCTGTGAGAGGTATATCAGATGGTCTAACACACAGCTGATGATATCCCGATCGTAATTAAATCTTCGAGAACACTCGTGCTCCACGAAGCTGATCAAACAGATCATCTATCCTTGGAAAGGGACATTGGTTCTTAACCATAAACTGGTTTAGCTTCCAATAATCCACACAAAGTCCGAGGGTACCGTCCGCCTTCTTCGCAAAAAGGACCGGAGAACCCCAAGGAGAAGTACTGGGTCAGATAAAGACCTTTGCCTGCAACTCCTCTAACTGCCTCTTGAGCTCTTGCAAATCAGGCGTGGCCATTCTATAAGGAGGAATGGACACCGGTGCTGCTCCTGGCACTAGCTGAATAGAGAAATCCACCTCACGCACTAGAGGTAGACCTGAAAAGTCGTCTGGGAAGACATCCCTGAAATGATCGACAACTGGAGGGAAATCCGTCTGAAAAGTCCCCTGATTATCTAGGTACAAACTCGCTATCTGGACTGTGACTCCACCTCGCCCATGATGCTCTGGTCTAGCTCGACTCGCCTGAACATCCCATTCTCCTTTATAAAGAAAATCTCCGCCCTCTGGTGATGTGAAACGCACCCTGCGATGATAGCAGTCTACAAAAGCTCAAAAGGGAACCAACCAGTCCATCCCAAGAATGATATCATAGTTCATCATCTCCAAGACATAGTGGTCCCAAAGGAAGTGACACCCACCAACCTCAAGGGGGAACTCCTTACACGGAAGCACAACAACCATCCTAGCCCCCAAAGGAGTGTCTAGCGTCATGATATCAGAAGAAGTAGAAACACCGATCCCAAGGCTCTCCACTACGAGTACAAATATGAAACTATGCGTAGCACCTGTATCAAAAAGTATCGAAGATAAAACATAAGCTACTAGATTAGCACCTCTGACTGTAGAAGGTCCGGGATCCTACTCCCGCTGGGTCTGTTGCACTGCATATGCCTGCTCAGTGCCGCGGCCCTGCGACACAGCCTGGATACCATGAGCTGTCCCGCCCTGCTGCCTCTACGATCCTGGTGTCTGGCTACCATGGCCACGACCACCATCTCTGGCTGCACGCCCTGACGTATTCCAGTTCCCAGACTAGTAAGAAGCCACTGGTCTTGCTCCCGCATGCAGAGTCTGCACAGAACCCCTCTCACTAGCCACTGGTAGCACCGCCCTTCAAAACCGCTGCAGATGACCCATCTTGCCGCAAGCTCAGCACTCTACTGGGTCTCGTGGACACTATGGTCTCTTGTTCCCCTCTCTGCCACACTGGTAGCACCTGATCGGGCCACCTGAAAAAGCTGCCTAGCTGGTAATGCCACCCTGAGAGAAGTCCATCTGTCTCTTCCTCTTGCCAGTAGAAATAGTACCAGTGAATGGTGCTGAACCGCCCTGGCCCACACCACTAGCTTCCCACAGGTTCCTCTCAGAAATCAGCGTCTGGTTTACAATAGCATCTACAGTAGGCAACCGGAAAAAATTTACCAGCGCTTGGATGTCATACTGAAGACCGTCCTCAAAAACGTCTGGCTCTCAACGTCTCATCACCCACCAGCACAGGTGAAAAGCGCTGAAGCTCCGTAAAACGAGTAGAATAGTCCATCACTGACATAGCGCCATGCTGCAAATTTATGAACCCTTGAGCTCTATCTTCCCTTAGCATCTCGGGAAAGAAGAAGTCATAGAAGACTGCCTGAAAATCTTCCCGCGCCATGTCTCTGTGATGCTCTAACTGGGTGGTAACATCCCACCACCTCTTGGCAGAATCAGGCAGCATGTAAGTCGCGAGCTTGACCCTCTGCCCTGGAGGCATCTCAAGATGCTCGAAAATATTCTGCATTGACCCCAACCAAGACTCTATAGCCTATGGTCCGCCATCCTCTGAAAACATAGGCAGATTCTGCTGCTGAAAGATACGTGTCAGCTCGACCATAGATGTGGCAGCCTGCGGTGCTCCCTGAAAGGTCTGCATGAACCGCATAAAGCCTTCACAAAACTGTGCCTCTGCGCCTGTGTCTGGTATATTAGCTGGCACCGTATCTGGCTTTGTAGGAGGATCAACTAGTAGCCCATGGCCCACCATCTCTAGAGTATAATTTTCGCCACTCTCCTGGCGAACAACTCGCGGTCGTCTAGGCGGCATGACTCTACAAGGTCAATAGAATGCCTCAGATTCCAGATTATTAGGATCGGAAAGCAAGGAACCACAAGGAAAACAAGAGGAAGAAAGCATTTCAAAATTTTCAAGACAAGACTACACGGTGTGTACAATGACTACACGGCGTGTACTTAACTTTCCTTCCCCTGCCTGGGTCCTTCTACATGGCTAAGACACATGGCGTCCGTTCAGAAAAACTACACGGCGTGCATAATATCTACACGGCATGTACGATGTTAT
Organism: Viscum album; assembly: GCA_963277665.1. Classification (NCBI taxonomy): domain Eukaryota; kingdom Viridiplantae; phylum Streptophyta; class Magnoliopsida; order Santalales; family Viscaceae; genus Viscum; species Viscum album. The sequence goes on from OY728155.1 coordinate 1,982,291,408, forward strand.
TTTCCAACTGCCCGTGTCATCTGTGACACGGCGGACTACTCGGCTTTACACTACACAGTGTGTTACACCCACACACGGCATGTACACCATCCCGCTTCCCAGCCACATGGCTAACTCCACATGGTCTGTCCTCAGACAAGACTACACGGCGTGTCCCACAGGTACACGACATGCTCAGGGAGAGGTGACACCGGCCCGTGCTGTTAGCTACATGGCCGAGTCCCCAGGTCACACTACCCGGCGTGTCTATTATTGACACGGTGTGTTCTGTCATGGAGTTCACCGACCCGTGTTATTAGTTACATGGCCAGACTCTGGGTCGCACTACACGGTGTGCACAAAAACTACACGGCGTGTTTTACCGAAGCCTTTCCCTACCCCGTGTCGCCGCCCACACGGTTTGTGACACAGAGAGAGACTAAACGGCGTGTACTCAGGGTACACGGCATGTACTCAAAAAGATCAGTTTTCTTCCCAAACAAAAGAATACACACGACGTGTATGAGGTCCTACACGATGTGTATTCTGGGTTTTCCGGACAGAATGCCTCAGACACTTCCCCGAAACCCAGAAAATATTGAAACTAACACCTAAGTGTCAAATTTCGACCCGTGGGGGCCTATACTCCCCATGAATCAAAGTTTGACATCTAATATGTGTTATAACCAACAAACAGTCAATGATCCACCAAATTCCGGTCAATGGGGGCCCATACTCCCCAAAAACCAAAGTTTGGCATCCATTATATAAACAATCTCAAACAAACATACCATATCACAAGGCAAGTATTTATCAAGAAGCTATCACAATAACATTCTTTATTAGCACAACAACTATCACAACAACATGCAAATTATAATGCACCTACATGGCATGGAAACTATGCATGGAATGTGATATCTAGCATGTGCCTATATGATGCATGAGACGACACACCCTCATCTAATCGGGTTGCAACTAAATAGAACTCACATATAAAATATAAACAGCACAATCCAAGTGCGTCACCCAACGGTGAAAACATATCAACCGTAAAATTACGAAATCAAAATAATGCAAAATATGAGGTAGAATGGGTTTTCCCTGTACACGGGTTAGCTACGCCTGGGAACAACTTATTACCAACTATCATTCCGTCCTATCCCTGACTACGACTCCAAATAGTAAGTCCAAGAAAAGAAACGCCTCTCATACCACTTTGTAACGTTCCGGACCCAGGTGCCACGCAACGGGTTCCCCGAGCCTGGTTTTCCACAAGACCTCAAGCGCATTTCCCCAAATGCTAGAGGCTACCGACTAGCAGCGAGGGCCCAGGTGTGATAGTGGGGAAACTATGCCCTCATTTGTCAAAGTGTAGCGCAGCGGAATACAAAATAAACATACAACGACAACAGAAGCAGTAAACATACACAACTGAAATAACTACAATAGTGGATATAACCAACAATATATAAGTGAGGATGCTAAATGTTTCAAGTTCTATGAAAACAGCCAGAACATGTTATACATCAACACAGTACAAAAAAATACAGAGTACAGCAAAACAAGCAAAATAGCTAGTAGCAGCATTGCGAGCCTAGGCTCGGTCCCATGCCCTCCTACTCCACAGCAACAGTCAAGTACCTGTATAGGGACTCTTGCCCTGATCTACACCTGCAGCAATGTAATCTGTTTGGGTTGAAAAGCGTGACCCAAATAGGGTGTGAGAAGTATATCTCAGTAGGCACCCACCAAAGGCCCGTGCCCAACTGTGTGTAAGCATGAAACAATGGTGTGCAATAGTAAAATGAAATAAATTAAGCAGTACTAAAAAGTAACTAACTTAACAATTAAATTTCTATTTTATTATTCATTTAATCCATTAAATTTAGTATCATTCTGTGCTCAACATCACCACGCCCTCAGGCCAACCAGTATCTCGCCCTTAGGATAATATAGTAAAACCACGCCCTCAGTCTATACAGAATCTCACCCTCAGGCTATACAGAATTCTCGCCCTCAGGCATACGAAGTGTCGCCCTCAGGCACAGAAGTCAAGACCTCAGGCATGAAAGGTTTCCCTCAGGCAGAATAATGACAGCCCTCAGTCTAAAACAGTCACGCCCTCAGGCTAATATAGTAACCACGCCCTCAGGCTAAATACAACAACTCCCTCAGGCTAAACAGGTAACCAGGCCATGCCCAACATATAGAAATGCAATTTGAATACAATTCCTCTCAAGGAAGAAGTAATGCATAATTTAAACAAGGCATACCCTCGGGTATCCTGGCCAATCGGCTAAACAGAGGAACGCACCCCTCGGGATGATCCTGGATCCAAGAAATGATCCCAACCAGCATTTTAATATCATAATTAAATACCTAATCAATTCTAGGTGTTTAACATAGAAACAACCTCAGCCACACGACACCCCAACATGGGTTCGTGGCACAAAAACGCACAAAACACACAGTAGTTGGAAAACTAAACACCAAGCCACCTACCTTATATGTCAACGAGCGTTATACCCAAATGCTGACACCAGAAACGCCCAAGAACGACGTAGATCTGACGAAGAACAAAAACCAAACAAACGCAAATAACTTAAGTTAGGATAAGAATTGGCAAGAACGGTACCAGTAGAGGAGAGGGCTTACCCGTGCAGTTCCAACGAAATCATCCGAAGCCGAAATGGATTCCAGACGAATGCCCAGTGGATCTTAAAAGATCCAGCCTCCTCCTTTGGCTCCAAAATGGATCAAACGCCTCCTCTTCCAAATGAGGAGGCTACTGTCCGTTTTAAGTCAAAAAAACAAAGTACACGGCGTGTACTTCTGAGTACACAATGTGTACTTATTTCATTTAACTATTCATTTGGTGGCACCGGCACACTGTTCATCTGTCGACATGAGTACACGGCATGTACTACCAAGTACACGGCGTGTACTGTCGCCCAGCTAGCGACGAATCCACCGCCTTACTGTTTAAGCATGCCGACTGACTACACGGCGTGTAAGTACCACTACACGGCATGTAGTCAGTTCCTACACCCCTCGTCTTCGGCATGGCTACACGCCTCGTGTACTCATCCCAACATGGCCAAAAGTACATGGAATGTGGATAAAGTACACGATGTGTAGTTTCGAAATTTATCATTTTTCCCCATTTTCCATATTTTCTCAAAAAATCTTAAGGAAAAGGAAAAAAGAAGAAGCCCGTACCTCAAAAATAAGAACCAGATTCTTACAATCCCACAATATTTCCTGACATGAGAATTCTACACCATAGCCTAAGGGACTATGCCGTATCCACCCTTGATCAAAGGACATTCTAAGAATCCAAGCCCGATCCTATTAAAGTGGACCTGAGGGCTACGACATAGCCTTAAAAACCACACTAAAAACACCCCCCACTAAGAAAGGGACCATGTCACAACATACAACCCATGGTGTAGCTACCCTTAAAAGGGTAGTGGCCTTGAAATCCACTACAGGCTCCCTTATGCCGCATCCACCAACACTAAAGCACAACACACACCTCCATGTCGCAGCCATTCCACTTTTGGCAATGGCTCCCCCAAAACTCCCCAAACACGCTCCAGATTTTGTAGAACCTCCTCTTAGTGCCTCCAACACCCAAAACTTGAAAATGAAATTGATTCCAAGATTGGGGCCCTTACACAGATACTTTTTAATTTATATTACATGCATATTAAATGACTTTAATATTAATAAATACCTTGTCACATATTGATTGTTCTTCTACATAACATTAATATGGTAATGTCTTAGATTATATTTCTTATTGAAAAGGTCATAGAAGTTCCCTTATATGTTGAGAACCTTGAAGTGATATGTTGATATTCTAAAACTATATGTCTTATGGTTATATGATCTCATGTAATGGGATATATATGATGTAGAATATCTTTTTTTTTTTGGATACTCATAAGAGGATGAGACTTCTTCTCATGAAGTTCTCACTTGGTGATCTTTGAGATGAGAGATTATGAGGATAGATTCAACAGTTGGAATTCCACATATTTACGTTTCATTGGATATTACTCACTCTGAACATGTGTAATGATCCGTAAACTTTAATATAATTATTAATACATATCATGAGTAATATACTTAGATGTGTTACCGTAAACTGAGAAGAAATTTTTTCATGGTGAAATTGGGTATATTAGGTGTGTAATAATTAATATGTTTTTAATGATTAATTCAATGAAGTATTTGTCTCTTACATCATTATGGAATTCAATATCTCAGTATTTTGATTGAAATGGAATTGTTGAACTAAATTTTATAGTCATGGTGTATAGATGGGTTCATTTCAAAAATACAATGAAAGACATATCAAACATATAGGTTGATGACACAAGTATGAAACCAGCTTGATGATATATCAAGAAATATTAATTATATTATATAGTGAGCATCTGTATGTGGTTGTTGATATTCCAACATTAACTTCTTCCTCTTAGGTGAATTTAAATGTTTCTAGACAGTGATGTTAGACTTTAGGAAAACCTGCCTAATTTCACTGAGGAAGAAGACTAGAGGGTCACACACTTGGTGTTTTAATGATATCAGATAAATTCAATATGAATTTAATTATTGGAATAAATATTATTCTTCAAACTGAGATATAAAATTTATTTGGGATTTATTGATCACGTATATTCAGTCAGTATTTTATGTGAGATGAATATTAAATAACTATTTATTCTCAAGACTATAAAGATTATATTTATTTAATTATTTATTGAATGAATAATATTTATTATTTGAGATTAGGTAACTATTGAGAAAAGTGGGTGGGATAAGTAAGGCCCCTGGTATTGGAAATGATATAGTAAATATCCTTTAAATAAATATTAATTTTTTTATAGAAATTTATATTATCTGTGGGACATGCTCACATCAAAATATTATTATTATTTTTCTAGTAGATGTGAGATTCACTAAGGATTAAGAAATTGGTTGAGGGAATTTGTGAAATTACCATGTCTCTAACCCTAACTCTATAAATAGTCAATTGTATCATTTATATGCATATGAGGAAATCATTCTCTTGTGTACAATGATTTCCGCTCTAGGGAATTTTCTCCACGAATAACTTCTTTAGGGTTTCTTCTCAAGATTGATAGAAACTCTTCCACATTCCTCTGAATTCTCAAGAATTAGAAGAAAAATAATCAATCCTCCAATCAAAAAGGATTGTGTTGTGATTAAAGTTGAGTGATGCAAGTCGATCGGTACTATCTTGCTAACACCCGGAGTACCATTGATCATGCTTTGAGATCAAATAAGTACATATGGATCACCACTAGGGTGATTCTACTTTGTATCTTCTCATAACAAAGATGGTATAATCGAATAGATAATAGAATGATCAATAGCTACATCAAATAAAGAACCTAAAATTAAGACAATTTCTTATTATTAAATTAATTTTAAATGTAACGGGGAAAGATCATCTCTCTGGTTCAAGGATTTTTTCATTATGGTTCTTTGAATATTATCATGATATATATTATTAATGTTAATAATGAGTTTTAATTTTATTATTGTTATTATTATTAATAATTATTGAATATAATTATTAGTTGTTGTTATGAATTTTTATTAATTATATTATTATTATTAGGGGTGTGGATAAAAATATGGATACTCAAACCTAATTAATAATATTGAAACCTAAACTTGTTTTTTTCCTTCATTTTTTAATTTTATATTGATATAGATTGGTAGGGATGAGATGTATCCATTTTATTGGTACCTAACATTCCCTGACCCCAATTAACCAACATTAGGGTAATGGTAAATCCAGATTTTATAGGTTTAGGATATTAATTTTCAAATTTGATTAATAATAATGCATAATTATGATAATATTTTTCTAGTACCCAACCCTATTAAATTAATTATTATTAATTTATAAATTAAATATTTAAAATAATAGTATAATTATAAAATTTATTTATTTATTTCGAATTCAATTCATATTAAATTTATCAATGAACTATAAGTCATAATCACATTAAATTAATTAATATTTATTAACTATAAATTTTAAAATTATAATAAAATATTAAAAATATTAATTTAATTTAAATTATATTCTTTTAAGTTTTAGAAATGAATTTAAAAATTTCAAAAAAATAAATGGGTTTATAAATAGGTTAGAATAGTTAATGGAGCAATTCAAAATATAATAGGATAAGATTAGGTTAATGTGTTTAAAAAATAAAGGATTTATAGACGAGTTCAGGAACCTAAAATTCCAAAACAAATTAATCACATGTGATTATCGAATTATATAGTCGGTCAATCCCTCCTAACCATATTTTCACAATGAGTTTATTTAATAAAAATATTCCCAATAATATTATGATGAATCAAGAGTGGTCAATTATTGGTGGCAATCCCTTTGGTGATCGGCACCTGCAAAGCCTAAATCTTCACTCCTACAACCTGAATTTGAGTGGAGAGCAATGAGGATCATGGAATACCTAAAATTCTTCTATAAATAGGGGAGATAAATCCTATCATCTTCGAAACTCTATCAGGCCTTCATATTCTTAGCATATTCCTAATTGTAGGGTTGATTTTGTGAACTTTCTCCCTGTGACTGGGAGGATCATCAAAAAAGGATCGATGGAACATGTTGATGCCAACCTAGATGCTCTTAAAGAACAATTGGAATACTATAAGTTCACTATCGTTGAACTCTTGATTTTTTTCAAAATGGTAGAATCCTTGGAAGCTTCCGAATCTAGTCAAAATAATTTATGAGATACGGGGAACCTCCAAATAGAGAATTATTTCCTTAGGGTGAAGTTTCTACCATGTTCTATTCCCCTCATATGAATTGAAAAGAAAGGTTTGGGGATCTGGAACCCTTTTGCTGAAGCCAGGAATTCTGAAGATACTGGAGTGAGATATTAACACTGATCCTACAAATGTTACAAACACCCATGCTCAGTTATGGATACACATACATGGACTTATCTTGTTTTACTGGTACCCTAGAATATTATGTGATATTACTTCATAGGTGGGTACTCCTATCAAGATGGACGGTGCAGCTAGCATGGCAAGGTATACACATTACGCACGCATGCTTGTGGAGGTTGATTTATCAACCAACTTGATTGATGTGGCTGTTCTGAAAACTTTATAATATAGAATAAGCTTGAAGATTTACTATTAGAGGCACCCACCTTTTTTTGTGGATTTCAAGTTCATTGGACTTTCTGTTAGTGAATGTTGTAGATTGAAATTCACCTATAATTTCTGTATCATTAAGGTACACTCTGAGTCTGGATGTTGGAAATTAAAAGAAAATGTAAGGATAAAATGGAAATCAAACCTTAGGGATGATGTACATCCTATTTCCAGAACCTCTAAAGCAGTGATGGCCCCCCTAGACACTGAGATTGGTGCCTCTCTCCGTAAGACTACACCGGTGCAGGCGACCAAAGGGAGCTCATCTAGAAAGATGGGTCCACTTGTTGGAGTCATTACTAATGATCAGTTGTAATCCTCTATAGTTGGGGAGATTGAGATTAATAGGGATATGCTATCCCTTGAGTCTAACAAGGGTGCATAGAGGTTTGAATATCATATTGAAACTAGAAACTTTAAGGATGGGGAAGGTATTACCTTAGCTATTACTTCTTTTCCTTCAGTAGACCATACTGAGGCTATGGTTGTGGCCTCTCCATCATAAGTGGTGGATCACAAAACCCCTCCCCCTAGTATGGAAGATGATAAATTTATTCATGTACTTCAGGATAATATTATAAAGAAAGAAATCTCCTGATGCTTCTCAACCTAGAAATGATCTGTCCTCTAACAAATTCTCACCCCTTAGTGTGAATTTGTGGGTATATGAGACTGAGAAAGAGTCTCACACCATGGATAAGGAAGGCTTTGATGAGGCTAATGAATCTTAGGAATCTGAGAGAACTTATGACCTTAAAAAATAAAATAAGTCCAGGGTAAAAGATAATAAAACCTCTCATGAGGTGGATCAAAGTCATGGACCCAAACAAGGGGGATATTTATTTCTAAATGAGTATACTTATCTGGAACTACCATGGGCTTAATAATGTGAAAATGTACATAGCCCTTAGGTATTTTATCTCTCATCCAAATCCATTTTTTATTGGTATTATGAAGCCTATGGTATGAATTAATTACTTTATTTACATTAACTACAGGAAAATTGGTTATGAATCGGTTGCTCAAAACACTATAAGTCCTCATGTTGAAACATTATGGGTGATAAGGAAAAGGGATATGACATTATCTCTTTTTGAGGTAGGAAATAAGCATTTCACCATTATAATTGACTTTCAATACTCTTCTTTCATGATATATTTTATCTATGCTTCCAAAAAATATACCAAAATAATGAAGCTTTGGGAAGAGCTCACTTTGATTCACACTCAAGCTAATTGGAACTAAGTGCTAATTGGGGACTTCAATAATGTTCTAAAAATTAATGAGAGTTTGGGAATTAATTTTTGCAGGATTTTATCCATGGAGTTCCAATCATTTTTGGATTCCTATTTCTCTTCTGAAATTTGGATGATTGGCTCTTAATTCTCTTGGTGGAGGCACACTATTTATAAGAAGCTGGCTAGCTAAATTGATAGGTCCTTTTTTTGCATATAGTTTGATGCACTCTCTCCAACTGTCTCATATCGAACCCGTCTAGGATTCCACTTGGAAAACACACCCATTATCCTTCAAACCTACTCACTTTCATTTCAACAATGTTGGGCTTACCTATTACGATTGTAGGGTTGTATTCCAGGATTTTTTTTTTCTGAGGATGATTTTGGTGATGCCTTTCAAATTCTCTATAAAAATCTGAGGAAGGCTAATATATCCCAATGGAAATTGAGAAAACAGAAGTTTAGCAACCTTGATTATGACATTCTGCAGACCTAGATTGATCTTCATGATTTCCAGATGAGACACACAAGACAGGATATTCCATTTGAAGATGAAATTTATAAGGCCCAACATCATGAAAACCTTATTTACATGAATAAGTCTATTCTAAAAGAATAGTTCAAAATTAGATGGATCAAGGAGGGTGACAGAAACTTGAAGTTCTTTCATCTTCTTCAAAAGGAAAGAAAGGCCAAGAAACCCATCACTACTTTATGCTTCAATGATGTTACTCTATAAAATGAGGATTAAATTTCTGATTATATAATAAATAACTTTACACTACTCTTAAATAAAGATTCATATCTAAGGGATTATTCAGACCTATAGGATGTTATTCATTGTTATGTGAGTGATATGAAATATTATTACCTCACTTAGGTTCCTCTGGATGAGGAAATCAGGTCATCCCTTTTTTATTTAAATCAAGATAACTCTCCAGGAATAGATGGATTCTCTAACAAATGCTTCATGAATTTCTGGGAGATAATCTTGATAGATATTATCTATCCAGTTTGGGAATTATTTATCAGGGAATTTATTCCACTCGGCCTTAAGTCCTAATTTATTAATATGATTCCAAAGGTGGACCATGCTATGGATATAAAGGATTTCAGAACTATTGTCATGGGAAAAACATTTCCAAATATTGTTGGGAATATTATTGATCTCCGACTTGGTAATATTATTAGTAACATTGTTACTCCCAATTAGTTTGGTTTTATTCTAGGGAGAAGAATATAAGACTGCCTATACATTGCATCTGAAGGGGTTAACATTATTCATAGAATGTTTTGGACTAGAAATATGGCCCTAAATCTGGATATCAATAAGGCTTTTGACATGCTAAGGTGGCCTTTCATCACTAAGATCTTACAATTCTATGGTTTCTCTAGAAGATTTATTAACCAGGTTTGTTCTCTCATTAGTAGCTAAAGACTCTCAGTTATTCTAAATGGTAATACTAGAGAATATTTTGCATAATCAATAGGGTTTATAAAGGGAGACCCCATTTATGACCTTATTTTTGGATTTATTGAATACTATCTTAATTATTGTATCATTCAGGTCGTTAACTAGGGTCATATTAGATATATTAAGGCAACAAAGAACTTAAATGTCCCCACTCACCTCTTTTATACTGATGATATTATATTATTTTGTGAAGATGATGATAGGTCCCTTTCTACTATTTAGTATGTATTCTCTCATTATGAAATGGTCTCTAGGAAGGCTATTTCGTGGATTAAATTAGTGGCTATCTTTGAGAAGGAAGTCCATGTTAACAAGAGGAGGAATATTAAAAATCTTCTTAGAGTTAAACAAAGTGATTTACCATTTTGTTATCAGGTGTCCCTTTGTTTGTAGGGAGAGTTAAGGCCTATTATTTTTAGGTTATTTCAAAGAGAATAACTACTCAACTCATAAGTTTTAAGGGAAAGAGACTATCATGGGATGGAATAATTTTCCTTGTTAACTCAATTAAAACCTCCATTATTGTTTAGTCATTCCATTTGTATAAGTGGCCAAGGAATATGATAAAAAAACTTGATTCAAAGATTTGGAATTTTACCTGGTCTGGGAGTATACATGAGAGGAAAATGATTACAGTTTCATAGAGGAAATTGACCAAGCCTGTTGATATGGGTGGGGCTCAAATTAAAGACCTCTCCCTCTTCAATAGAGATCTAGTTTCTAGTTATGCATGGTGACTTATTAACTCAAGGGATACCTCAAATGGATTCTTGAGGAAGATACTTTTTTATAGGATTTATCGAGGGAAATTATCTCATTTTCCATCTTATGTTTGGCCTATTGTTAAATAATAATTTCTTGATATTTCATTGAATACTCACTAGTATCCCTCCATACACTCTAGTATTAACTTTTGGAACTGTAAATGTCTTAACACCACCTTTCTAGGTGACCCTCCAACTTGAAGTCCCTATATATTTTAGAGGACCTTAATATGGTTGATCAGATGAAGAATATTATTCCAAGTGATCTATTGCAGGGAATTGAGTTGTTTTACTTCATTGTCCATGACAAACAATGATGTACACCTTCTCTTATAGGTACTCTCAACTCCATGATCTTTTATATGCATTAGTTTGGGACAAAGGGTGAACCCTCATGATGGATGAATATGTTTAAAAGGTCTTTTATACCTCCATTGATGTAGCTACTACTATGGAAAGCTTGGATCAACCGACCACTCACAGATGATAGATTTAGACATTTAGGTATATAGTTGGCCTCTATTTTCTCCTTTTGCTATAATGATTTAGAGCACCTCTATTTTCTCCTATTTCACTATCTATTTCACTAAAAATATGGATGTTTTTTGGACATCTTTGGGTGTCGTCTCTAAACCAGAAGCAACATGGACATTGTTGGTTGGATAAGAGACTCAAGAAGGGGTGAATTGAGTTCCTGATTAAAATTTATATTTTAAATTTATTTAAAACAAATAACCCAATTCAGAATAAAATAAAACCTAGTTAACCAAAGTATATGATTTATAAAAGATTTGATATTTTAAAATGTTTCTCAAAAAAAGATTAGTTCTCATTTGAAATAATATGAAATACAATTTTATCTTTTGAAAACAATTTTCTAAATCAAATTATAATATAAACACTATCTAAGATTAACTATCAAAGTGAAAGAAATGTTTTTAGATGTAAATAGACTAATCAGTGAAAAAAAACTTTAAACTAGCATTAGAAATAATAAAAATAGGTTTAGTCTCAAGAAGAGACTTTTCCCTCTTCATTTGGTGATCACATACCACCAAGTAGTTTATATAAACATAAATTTGATCCACACCCTAGATTGGGGTCTATAACCTCACATACAATGTTTTCTAGATCACAGTGACCTCTTCCACTGTTTTTGTGGGAGTGTAAAGAGTGACAGGACATGTGGGGGACTCTTCCACTATTATCTGTGGGAATATAAGGTGTAAAAAGATAGGATGTGAAGATATCAGTGCATCTTCCAATTTTTCACAAGAGTCAGTGTGTGTTCAAAAACAGAGATAATCACACACTACTTTTAATGTAAATAAAATACACAAACAAAGTAGGTAAAAGAGTATAAGAGATAGTGTTTCTCTATGTGAGATGTGTTACAACTTCATGACTCCTTGAAGGTATATTCAAATGAAACTCGAGTCGTATTTCATCAAGTTGTCGTAAAACCGAGTATCGTGGAAGCTTATGACTTTTAATGTAAAAAAGTCTTCTTCTTTGTTTTGTGTTATTTGAATGTTTGACTTAGAAGTTTGAATGCATGCAAAAAGGTTCTTTTCAGTTTGGCATAATTGTTAAGTCATGTTCGTTCTTGTTTTTCACCACGTGTGTCCTGCTCTCCACTTTTTTATTTAGTTTAGAACTTTATATACTATATCTCACATATATCATGTTCTAGATTGTGTCTTGGTACCTCGTACCTCATACTACAGTCTGACATCAATTTTAAATGTTGTGTAAAAAATGTCATTAATTTAATTAGCTGCATTACATATCTCTAATGTGAATGTTAGAAATATTGAATTTAAAACTAGGAAAGGTCAACATTATCCCCATTTTGATGATAAAAAATCATGGCCTTAAGCTTAATTAATTTTATACACAATAAGGCAGAACATAAGAAAACAAATAAATAGTCAATGTGTATTAGAGTACAGAGCACAATCTTGAATTGTATCAAAGATTATGGTGAAAAATAAATAATAAATAAGTTTATATTGATATTATATATAGTTATATGCAAAATGATCTTCTCATCCTTTTGGGATTATCAAAAAGGGGAAATAGAAAAAAACATAATATGGTGGGAAAAAAGGAATAGATATATTAATAATACAGTCCAACTATATCCGCATTAAAAAAAGCCAAAAGTCATGGATTCTCTGGGGTATGATACATAAGTTCTTTCCTTTTATTAGAAGTGCAGGGATCATATGCTAAAGTCCTGGGGAAAAATGTTGGCACTATGGGAGAATTTGATGTGCTGGAGGAAGGAAACTCTCTATAAATGAATGGTCGTAAGTGCTTGAGTGCCTCAATAGGAGGTATGGGAAAAGGATGATGTCTAGGAGTTAAGGGTGAAAAGGGGTTGGTAACAAAGTCATAATGGTATTTTGGATAAGGAGAAGGGTAAAAAAGTCTGGTAATGAGTCCAGCAGAGGTTAAAGAAATGGGAAAGGAATTTGGAGCTATTACTGCAGTTGTATGAACATGCAGATAAGGCATCAAGAGATTGATAAAATCCATAATAATTTGTTCTTCTTCTTCTAAAAACTTATTGAATTCTTCCTTATTTTCCATAAAATATTGAAGGAAACGAGTGAGTTCGTTAAGCTACATAACTTTCTCTCTGAAGGCTTTAGTAACTGGTGGCATCCTCATATTTTTATCCAAATACTTAAAATGACTAGTCAACTAATGCTAGGTGTAAATTCTTTTAAAGTAGAAGTCTAATTTCTTGGTAATATCTTTTTGAGCACTAGTGGCCTATTTGGAATAAATCCTAACCATGGAATGAATATGATCACTATTTTTCTGGATTTTTCTTATGATCTCTTGTTCTAAAACACCCAGCATAGTCTGTATCTCTAACAACTAATATGAGCAACTCAATATTCAAATCTTCAGAAGGAGGAGAAGCTAAGGTTGATTCAGCCTTTAACTCATCTCTGACTACTTATCTAATCAGGTCAAAGTCAAACACTGGATAGGGAGGTGTATAAGATAGATAAGACTCTGAATAATTATCTCCAAGACTTTTCAAGATACCATCCAAAGATACATTATACTCAAATTACATTTCTTTAATCAAATACTTAAGAGTTTATAGTTCATCACTCATCCTCTTATTTTCCATTCTTACTTCCCAAAATTCATGAACCATCATGGGTTGAATTTTCCAAAGGATTTACTCCAAAATAGTGAGAAATATTTTTAATGAAGAGAAGTTTCAGGTGTAGGATATGACCTCAAATGATCTCTAAATCTAGAAAAAAATTTCTCTCTAAAAGATTTCAATTCATTATAACATACATAATTTGAAGGTATCAGAGCGTGGCAGGAGAAGATTCCATAAAATATACTGGGGTGAGTTGAAACTCTTTTGATATGTCAATTTCTGTAATTAATGATCCCTTAGGGTCATTCGAGACTAGATAACCCAGACCGAAACCAATATAGCTAAGGAATTTGTACCATTAATCTATAGATGTTGTATCAAAATGGTTGGGTAATTTAACTCTTTCCAAACTGGGGTTTTTCTCCCCCTCAACAGATTCTCCCTTTTGATCATCAACTCATCCTATCAATTGGATATCATCATTTATATTCACGGTGTCACCCAAATTTTTATGTTATTCGATTTCAATTATATATTTCTTTAGTTGTTTAATTGATTCATCATTATCTCTGGCACGTAGAGTATCATACATTCCATTAGCTCTATCATGATCTGAATGATCTGAGCTATCAGCATCAGTTTCCATGTCTTCCTTAGCTCCTTTATTTTTACCAGATTCTTCCTCATCTTCATCTTTATTTTCATAATTTTCCTTTTCTTGTTCATTTTCACCATCCTCATCTTTATCATCATAATCAAATTATTCTCTTTTTACATCACTATCCTTTTCACTTTCATCATCATATTTTCCTATACTAGTCTCTAGAGTTTCAGATCCACTTTTATAATCAATGCTTTCCTCTTTAGTATCGTCATCATCATCATCCTTGAGAATAGATTCCCTATATTGGAGAGCCTATTAAGGTATAATAGATTCATTTAATGGTTCTTCATGATCCTTAGTAATATCCAGATCACTTTCTCTCCTTTAGATAGATTTTCTTCTTCAGTTATAGAGACAATAATCTAAACTTCTTCATTTGAGTATTCCATTACTTCATCTGGTTCCAAACCAGGACGAACAATATCCTTTGGTCAAGTGGGATGATCCATAGGGTTGAAATTAAATTAAATATTTTCATTTTCTTCTACCTGTTGTTTCTTTTATGGATTCTAACTTATCTTCATACTTTTTCATAATACCTTGTTAATGAAAAAAACTACCACAGTCCATAACAGATTATTCATTCTCTCCCAATAATCCTTTAACTTTTAAAATAGCAGAAATGAACTTTGAATAAAATAGAGAAGTGGATATTGAAGTGGTTTTAATCATATGAAACATATGAAGAATGAGGTATTTTCACAAGTTGATTTTATATACTTTATTCATGAGGTACAAAAAACACACATCCTGATATTTCAAAGTGGAAAAATCCCCTTTTCCTGAACAAAGATGATATTGAATAAACTTAAACAGCAGTCTCGTTTAACCACTTAACTTAGAAGCAATAGGTATTCTAGAAGTTCTATTTCCATTCAGATCTGTTAGAACATTTTCAAATCATAAAAAGTCACTGGTATGAAGGGAACATTTCTAATGATCATCATAGATACCCTCATGGGGTACTCCAAAACATGCTTCCCAAAGACTCTAGGATATAACACATTTGTGTCCATTTATTTTTGTTCTTATCACGAAATAATATCCTTAAGTCAAAGAAAACTCAACATATTGATATATCTAAGAAACTAACTTCAGAAACAGAGGTCTCTTATTATTTTAAAACCATTCTACACAGCCTTTCTCTTACAATACTCCTAACACAAGGTACTTATTTGATTGAATCCATTCTACAAAAATCTACTTTTCTGGTATGACAACATGGTTTACGAGTTTGGGATTCAAAGGTTCTTTAATATTTCAGCTTGACACACTCTTTTTCTTCTTGGAAGGTAGAATTTTGTATAGATTTGATTCAGATGGTCACTTCATTCTAACCAGTCTGAACATCTGGGGTGCGTTTGAAGGTAATATAGAGAAGGCAAAAAGTTAAGGAAGGAGGTTTGAAAAAGGGTTTAAAGGTTGAGAGTCCTGAGGAAATTAAATAAGTTTCAAATTTATCATTTAGGGATTCTTAAATAAATGATATGAAATAGATCAACTAAATAAAATAGTAATAATAATAATCGACAACTTAGACTGATAAATTTTTTAAGGTAAAAATAATGGTGTGACAAATCGATGGCGAGACACTCAACAGTGAGACAACAATAGTGAGTCTTCAACAGTGAGACATCAATGGTGAGTCTTCAACAGCGTGTATTCAATAGTGAGACATCAATCACCAGTCTTCAACGGTGATACATCAAAAGATTTTTACTTAATAAAAATTAATCATCCCTAATTCATGTTTTATGTAACTCATTCTCTCAGAATTCAAAGGATTAGTTAAAATATCAGTAAACTGATATTATGTACCAATGTATTCAACATTTATATCACC
This sequence comes from Viscum album, assembly GCA_963277665.1. Lineage (NCBI taxonomy): Eukaryota > Viridiplantae > Streptophyta > Magnoliopsida > Santalales > Viscaceae > Viscum > Viscum album. The sequence goes on from OY728155.1 coordinate 1,982,307,739, forward strand.
TTTTTGATAAAAATATCTAAAAAATGGTGCCTTGTATTAATATGTTTTTTTCTAGAATGAGATACTGTATTTTTAGAAATATTAATAGCACTTGTTTTGTCACAATTTATAGGGATATGCTGAAATTGATATCCATAATCTAGTAATTTATGTTTCATCTAAAAAAATTTGACCACAATAACAACTAGTAGATATGTATTCATCTTCGGTAGTATATAGTGAAACAAAGTTTTGATTATTACTACACCATTATACTAGTGAATTTCCCAAAAATATACATGTTCTAGAGGTGATTTTTATATATTACTTGCATCCACTAAAATCAACATCAGAATAATTAAACAAATCAAATGCTTGTCCTATGGGATAGAATAGTCCTAAATTGTTAGTATATTTGAGGTATTTAAAAATTATTTTAACAGAAAGTAAGTGTGAATATTTTGGGTTTTCTTGAAAATGATAACACATACACACTAAACATAATGTCAGGTCGGCTAGAAATCAAGTATAGAAGACTTCCAGTCATACCTCTATAATTGGTTTGATTAACTTGTTTCCCAGCCTCATCAAGATCTAGCTTACATGTGGTACTCATGGGAGTATCACTACTTTTAGTGTTATTGATACCAAAACATTTTAGAAGATATTTTTGTATATTTACATTGATTTAATATAATCCCTTATTTGTTTTGAAAAAATTTAAATCCATGAAAGAATTTAAGTTCACCCATTAAACTCATTTCAAATTCACTTTGCGTCATTTTTTCAAAAATTAGAACATAGAAAGCTTTTAGAATATCCAAAAATAATATCATTTACATATATTTGAACAACTAAAACATCCTTTGAATTTATTTTGATAAAAAGGGTAGGGTTATCTATATCTTTTTTAAAACCTTTTAAAATAAGAAAAGTGTTGAGTCTGTCATACTAAGCACTATGATCATGTTTTAAACCATATATAGATTTTGTTAATTTGAAAACATGATTTGGAAAATGGGGATTTTGAAAACTATGGGACTTTTCAACAAAGAAATCCTCAACTATATAACCATTTAAGAATTCAATTTTGACATCCATTTGATAATGTTTTAAATTTAGATGAGCTACAAAACCTAGAAGGATTCTAATGGCTTCAAGTTGGGTTACAAGTGAAAATGTCTCTTCATAGTCTATTCCTTCTTCTTGACTATAAACTTGGGAAACTAATCAATCTTTATTCCTTGCTATATTTCTAGTTTCATCAACCATGTTTATAAATACACATTTAGTTCCTATAGTTAAGGTGCCATTGTGTCTATCAAAAAGTTTCCATACTTCATTTCTTCCAACCTGATTTATCTCTTCTTGCATATCCATTACCTAGAATCCATCACTGATTTCGGGATTGATATTCTCAGGTTCAAACTGTGATGAAAAGGCTTGATGTTCAACCTAATTTCTTAGAGAAGATATAGTTTTTGTACCTTTTTCTAGGTCTCCAACTACAACATCTAAAAGGTTATTCTTAAGATTCCTAATACCTCTAGGGAAAGATGGTCTAGTTTCTTCTGGATCTTTTATATATTCGAGTTCTATAGGTTCAAAGTCTAAAAATTTTCCAAAACTGGATGGTTTTTCTGCGTGTTTGATAACTGAATCGGAAGGTTTCATATTTAATTCCAGATTTTATAGATCATCCTCAAGATTTTCTAGAAAGTTTTTGGGATCATGTGGATCTATTTCATCAAATTTTACATGTAAATATTCTTCTACGCATTTTGTTCTCTTATTAAATACTCTATAGGATTTTCAAGAAGCTTAACATTCTAGGACAATTCCTTCATCACTTTTGGAGTCCAACTTTTCAAGATTACCCTTAGTATTGAGAATAAAAACTTTGCATCCAAAAACTCTAAAGTAGTTAACCATGGGATTCCTATTATTCCATAGTTCATAAGAGTTTTTCTTCAATATAGGTTTGATTAAGTCTCTATTGATTACATAGAATGTTTTATTCATATCATATACCCAAAAATAGATAGGTATTTCATATTCATTGAGCATAGTTCTTACAATATATTGAAGAGTTCTATTTATTCTTTCTACAACTCCATTCTATTGAGGTGTCCTAGGAGAAGAGAAGTTGTTACTGTATCCATTTTGTGAGAAAAATGACTCAAAATCTTGATTTTCAGATTCAAAACTATGGTCACTTCTTAAAGTGTTATCTCTAAGTCCTCTAAATTTTTTTATTTATCTAGAATACTTGTTAAAATAGGGACTATCTTTAATTTTGTGAGATAGAAAGAAAACCCAATTAAATCAAGAAAAGTCATCTACAAGTATATAAACATAGTGCTTATCATTTAAACTTGAAACTCTAGATGGTCCAAAAAAGTCCATGTGAACCAACTCAGGAGGCTAAGTAGTTGAGAAATGTTTATTTGGTTTGAAATATTTCTTATGTTGTTTTCCCTTTTGACAAGGATTATAGACTTTATTTTTTGGAAACTCATGTTTGGGTAGATCCTTGACTTACCCTTTTCTAATAATCTTTCTATGTGAGTGAATGTTAAAATGTCTTAGTCTCCTATGCCAAAGCCCAGATTATCTATGAGAGGCACTTAAGTAAGAAACATTTTTTGAAAGTAAAGAATCTAGATTAACAGAATAAAAATTCTCATTTATACAGGTAGTAAAAAAAATTATTTTTTAGAATCAAAAATATTATTAGCATTATTTTCAAATTTTACATGAGAACCATCATCACATAATTAGGAAATGATAAGTAGATTATACATTAAGTCATCAACAAAAATTTCTTTATAAATTAAAATGGAATCGGTGATACCAATTTGGCCAAGACCAATGATCTTTACTTTAGCATTATTATCAAAGGTAACATGTCCACCATCAACCTTTATTAGAATTTTTAATTTTGAGTAGTCTCATATCATATGCCTTGAACACCCACTATCCAAGTACCATAAGTTCTTATAGGAACTTTGAAAGCATAGTTCCTAAAAAATAGATTAGTCAATAAATTATTTTGGTACCCAGATTTTCTTAGGTCCATAAATGTCAGGAATTAGATCTTTAGGAACCCACACTTTCTTAATGGGTTTTGTATAAACAGTTTGTAAATTTGCAGAAAAATAAACTCTATTGGTTTCTATAGTAAACTAGAGTACAAAATTATTTTCGGAACTAGATGCAGCATAAAAAATTCATAACTAGAACTAGTATAATATTTTCCATATTTAGGAATAAATGTGTTTTTTTATTCTCATATTTCCAGGCTGGTAGCCTATACTTGTAGTGTATTTTGGACCAATTTTTCTCCAAGAATTTGTGTTAAAGTATCTTTCCCATCATTGAACTTTTCTATATCATTCCTCAACTTCTTATTAGATAAATTAATATCAGTGTTTTCTTTAAGAAATTGAGAATTTTCTCCTTTTCTATAGTAACTTTAGATTTAACAGAAATAAAAAGAGAATATTGTTTTTAAATGTTTTATATTTGTATTTTAGCTCATTAAAAGTATCCTAAAGAATTTTTCAATAATAAAATAATTATTATTTAGTCATATTCTCATCAACATAATTTTTATATTTATCTCTAGAGTACTAAGTGTTATGTATATGATATACAGAAGTTACCTCAGATAGATTTTTCATAAAGAACATATTGGATTTATCAATTTTTCATCATATAATAAATCAGAGTAACTGGAGGAGTCCTTAGAATCACTCCAGGTAGATTTCATAGCTTTATTGTACTTTTTATCCTTGTTATAATATTTATTCTTTTACTTAATTTTTGGATAGTCAGCCTTCACATGTCCTTTTCTCTTACATTCATAACATATGATGTCATTTGAATGGTCATATTTCTTCCAATCAATTTTCCACATGCCATGATTGTCATGTTTTCCTTTGAGGTTAGATTTTTGGAAGAATTTATTATTTATAAAACATTTCTTGAATCTCTTGGCTAGCTGATCCATTTCTTCATCACTATCAGCTAATGAGTCTTCATCACTTGAACTCTCAACTTGAACTTGAACTTTATCCTTTTCTTTTTTTCTTAGATGAATTGGGTTTAAAAGTAACATATTTTCTATTAGTATTATCATCTTATTCTCGATTAAACTTTAGTTCTTCTTCATACATCATCAATTTTCTTATCATCTTCTTTACAATCATTGCATTAATGTCACAAGATTCTCTAATTGAAAATGATGTCCTTCTCCATCTTTCTAGAATATTTCTCAAGAGTCGCGTGATCTTCTTTTTTGTAGTGACTTACTTTCCCATAGAACTCATTGTATTTAGTATCTCATTGAACCTAAGATACATGACAGAGATAGGCTCATCATGATTCATTTTAAAATTGTTGTATTTAATATTGTAAGTTTTAAGCCTCATTTCGGTAACATTGATAGTTCCTTCATATGAAATAGCTAAAGTATCTCATATCTCATAAGCAGTTTTGCATACTGAAATTCTATTAAACTATTCATCTCATAAGGCATGGTATAAGGTATTCATGCATTTTCAATTATTATTATAATAAACCTTAGTTGTATCTTATGAATTATTTCTATCAAAAATAGTAATTATATACTCATCTACTATGGAAGAACAAATTTCAAAACCCATGCTTTCAATATGAATTTTCATTTTAATTTTTCATTGGGAATAATTAGTCCCATTGAAATATGGAGGTTTGTTAGTAGTAGAACCTTACTGTATGTTATCTATATTATAATATTAAAAAATAAATATACAGAACCAAAAATTTAGAATTATCAAAAAATTTAAGATCTTTAATGAACAACTATAACAATAGTTAAAAATAATTTGAAAACCTTTTAATTCCTTTGATACCAAATGTTGGTTAGAGAGGAGACTCAAGAGGGGGTGAATTGAGTTCCTCATTAAAATTTCTATTTAAAATTTATTTAAATCAAATCCCCCAATTTTGAATAAATTACAGCCTAGTTAGCCAAAGTAATAGATTTATAAAAGTTTCAATCTTTTAAAAGATTTATGAAAGAGTGATTAGTTCTCAGTTGAAATAATATGAAATACTATTTTATATTTTTAAATAAATTTACCAAATAAAATTCTAATATAAAATCTATCAAAGATTAATTATCAAAGTTAAAGAAATTTTTTTAGATGTAAATAGATTGAGAAATGAAAACAAAACTTTAAAATGCACAACAGAAATAATGACAAGATTTTCAGTCTCAAGAAGAGACTTAGTCCTATTCACTTGGTGATCACCTACCACCAAGTAGTTTATATAAACATAAATTTGACCCACACATTGAATCGGGGTCTATAATAGCACATACAGTGTTGTCCTAGTCACAGTGACCTCTTACACAGTTTTCATGGGAGTGCAAAGAGTGACAGGCCCCACAAGGGCCTCTTCCACTGTTATCCATGGGAATATAAGGTGTAAAGAGATAAGTCATGAAGATATTAGTGTATATTCCAGTTTTCACATGATTTTGTGTGTGTGGTCAAAAATAGAGATAATCACACATTGGTCATAATGTAAATAAAATACACAAATAGAGTAAGTAAAAGAGTAGAAGAGATAGTGTTGCTCTGTGAGATATGTGTTTCAGCTTCATGACTCCTTAAAGGTAGATTCAAATTAATCTAGAGTCATATTTTATAAAGTTTTAATTTAACATTTTATCTTTTAAAACTAAATTTATATTAAAATAAAACTAAAACAAAACTCAAAATACATCCGAAATAATCAAATTACTATATAAAACTTGACAAGATGACTAAAATACATAATTAAAGAACATAAAAATTAAAAATTATTATGGGAATGACAAAGAATATAAATCAAATTAATTAAATCATTATTTAATTTTGAAAAATTATACTAGAATCAATCATCATCTTCAAGAATAGTATAACTTTGTAACTAAAAATGATCATAATAAAAACAAGTGTTAATAATTTTTGTCAATAAAATAATCATAAAAATGATATTTGAAAAAGAAATCATCATCCATTCCATTCATTAACCAGATTTCATCACAATTAGATTAATTTTATTAAGGGGGAAGAATGTCAAAAAGGAATAGAGTTAGGTATTAGAGAAAATTCTAAGAGGGTCTTTGAGATCAGCTTTGGAAGCGAGACTATCAATCACAATATTCCCACAGTACCAAGTATGTAAAACCTCCACATCCTACTCGATCATGCTTCAATATTTTTTGATATAATAGTAAATAGACCAATGATTTTCCATATACCCTAACAATAAATTTTCCACCAAATTAGAGTCAGTTTCCACCACAGTCAAATCTAAATTATAGTTCTTACAGACTAAATCTCGGGGTTCTCCAGGAAACCCAATGACCTTGGTGCCTCCCTTGGGTGTTTCTCGCTTCCATCAAATGATTAGAATGAATATTTCTAATGGTTAGGGAGATATTATAACCTTTAATCAGCTAGATAAATTCCATAACCAGAGACTTGGCCTTGGCCTTCAGGACAAAAATGGAGTTATAACTACCATTTAGTATAATCATCCAAAACCTGGTTGAAAGTATGGATGAAGATATAATCATTCTTACCATTACTGATAACTTATCCACTCAATTTGGTATAATCATCCAAAACCTGATTGAAGATCTGGATGGAGTTTTACCTATCATTCATGAAAATTAATAGATCACTTGCAAACATAAATTGTGAAATACCAATTTGGCTATATCTTCTTCATAAGGGAAGGATATTACGATAATAAATTTTATTATTAAGGTTCCTACTTAGTGTTGGTCAGTGTAGATGGCATGGGGGGGGGAGGGGTGAATTTTCCTTTAAAATTCTGAAACAAAGAGAAAAGGTAATTTCAAAATTAACAGATTTTCAAAAGATAAAGTGATAAAGAGATTAATTTTATAAGATGATAAATTGATAAATTTATGTATTAGAATGTTAAATTCAATATCAATATAGAGAGTAAGAACAACGAATATAATCGTATCAAATTTATTCAATTATGCGTATCAAGTTTGAATGATACAATGTGTAAAATAAAAGAGAGAGCAAACATGATTTCATAAAGGAGTTAAAAAAAATATCTTCGAGTGAGCCCCTATGTCATCTCCTCTCAAGATGAGAGGTTTTTGTTATTTCTGCATTGATCTTGGTGGTGATCAGGAAACCTATACCTCACAATTTTGGATTGTGAGCATACTCTTGAGCTTCATCAATAGCCAAAGAATCCATCCCTCACTTTATCGATAGTGAGAACCCGTTGGAGAAGAAAACGAGAAAAGAGAGGTTTGATTAGTGAAAACTTAGTACAAATCTTATCCTTAATCTCTCGAAAGGATGAGTACAATTTGCGAAGAGAGATTGAGAGATGATGGTAGAAGAGATACTTTGATAAAGATTGAGAATTGTAGATTGGCACTTTGAGTTTGGAGTAAACCTCTAGAGTTTCATCATTGGAGATTCAAACGTGAATCAAGGATCAGAGAGGCGTTGGTAACCGGTAATTTTCTTCCTAGAATTATTAGGTCTCTATTTATAGGCTCTAAAAGGTCTAAGAATCTTATCAAATTTTCTAGTGTTAGCGAATCCAAATAAGACCGTTTTAATGACGTTTTGACCAATAATAAATGCACCGTTGGACTCCTGTCTCAACACCACCGACTACTTGGTACACCACACCGGAGGGACGATGGATCTCCTACAGCCTTCTAGTTCTATAAATCCTCCATCGGCTAGATAATACTAGTCTGTGGTTGGTTAGTTATCTTCTAGAAAACTACAACACTTCTAGATCTGGCATCAACTGGTTGGTGTTCTACCACCGGCTGGTCGGTAGACTTCTGCTATATGAGGAGACACTTCCCATTGGCATTGGCCGGATGATGCAGCCTGCAGCCCTCCACCATCAAGTAGTGGCACTTCTAGATTTTTCAATGGATTTCATGTGATCTTCTGAATTTATTTCAAGATCTTTAAATATTAAAAGAGACATTTCTAAGACTTCAACAAGATCATAAATATTCTAGTGTATATACTTTAAAATATTCATTAGGAAAATCAATGACATGGATTAAAGTCAAATTAAAGAGTCTTAAATTCACTGAAATGAAAACATTAGATGCATAAGAGAGTGTGATCATGAAAACACCATGAGAAAGAGAGGTATAACAATATCACACTTTTTGATGATAAAAAACACCTAACATGAAAATATATTTTAAATTTTGATCAATAGTTAAAGTATATTGGAATATATTCAAGATATCGATATAAGATAATTAATATGCTTGTGTAATAACAAACATTTCATAAAAAAGTGTAAAATAGTTAAATCTAATTTCAATAACTCTAACTTTGTGAAACAACTAATCAATAATACATAACAAATTTAATAAATTATTCCCATTTTATGTTTAAAGAAAATAAAAAACTCCCTCATTAATTCCAATAAGATCATCAAAAGTCTCCACATTTGAGAAGAAACAAAAATTTTCCCATAAATTTTAAGAAACTTATCCCAATTGTGATTATCAAAAAGAAAAAAAAATGAGAGTAAAGAGAAACTTAAAAGGACAGTTTTGATGAAAAGAGAAAGAGATATTTTAAAATAGATTTTAAAAAAATTAAAATTAAAAGATTTGAAAACATATCTTAGTTTCCAAACTCATTATTGATAGATGAATTTAGAGAGTGGGAAGTTTAAGAGAAATTTTTTAACAAAGATATTTAGAAAATGAGAAATAAAAAATAATAAATAAAAGGAAAAAATTGGTACATACATTTTTTAGGTTTTCCATCTCCTCAAAGAATGGTTTTACACCCATCGATTGATTTTTTCATTTGAAAAAGCATGATGAAATTCCATTAAATGAGAAAACATACCTTTAAATCATCCTTTGATTGGTATTTAATCTCTGATAAGTCAAAAGAACATTTTTTATATACATGTATATGAATAATTTTTACTCATCATTAATCTTCCAATAAGAGAGATAAAAACATTTTTTGAAAAATAAGTGAATCATTTACATATTTTCTCATATAATAATTAAAAACTAATTTAGTATAGAAAACTATTATTCATGTTATAAAAATTACTCATTTTAGAAAATATTACTTTGAATTTTAAAAATAAGAGAAAAAGTTTTTTCAATTAAAAATTAATGTGGAAAAGGTCTCTCTTAAGGGAAATTACAGAAAAATAGAGATAAGGAACTCCCCCAAATGAATTTACAAGAGAGATATAGGGATCACAACTAAAATAAAAATAATAAAAAATAATGAATAGAAATATAAATCAAGATTTTTGATTTTTTTAAAAGATAACTCAAGTTAGCTATGGTAAAAAGGAAAGTGTTAGAAGGGTATTATTCATAATTCAGATTTAATAAAATTGAAACAATCAAGAGCAAGAGGTTTGGTGAAAATATCAATGAGTTGATATTCAGTCCTGAAAAATTCAAATCAAATATCACTTTTTGGAAGTGATCTCTTAAAAATGGTGTCTGAGGACAATGTGTTTAGTGGGAGAGTGATTGATATGATTTTTGGAAATATTAATGGCAATAGTATTATCACACTTAATAAGGATACAATCATATGTAATCTTGAATTATATGAGAGTGTCTTTCATCCATATTATTTGAGAACTACAACTCTCAATAGCTATGTATTCCACTTCAGCTATAAAAAAAAGTAATATAGTTTTTCTTCTTACTACTCTATTAGATGATGGATTTTACAAGTAGGTGGAAAGTCTCACTTGTACATTTCTAATCTAGTTAGCATCTTCCAAAATCAATGTCAGGAAAAATAGTTGATTCAAAAGGAGTTTCTTTTGGATAAAATAATCTTTGATTTTTAGTTCTTTTTAAATATAATAAATCCTTTTAATAGATTTAAAATGAGATCCCTTGATATTTGATTGAATATGAGCACAAAGACAAACACTAAACATGATGTCAGCCCAGGTCATAGTAAGGAAATGTAGACTACCGATCATACTTCTATAACCCTTGTTATCAATCGTCTTACCAAATTTATCCAATGTTAATTTACTAGTTGTACTCGTGGGCATACTAATTTTCTTAGCATGATCCACAACGAATCATTTTCAGATTTCATTTGTATATTTTCCATATTTTAGAAAAATACCATGATTTATTTGAGAAATTTGAAAATCAAGAAATAATTTGAGTTCACCCATAAAGTTCATATCAAATTCCTTTTTCATTAAATCATAGAATTCAAAACAAATAAATTTGGTTGCTGAGTCAAAAATCACATCATCAATGTAAATTTGAATGAGTAAAAAATTATTTGAGATTGTTTTAGAAACAAAATTAATTGGGTTTTCCCATTTTAAAACCATTGGGTAAAATAAATTTTGTTAAACATTTGTATCAAGCCATGGGGGACTTGTTTTAAACTGTAGAAATGGGATAGTAGACCAAATAACCAAGATTATTATTTAAGGGAAGACTTGAGGTTATTTTATAATTAATAATAAATACCACAAGTCCAATGTGGGATGCAGACTCCAACACTCCCCCTCAAGCTAGGTCTACCTAGCTTGAATACATAATTAAAGAAAAAAATAGCAAATCAAAACAAAGCAAAGACACTTTCAACACTCCCCCTAAAACTATACATACCCAACTTGATGACAAAACATGAAAAAAAAATAACAAAAGATAAACCATCATGGCTTCTAATTTGGAGGTGTTGTCACGACCACAGGGATGGGTGATGGATAGATGAACTGGTGAGAGGGATGCACGAAAGGGTGTGTGTGAACCTGAAATATGGTGGGGCCAGTCAACAGAGCACTGGAAAATCAACACAGGTGGGGCCAGATGAGGGAGAACAGGGAAATACGCACATTTGGGGCTAGATAATGGAGCGCTGGGAAAGCCGCACAAGTGGGGCTGTTTGATGGTGCACCAGGGCAGACCCAAATTCAGGGTCGGTCGACGGTGCATTGAGAGAGCTGCACAGGTGGGTCCAATCAACCGAGTTCTAGGAAAGTCACATAGTTGGGTCTGGTTGATAGGATTTTGGGAAATGAGAGGTGGGGAGTCCGTAGGAGGTGCTGGTGATGAGATTTAGTGAGTCTGTAGGAGGTATCGATGATGAGAGCCAGTGAGCCTATAGGATGTGCCAGTGATAAGAGACAGGGAGTCCGAAGGAGGAGGCCAGTGTGGAGGTGGTTCTGCCATAGGAGGAGGCTAGTGTGGATGTGGGGCCACCACAAGAGTACGCCGAACATGGAGGTGGGGAGTCCGCAAGAGGCGTCGATGACGAGAGGCAGGGAGTATGAAATAGGCACTAGCGATAGGCGGTGAGTCCGTAGGAGGCGTCAGGATGGGAGGTGTGGAGTCTGTAGGAGGCACTAGCATGGGGACGAGGATTCATTGAACATGAAGAGTCTGTCGGTGTGTCTTCAGGATCCATCGCATGGGAGAAGGGGATGCCAGGTGTGACGGACCAGATCTGGCTGGACAAGAGGGAGAATAAGTGGTGGCTTCATGTAGGGGGCTTTCTATTGTGGATGGTAGAATAGGCCAGACAGGGATATTTTTCTTTGCACGTAGGGTCGCTGAGGGTCGTTGGGTGTTGCAGATAGGGAGGTAGAGGGTTTTTCGATGGAGCACCATTGACGGTAGTTGCGTGTACATGGATTCACCGTGGGTGGAAGGCCGCAGTGTGAGGTGTCTATCTGGGGATACACACATGCTTGGGCAGAGTGTCATAGAAATCTGGCAGGAGTAGGGAGGATGCTCGGTAGGAGGCCACAACTCATGGGTTTTGTGGTGAGAGTGGGAAAGTTCTGAAGAGGTGAGGGAGGGTTCTGTTCAGATCTGGATGTGGAGAATTCGTGCAGGCTGACAAAGATGGGGTCGACATAGAGGGTGTGGGGTTTCCACATAGGAGGTTCCAATGACAGGAGGCTTCCATAGAGTAGTAGTGGGGGGGGGACCGACTCATTTGGCTGGGAGCCTCCACCCCGATGTGGGATTATGGAGGAGTCCATTGAGAAAAAAAATATGGTAGAATGGTTTAGGGTAACATTACCCGCTCTGATACCATGTAGAAACAGAAGAGTGGATTGAATACCCAAGATGCCTCTCTAAGGGAGGAAATGAGGTTATTTTATAATGAATAATAAAGACCACATAAGACCACAAGTCTGATGTGGGATGCAAACTACAACCTAAACTATTTTAGTTAATATGAAAACAGGATTTGGAAAAACAAGATTTTCAAAAATAGATGTTTTTCTATGAAAATATTTTCATTAATAAAACATTTTAAAATTCATTTTTAACATCCATTTGAAAGAGTTTTAAATTAAGTTGAGAGGAAAATGGAAACAAGATTCTAATGTATTTTAACCAAGCGACATTTGCAAAAGTTTCACTATAGTCGATTACTTATTTTTGGTTATAACCGTTAGCTACTAGAAGAACTTTTATTTGTTGTTATATTACTAAGATCGTCTAACTTATTCCTAAAAACTCATTTAAAGTCTATGACGGGATGATCATTAGGTTTTTCCATGAGATTTCAAACATCATTTGGAGTTAATTGATTTAGTTTCTCTTGCATGTAAGGAACCCTATTTCCATCATTAAGGGAACCGTTGATATTTTGGGGTTTTAAATGAGAGACAATGGAAAGATGTTCAAATTAATTTATGAATGATCTTTTAGTATGATTAACTACTTTAAAATCTCATGTGACATTTTCTAGGGGATGGTCTTTGGATTTTTTAAAATCTTTGGGTAAAAAACATAAAGAAGGTTCTTATTCTTTTTCAATTTCATTAGTTTGAGAATATTTATTTAAAGCATCATTTTCAAAAACAGTTTGATAAAGGGTTACAGGATTAATTTCTTCAAAAACTACATGGATTGATTCTTCCAATTATTCAGTCCCTTTGTTAATGACTTGGAACTACTTACTTGAGTTGGATTATTCATTAAATATACATTCATTATATTTTGAATTAAATTTTACAATATTGTATTTGGTGTTAAGAATGATACATTTGCAATAATTTTTTTAAAAAAACCCATTTTATATTTTTTTATCTTTCCAAAGTTTATAAGGTGTATTTTTGAGAAAAGGTCTTATGAGAACAAAATTAATGATAAAGGATGCAGTATTCATAGCCTCAACCCAAAAATATTTTTGGTAAACTAAATTCATTTAAAAGAGTTTTAGTGACTTATTAGATGGTATGATTTTTCTCTCTACTAACCTGTTTTCATGAGTGGTTCAAGAAGTAGAAAAGGTATAATTATATCCTTGAATAAATCATAAATACTCAAGTTCCTTATTTTCTAACTCTCCAACATTATCATTTCAAATTAGAATAATTTAAAAACCTTTTTTATATTCAACTTTTTTTATAAAACTTGATAAAGCCTTTGTAAGATTCACTTTTTGAGATAAGAATTAAAATCATTTGAATCTTGTCAGGTCATCAACAATAACAACAATATAGGATTTACCTCATAGAATTTCAATTTAAAAAGGCCCAAATAAATCAAGATGAATTAATTAGAGAGATTTTAAGGAAGAAATTATTTATGATTTAAAATAAGATTTATGTTGTTTTCCATATTGACATGCTTCACAAACCATGTCATATTTGAAATGTAGTTTGGATAAATCTTGTATTATTTGATAATGGTTGAGTTTGACAAGTGAGTGTGTGCTATAGTATCCAAGGAGTCTATTCCAAATCCATGACTCACTAATTTTTACATTCAAACATTTAAATTATTTCTAGCAAGAGATTTTAAATTGATTGTATAAACCTTTTGAAATCGAGATGTGGTAAATACTATTTTTATTTTTGAGATAAAAACTTTTCAAAAATCATTTTTGAAGGAAAATTTTAAAATGTAATCACATAATTGGTTAATGATTAGTAAATTGTATTTATAGACTTTGACAAATAAAACAATTTTAATAATAGTTGAGTTAGAAAAATCAATGAAACCATCACCAGTAATCTTACCCCGAGTATTATCACTAAAGGTAGTGTGACCTTCTAGTTCATCGATTTGATTTAATGGAGAGGTCATTACACATACCATATATATTCTTGGGTTTTTGTCAGAAAACACATTTCCTACAAAATCAAATGACTAAAGGTTTTGGTACCCAAATGAACTCAGGTATGCTAATATTATCTAATAATGATTTAGGAATCTAGTTTCTTAGTATGAGGTTTTCTTGAAAGATGGATTTATTTTGGTCTCCCCATATCCTGCATTCTTACAATCACATTCATAAATCAAATGTCCAATTCTTTTAAAATAATCACAAATTTTATCTTGTGAGAAACCTTTAATAAAAGTGGTTTTTGATGGATTTATTGAGGTGCTTTCATGATTTGTGAAACCAATACCAACCCATTATTTTCCATTTCTCTGAGATCCTAAAATTTTATTTTTATTATCTTCACCTTAAGGGTATTTGGAAAGATAACTTTTGAATATGTTCATTTTAATTAATCAATTTCTTGTATTTCTTATCAATTTATTTTTATAATGAATAAATATTATGAAAACCATTTTCAAGTTGATCACAAGTGTATTTTAGGACTTCAAAATTAAGTTGACTTGAGGAGTAAGAATTAGAAGAAGGGGAATAAGTAAGAGAATGAGAGGATGATATGGAAATGGGAATAGGGGTAATAACCTTGTTTTCATTGTCAACATGTGCCATAATCCACTTAGGACTTGAGTGACCTAAAGAGTTTGAAGGATTTGAGTCCCTAGAGTCATCACTTACACTCCAAGTTGCAACTTTGAGAGCGGTATTACCTTGTTTCTTTTCTTCAAGATTCTTTTTATAGATGGGACATTCCGGCCTAATGTGAAATTATTTATTGTATTTGTAGCATGTAACTTCTGGTTCTACTTTTTTATTATCTTCCTTGGATCGGTTAATTTTTTTCTTTTTCTTAAGTATTTTTTCATGTTCTATAATATTTGAGCAATGTCATGAATTTTACCTCTGGATGAGTCATCGTTGGTAGCTTTTAAGGCTATTGTTTTCTTTATATCTTTGGATTTGTTGGCATCCTTCTGAGCTTATCACTTCATAGTAATTTAATACATCATTAGGGATCTGATAAGTTTTTCAAAGTCCATTTTCTTTACATCATTTTATTCTTATATGGATACGGCTTGGGGTGACCAATTTCTTTGTAGGACCCATAATATCTTTTTCACTAAGGTTTTTATAGACAAATCATCACTAAGAGACTTTTGAACATTGAAAATGTTAGTAAACTGTGTAAACCTATTGGTAATGGATTCATTTAGATGAAAATAGAGGCTTTAAAAATATTGTTTAACCATATCTGATATATTGTTAACTTTATTAGTGTATTTTTATGTGACTTCTAGAAATTTTCAGATTTATGGGTGTTTTTCAAGTAGATATCAGATTAAATTCATTTTGGTCAAAAACTCAAAAGAAAGCACCCTTGACTTTTCAGTTAAGTTTAAAAGTAGTAATATCTTGAGAAGTCCATTTATCTTCTGGTACTTTAGTAGGAATATATTCATGCATAACCATTTTTCAAACATGGTTACTTATGCTACTAAGAAAGGTTGACATATGATTTTTCTAATAAGAGTAATTTCTGTTATCAAAGAAAGGAGAATGAGTATAAGAGGTAGATGTTATCATAAAATTTTACTTTGAAATCAATTAATATTAAAAACAAAATTAAAAAACAATTTTAAAAATTAATAAATTTTTAATAAAAACACAAAGAACCCTCTAATATCAATTGTTGGTCAGAGTAGATGGAAAGAGCCAGTGAATTTCCCTTTAAAAATTTAAAGCAAACAGAAAAGGTAAATTCAAAATTAACTAATTTTGAAAATATAAAGTGATAAAATTATTAATTCGATTAAAAAATAAATTGATAAATTCGATACGTATTATAAGGTTAACTTCAATATCAATAAAGAAAGTATAAAGGGGTTGTTCATATCAAATTTATGCAATCATGGATCAAGTTTGAATAATTCAATGCATAACATAAAAGAAAGAGTGAACATGATTTGATAAAGGACTTCGACAATATCTTTGAGTGATCCCCTAAATCTACTCCCCTTAGGTTGAAAGGTTTATATTATTACTCCCTAGATCATTTTAAGGATATAAAAACTCATCCCTTATAATTATGTTTTTTTATCATCCTCTTGAGATTTTTTGGTATCCAAGAAACTCATCCATCAGTTTTCGGTAGTGATAACCTGTTGTAGAAGAAGATGAGAAAATAGAGGTTTGTTTGATGCAAACCAGTTGCAAATCCTCTCTATAATCTCTCAAAAGGATGAGTACAATTTTCAAAGAGATATTGAGAGATGATGGTAGAAGAGAGACTTTGAGAAAGATAGAGAATTGGTGATTGGATCTTTGAGATTGTAATGAAACCACTATAGTTTCACTATTGGAGATCCAAAATTGAATCAAGGATCGGAGAAGAATTGTTGGTAACCAGTTTTTTCTTCCAAGACTCCTTAGGTTTTGATGGGCCTAAAGTGTGTCATTATTTCCCTCAGGTATAATCAAAATAAAAATTTATAAAACTCAGATCAATGCTACTTAATTAATTAAAATTAATATAGATAAGTGATAGAGATTGATCCCATATATACGGTGAAATTAGTTTAATTAGGTTTTTAAAGAATTTTTTTATTTGAGAAAGAGGGAGAAGAATGGATGTTGGTTTTAAAAGTGTTTTCAAGAAATAGAGAGAGATCGAAGAAAAGTAGTTTGGTTTTTTAAATTAAGTTTGAAAGAGTGTAGGGATTTTTTAGTTTCAGGTTTTATGTGCAATTGGATTTTAGAAAAATAAATTGATTAATCCAGGTGTGGCATTGGATTTGAGATGAGGTGGATCCATTGGTCATGGTATCCTCTACTCAATCTGGCAATCCATTATTTCTCTTGGTCTGGTAATTTTGGGTTTCGACGAATCGAGATTGTATCGATACCATTTTTAAACATGGGTACCCTAAATGCAACAATGGTCATGTCTAATTTAGGATAACTAGTTTCTCAATTAAAAAGGTTCCCTTTAGGTTCAATTCAATAGCCAGGAAAATAATAAGAAGATTAGGATTTTATTAATGAATTTTGACTAACCCAATACATGAATAAAGAAAAAGAAATAAATTCAATGATAGCTTCCCCCTTCAGCTACATAACCCTAGCATAAGGTGGGTTTTACCCCCTCATCCTAGTGAAAAGGGAGAAAGGTGGAAGGAAGAAAGAAAAAAAATAAATAAAATATGGAGATGAAACTGGTGAGGACCCTACACAGTGCAACTTCTCGCTCCAAGCTTTGATCTATAGATCTCCTATTAGTAACAACATGAATCCCTATTTATATAACTCTAAGGGGATTGGGATTCATTTAATGGAATTAAAGCGGGTCATAAAGTCATCCTAGGGTCATAAAATTGGTCTCCACATAAAAAACCCTCACACCAACATATAAAATCCATACATTCTGATGGGTTCATGTCATATAATATTTACACGACATGTAATATGTGGAAATAATGACCTTTCTAAAATATGTATTTCTCAAAACTTTGACGTAATGTATTGTTTACATGATGTACAATGTCATAGGATATGAATCTCCATTCCATGGATAGCTATGGAAATGCTTCTATTGATACACTCTCATCATGTATTGTTTACACGACATGAAAATGTATTCCTTTAGGATCTTCAATCTTCTTCCACTCTAAATAATGTTTTCTTCTGACCTTAATATTTCAGTGTTGCATCACAACTTCTCCAAAAATTAATCCCTTTTTTTCCTTTTTCAAATATCATTATCATCTTGGCATAAATCAAAAAATAAGTTAAATAGTTTAAATATTTTCCAGAATATCAATAATATTACACAAATTAATTTATTAAAACACCCTAAAATATATGCATGAAATACATGTATTATGTCCTTATTTATAGTCTCTAAAAGTTTCATGACCCGTCCTAGTGTGGCCCATGCCACAACTCCCCCAGCCTGCCTCCAATAGGCAAGGGGCATGTGACTAGCACTGAGTAGGCATATCACTAACATGGGAGGCATTTCCTAAGTACCTGTACACACACACACATCTCCAAGCCACAAATGTTGAATTGTTAAAAAAACTACTAAGGAACAAAATTCATGAATACTACCAAAGCCAACCAATATAGTATGGTGGGAAATAAAAGTACAGTAAAGTAAACTGCGCCAGAATACAAGCACACCAAAAGATAGAGTCAGCAAACTACAAAGTCCAACTTGTTAAAAAAATAGGTACTAGGACTGCTGCTCAAAGTTGTAGGAATAACTCGGCCTACCTGAAATCATAAAGCTCTATTAGGTCCTAGTCTACCCTGGACTCCTTCAAAAGTTTTCTCATCTACACAAGACACGACACGTGAGGGAAAAGCCCGTGTAGGGGTGATTATAACAATACTCAGTAGGACACACCAAAACCACAAAGAAATACACAAAGGAATATACAATTAGATCTGCACAATATATGTCTACAACACATATAATAAGAATATCTAGATATTCTCAAACCAAAACCCATAGTCTAGAGGTAAGTCACAACTACTGCATATGATCACTAGGGATTCAGTCCAAAGATTCAAAAAAGCACTCATCTGGGAGAACACACTCCTGAGTCTGATAGCATTGATGACATTCTCCCGAGAAGTAATCGTCATCGGTAACCATCATGAGAGAGATACACTAATAGATCTGAAGAGAGAATATGATACACTCATTCTGAGAGAACTCAATCCACAAGTGTGGAAGATCATGATACACCAATGAGGATCACTTCTAGGGCCATGGGGTGATACCATGAATCATTCAGATTCACTTTCTAAGTAGAGGATCGACGTCCGGTAGGATTGTTCATTCCAATACCAACAATCTTCTTAGGGAACATGAATGGATAGAGGATCCTACTTTGGACCTCTCAGAGGGAATTCCAACAAATCTATCCATACATTCTTATTAAATGGATCATACTCCTATGAATAGGATTTTATACAAGCTAACCTTCAGGGGAATGAGAAAAGGAACCAAACCTAACGAAACATGTCCAAGATATGGTGTAAAAGAAATTCAAGCCATGTAGGATGGGGTATAAGGTGTGTAGTTGGGTCACACGTTGTGTCCTTTGACCCTGGGTACTGCCTGTGTTCAATGAACCATGTCATCAGAACATTTCCTATAAAAGAGGTATACACAACATGTTGAAAGGTTTAAATGTTGTGTCCCGCTATCCGAGGTCTTCTCCATGTATGTTGGCCATGTTCCAGTACACAACTTTAACCCGTGTATGTTTTTCAGTGTACTAGTACATAGGGTAATCCACATAACTGGTTCATCCAAGCCGTGTGCCAGAGTACACGCCATGTAGGAAAGCTATGTACTCCACCTCGTGTCTATGTATCATCTGGGATACACGCCAAGTCTCGGGGAAGGATCCACCTGACGTGTGATAGGTGTCACATGCCATTTGACTCTTCAATACTTCCCAAAACCCTAGCCTCCACTCAAGGGGGCCCACACACTTCATATTACTGAATACACTCCATGTTCATTAGTAAATTCTAGAAACCCTCATTCATGCTTTTTTGTCTCCTCCACTACTCTGATAGTCATTTCCGACCATTCCTGGTCGGGAAACTCAAGATCTAAGGTCTTCTAGTCCCTCCATCACTGAATCGGTCGTATTGAAGCCTTGAATCGACTCAAAAAACAAGATCATCATGGTTATTCATTTCTGATGAATAATGAGAAATCCTCACCCACCTTCGTTTGATCCTCTTCCAAAACCATCATCACACCTCTATAGAGTAATGTCGATGTGGGATCTTCAAATTTGGATCGTTTCATTTAGAAACAAAGGAACCACAATCATTTTTTCATAAACCATGAAGAACACAAATAATATTGGGGGAGAAAAATAACACAGAACAAACTAAAGTATTAAACATGAATTTTGTTCATTCCAGCCTTGATCTATAAAGTAAGAATGTTCAAGATAATAAAATAGTATAATCATCCCTAAATTACCACAATAAAAACCTCCGATAAGAATGATCGAACTTTGGGTCAACCTGTTCATGGGTTGATCTGTGTTCTTCATTAATTCTAAGAACTGGGAAAAAGGAATTGAAATAACACACCCTACCTTGGAGTTGGATCATTCATTGAAGAGGTGTGACTTCCTCATTGTCTCTATTGGTGAGATTCGTTAAGAATAGAGCCTGTCAATCTTCGATCCAAGATCCGTCATTATTTATAATCTCGAGAATTATCTAGGTTCCCTCCAGATCATTTAGGAAGTTATAGGGTTATGAGTCTAACCCTGGATTCCTACTTAAAAGGATAATTAAAAGAAACATCATTTCATAAAAAAAATAAATTCTTAATTTATTGTATCCTTTAAAACGTCCAACAAATTAACTTTCGCAGCTGACCTGCGTCAGCCAAGGTTAGGCCTCGTCTAAGGTAAATTCATTGATCTGAACGCAATGATGCCCTTATATTTTTGATTCGGGAACCCATTTAGAAGCTATTCCACTTTTTTTTTAAGAAAACCACTTGTGTGCGCTATTTAATATATTTCAAACATTTATACGGGCCAACCTAGGCCTCAAAATTGAACGTCGTCTTAGTACCTAGTCTCGAATTAATCCCATATAATATTGAAAAACAATACATGGAAAATTAAGGATATTTTATTCTACCCACCTTGGGGCTTTACATCCCTTAAAATCCAAAAAACAAAGGCTATACAAAAAAATGTGGGTGCTGTGCATGAATTTGATCCTCCCGCTCCCACATGATCTCCTGGAGATTCTTGTGTTGCCACCAGACATGCACCAAGGGAATTTTTCACCCACAAAGGACCATTTCCTACTGATTCTCGATATCCACTGGGTACTCAGCCAAGGTTACTCCATTATCAATGTCCAGCTCACCCCAGTCGATGATGTGTGATGGGTCATGCAAATATCTCATCAACTATGAAAAATGGAATACATCATGTACCCATTCTAACTGTGGGGGTAGGGCCAAGTGGTACACCACCCTTCCAACTCTATGCAGTATCTGAAAAGGGTCAAAAAACACCATAGATAACTTGCCACCCAATCAAAACCTCCATAATCCCCATCAAGGAGAAACTTGAAGGAAGACATAGTCTCCTTCCTTGAACTTCAAAGGTCTATGTTGTGTGTCAGTATAGTGTTTATGATGTCTATTGGTATTCTTCATCCATTCCTGGATGATATGCACCTTCTCGGAAGTAGCTCACACCAACTTTGGGCCCATGAGTGCTAACTATCCTAGGTCAATCCAACAAAGTGGTGACTATCTGGGTTGCCCGTATAATGCCTCTAATGGTTCCATACCAATGGTGGAGTGGTAGCTGTTGTTGTGCGCAAACTCTACCACTTGTAGGTGGTCCTCCCAACTATGATCGAAGACCACAATTCAACCCCATAACATGTCCTCCAAGACCGGAATGGTCTACTCCATCTGGCTGTCTGTGTGTAGGTGAAACATTGTTCTCAATCATAACTGGTCCCAAATGCCTCCTGTAATTCCTTGCAAAACTGGGATGTGAAATGAGCATCATGATAAAAAAATTTCATCAATGGGACTCCATGGACTCAAACTATCTCATAAATATAGAGGCATCCCAAGCTCTAAACTCAACTCTTCTCTCAGTTAGCTTGGAAGTGGATTGAATTGGTGATTCAATCAACGATCACCCAGATAGAATTGTGTCCCATGGAAATATATGTTAAACTCATCATGAAGTCCATCGATATCCTATCCCACTTAAATTCTGACACCTCAAGGTGTATAATCAAACATACAAGAACCTAGTGCTCATCCTTCACCTGATGGAATGTAAGGCATCAAGAAATGAACTCTACCACTGCATTCCTCATTCCAATCCACCAGAACTGACGTCATGGGTCTTCATACATCGTCACCACACCAGGGTGTACTACCAAAGGGGATGTATTACACTCCCTTAAGACCTCCTCCCGTGACACCACTGGTATTACTATACATCCTCTGAAAAGAATGATGTGATCACCACCATCTGAATATTCATCAGGTGAATGCCCTGTGGATATCTGAGCATATAGGGTATCACAGTTGGTATCCCCAAGTTATTCATCCTTGACTCACTATAAGAGTGGAGGGGTGACAACCATTGACTAGAGGTAAACTTCTCTATCTCCATCCATGAAGGATAACTGTAATGAGACCAACTACTCTGATTCCTTGTTCAACAACTACAAACTAGATCTTTTACTGAGAGCATATTCCACCATGTTCCTCTTCCCAAGTGTGTAGACAATCTCAAAGTCATAATCCCGAAGGAACTCTAGCCATCTCTTTTGTCTCAAGTTTAGATCCTTCTAAGAGAAGATATACTTGAGACTCTTGAGGTAAAAGTAGATGATAAACCACTTTCCCATCAGGTAGTGTCACCACATCTTCAACATGAACACTACCATTGTCAACTCAAGATCATGGGTCACATAGTTCTAATCATGTGGTCTCAACTTGAGTAAACCATAGGCAATCACTGCTTGCCTATGTATTAGGACACAACCAAGTCTGATCCCTGATACATTGCAGAACACTACGTACTCAACACCCTCATCTGACAGTCTCAAGATCGGGGCACTCATCAAACTCTACCTAAACTGCTGAAAATCCAATCAACACATCTTATTCCACATTTAAGGATACCCCTTTAAAGTCAATGCTATCATAGGTTCTGATATCTTGGATAAATTAGGGATGAATCTCCAGTAATATCCTACTAGCCCAAGGAATCTATGTACATCCATCACGATCCTAGGTGGATCCCATGGAAACACTACCTTGACCTTGGTCAGGTCCACTTCTACTCCATCTTCTAAGATAACTTGTCCCAGAAAGTGGACTAACTGAATCTAGAACTAGAACTTTGAGAGCTTCCCATAAATTCGGTGCTCTTAGAGTATTTCCAAAACCATATGAAGGTGTCTCACATGCTCCTCATCAGACACTGAGTACACAAGGATATATTTGATGAAGACTACCACAAACCAGTCCAAGTACTATTGGAAGATCTAGTTAATGAGTCCCATAAACACTATTGGGGAATTCATCATGACAAAGGGAATCACCAAGTACTCATAGTGTCCATATCAGTATCTGAAATCTATCTTCAGTATATCTTTGTCTCGTAATCACAAGTAGTGATAGCCTGATTGAAGGTCAACCTTCGAGAACCATCGTGCCCCTCTCAACTGATCAAAGAGATCTTTGATTCTTGGTATTTGATACTTATCATTCACGATCACCTAGTTCATGTGCCAGTAGTCCTCACACAACCTCTATCTTCTATTTACATTTTGGGTAAACAAAACAGAGGTCGTCTAGGGTGAAACACTAGGTCTCACAAAGCCCATCCTATGTAAGTCCTCCAATTGCACCCTCAACTCAGAAATCTTTATGGGAGCCATCTGATATGCTGGTGCTGATATTGATTCCATACCAGGTTGTAAATCGACGTAGAAGTCAATCTCTAGATGGGGAGGTAATCCTAGAACATATTTTGCAAAGACATCCTCATACTCTTACACAACTAATGGGAACTAAAATATCATAATATCTGTTGCTCCAAGGGTAAGGCTAGCCAACTCATGTGTGATCAGTTACACCATCCTATACATGAGCCCATCCTGTGCTGCCTGGGTTTCCATTTTTCCAACAAAAGAAAACCCCATCCCATCATTGAAAAAAATATAACCAATCCATACCAAGAATTATGTCATAAGGCCTTGACGCTACCACCAAAAGGTTCCAACCAAAAGTCTCACCTACAAGGGTAAGGTCACAATGTCAGAAAAGATGTGTGATCATTGAGTCTCATCCAGTAGGTGTCTCTAAGCATAAGGGTCAATTCAACAGTTCTATCAAAATCTCAAGGTCTCGTCCAAGGTAAGTGGTGGGAAAAGAATGATTAGAACCTGTGTCTATATGTATGAAATATAAGGTATAAAATACACAGATCATACCACTGATCATCCCTGGAGTCCCTGGTTCATATGAGTCGACCATATGTAGCTGCCCCCGCCCCTGTCCTCTAACTCCCTGAGTAAGGAACATACCTCCTGGAGGATGGTGGTCATAGTATGTCAAAACATTTTCCGCCTCTTGTAGCTCTCCCAATTCCTTTGACAGATCCACTTCCTAGAGGATCTGCCTTCTCCAGTCATTATATCTACCTCGATAGTCCAACCATCATCTCCCTATCAGCAACTCAACGGGTTGGGAAATCTCTAGGGAGATATCCTCTACCATTTCATGTGTAGAATCACCTCCCCCTAGGATAACTAGATCCATATTGAGAGCCCTAAACTACATATCCCATATCCCAGGACTTCTTGTAACATCTCCCACTTCCAGATCACTGTGTTTGACATTGGCTCCTTGCTACTAAAGTCTCTAAACTTGTCTTTCTATTGCTGATTGTCACTGGTTACATTTTTTCAGCGAAGAATATATTGACCACTAAAGCTTTCTCTAGAAATATAGCATAAGTCTGAATGCATGGAGGTATAACATTGCCTTGGATGTCCTTATGTAGACCTCAATTTAAGGTCTGATCCCAGAAGTACTGATCTTTGACCACATCCATTAAGTACCTGGATAGGTTGGTGAACCTCGATGAATAGTCTTCCACCATCAAGCTGCCCTACTAGAGTTGAAGAAGATCCTATATATGCACTTCTCTCAGCATAACCAGAGATAACTCCTCTCTAAAGAGATCATTGAACTCCTTCCATCAAAGAGTCACCACATCCTGATTTTGCGTGGTGAAACTCCACCATCACCTTGTCGAACCCTGAAGAAGGATCTCCACCAGGATCACTATCTGGTCTGCTGGTTTCCTCACTAGATGGAAAACTCTGATCACCACCTTAATATAGCCCTCAACTTTCTGTGGGTTGGGCTCACCTCAGAAACTCAAGATCCAAGGTCTTCTAGTCCCTCCATCACTGAATAGGTCGTATTCAAGCCTTGAATTGACTCAGAAAACAAAATTATCATGGTTATTCATTTCTGATGAAGAATGAGAAATCTTCACCCACCTTCGTTTGATCCTTTTCCAAAACCATCATCACACCTCTATAGAGTCGTGTCGATGCTGGATCTTCAAATTTGGATCGTTTCATTGAGAAAAAAAGGAACCACGATCATTTTTTCGTAAACCATGAAGAACACAAATAATATTGGGGGAGAAAAAGAACACGGAACAAACTAAAGAATTCAACTCGAATTTTGTTCATTCCAGCCTTGATCCATAATTTAATAATTTTCAAGATAATAAAATAGTATAATCATCCCTAAATTACCAAAATAAAAACCTCCCATAATAACGATCGAACTTTGGGTCAACCTGTTCATGGGTTGATCTGTGTTCTTCATTAATTCTATGAACTAGGAAAAATGAATTGAAATAACACACCCTACCTTGGAGTTGGATAATTCATTGAAGAGGTGTGATTTCTACATTATCTATATTGGTTAGATTCATTAAGAATAGGGCCCATCAATCTCCGATCCATGAACCGTCATTGTTTATAATCTCAAGAATTATCTAGGTTCCCTCCAGATCATTTAGGAAGTTATAGGGTTATGAGTCTAACCTTGGATTCCTACTTAAAATGATAATTAAAAGAAACATCATTTCATAAATAAAATAAATTCTTAATTTATTGTATCCTTTAAAATGTCCAAAAAATTAACTTTCATAGCAGACCTGTGTCAGCCAAGGTTAGGCCTCATCTAAGGAAATTCATTGATCTGAACGCAATGATGCCCTTCTATTTTGGATTCGGGAACCCATTTAGAATCTATTACCCTTTTTTTAAGAAAACCACTTGTGTGTGCTATTTAATATATTTAAAACATTTATACGGGCCACCCTAGGCCTCAAAATTGAATGTCGTCTTAGTACCTAGTCTCAAATTAATCCCATATAATATTGAAAAACAATACATGGAAAAATTAAGGATATTACATTCTCCCCACCTTGGGGCTTTACATCCCTTAAAATCCAAAAACAAAGGATATACAAAAAAATGTGGGTGTTGCGCACGAATCTGATCCTCCCTCTCCCACATGATCTTCTGGAGATTCTTGTGTTGCCACCAGACATGCACCAAGGGAATTTTTCACCCAAATAGGACCATTTCCTACTGATTATCGATATCCACTCAGTACTCAGCCAAGGTTGCTCCATTAACAATTTCCAGCTCACCCAAGTCGATGATGTGTGATGGGTCATGCAAATATCTCCTCAACTACAAAACATGGAATACATCATGTACCCATTCTAACTGTGGGGGTAGGGCCAAGTGGTACACCATCCTTCCAACTCTACACAGTATCTGAAAAGGGTCAAAAAACCTCATAGATAACTTACCACACAATCCAGACTTCCATAATCCCCATCGAGGAGAAACTCGAAGGAAGACATAGTCTCCTTCCTTAAACTCCAAAGGTCTATGTTGTAAGTTAGCATAGGGTTTATGATTGCTATGTGTATTCTTCATCCATTCCTAGATGATATACACCTTCTCAGTAGTATCTCAGGCCATCTTTGGGCCCATGAGTTCTAAATATCCTAGGTCAATCCAACAAAGTGGCGACTATCAGGGTCGCCCGTATAATGCCTCTAATGGTTCCATACCAATGGTGGAGTGGTAGCTGTTGTTGTGCGCAAACTCCACCAGTTGTAGGTGGTCCTCCCAACTATGATCGAAGTCCAATGGTGGAGTGGTAGCTGCTGGTTTCCTTGTATTTAAGCCTCATCACTGAGGGGGTCATCCTCATGATCGAGTTGCTGAATCCTAGCTAGTATGCATCCTGGAGGCATCCTATAAAAAAACAAGATGTACCACAGTCAATGAGTATATCTAGGGAGTTGACTCATGAAGGACATGGGAAAAACCCATTCTTATATGATTCATGTACCATTATTTCCCCTACAACCAAGTTTCTAATGTACCAAGTCAAAAAGCAGGTCATCAGAGTCTTGGTGTCTGGATACATTGGTCACCCACACCAACACTGGAGTCCCTGGCCTGAAATCTGAACTTGAAACACTTAACACTATTAACTCAAACTAATCTCATAGACTCATGGTCCTAAGGTAGAACTAAAACCCCTTGATATCACTCTATCACCACTCATCCCTATGGGGCATGTGCACAAATCCCCAAGCCCACCTCTTATAGGCTAGGGACTATTGACTAGCACCAAGTAGACATATCACTAACATGGGAGGCATTGCCTAAGTACAAGTACAAACACACACATCTCCAAGACATAAATACTGTAATGTAAAAAAAACCACTAAGGAACAAAATGAATGCATACTACTAAACCCAACCAATTTATCACGATAGGAAAGCAATGTGCAGTAAAGTAAACTGGGCCAAAATACAATCCAACCAAAAGAAAGAGTCTACAATCTATAAAGTCCAACCTGTAAACAAAATAGGTACTAGGAATGCTGCTCAAAGCCGTAGGAACATGTCATCTTGCCTGAACTCACAAAGCTATTTCAAGTCCTAGTTTACCTAGGAATCCATCAAAAGGTCTTTCATATATACAAGACACAACATGTGTGGGCCAAGACCGTGCAGGGGTGAGAATGACAATACTCAGTAGGAAACCCTGAAACCACAAAGAAATAACAAAAGAAAGATACAGTCAGATCTACATAGTATATGTCTATAACACATATAACATGAATATCCAGATATACTCAAACCCAGACTCATGGCCTAGAGGTAATTCAAAACTACCGCATATCATCACTAGGGATTCAATCCAAAGATTCCACAAAGCACTGATTTGGGAGAACACACTCCTGATTTTGATAACACCGATGACATATGCCTGAGAAGTAATATTCATTGGAAAACATCATGAGAGAGTTAAATTGATAGATATGAAGAGAGAATATGATACACTCGTTCTTGGAGAACTCACTCCGTGAGTGGGGAAGATCACGATATACAGATGCGGATCACTTCTAGGGCCATGGGGTGATACCACAACTCATCTAGATTCAATTTCTAAGTAGAAGATCGACATTTGGTAGGATTGGTCATGCCGATACCAAGACTATACTTTGGGAACAAGAATGGATAAAGGATCTTTGGTTTGGCCTCTTGGAAGGGATTCCAACTACTCTATCTAGAAAGTCCTGCTAAAGGGATCATAATCTGGTGAATAAGAAATGATACCAACTAACCTCCCGAGGAATGAGAAAGGGAACCGATCCTAATGATACTTGTCCAAGATAGAGTGTAAAGAGATTCAATCCATGTAGGAATGTGTACACAACATGTAGTAGGGTCACACATTGTGTACCTTGACCCTGGGTATTTCTTGTGTTCAACAGCCTGTGTCATCAGAACATGTCATGTAGAAGAGGTGAACACATCATGTAGAAAGGTTCACACCCCTATCCTACTATCTGGGGTCTTCTCTATGTATTCTAGTCATGTTCTAGTACACAGCTTCAGCCCATGTACGCTTGTCCGTGTGACAGTACATGGGGTAATCCGTGTAACCTGTTCGACCAAGACATGTGGCGGAGTACATGCCATATAAGAAATCCATGTACTCCACCCCATGTTTGTGTATCATCCAAGATTCACACCAAGTCCCGAGGAAGGACCCACCCACCATGTGACAGGTTTCACACACTGTTTGACTCTTCACTGCTTCTCAAAACTCTACCCACCACTCAGGGGGGCACAAGACGTGTATTACTGAATACACGATGTGTTCATCAAGAAATTATAGAAACCTTGGTTTTCACTTTTTCATATCCTCTGCAACTTCGACCATTATTTTCATCCATACCTAGTCGGGAAACTCAAGATTCGGGGTCGTCTGGTCCCGACATCACTAAATCGGTAAGATTATAGTCTTGAATCAACTTGGAAAATAAGATCATCATCGTTCTTAATTTTTGAGAAAGAAAAATAAATAATCACCCACCATTGTTTGATCCACTTCCACAACCATCGTCGTGCCTCTGTCGAGTTGTATCGATGTCAGATCTTCAATTTTGGATCATTGCACCGTGATACTAAGGCGTAATGATCATTTTTTCATAAACCATGAATAATGAGAAGAATGTAAATAATTTCATAGGAGAAAAAGAACATGGAATAACCAAAGGAACAATCCTATACCATTTTTCATTTCATCCTCGATCCATTCTGTAAGAATGATCAAGACAACAAAATAGTATAATAATACCCAAATTCATGTAATCAAAACCTCCCACAAGAATGATCGAACCTTGAGTCAACCTGTTTTTGGGTTGATACGCATTCATCATTAATTCTAAGAACAGGGAAAGAAGGAATTGAAATAAAATTCCCTACCTCAAGGTTGGATCATTCTCTAAAGATGTGTGATCATCACATCATCATTGTCGGTGAGATTATTTGAGAATGACACCTATTGATCTTCGATCTAAGACCCGTCATCGTTTTCCATTGACAGAATTCTTCAGGTTCTCTCTAGATCCTCTAGAAAGATCCAGGGTTATGAGCCTAACCCTGGATTCCTACTTAAATGGATAATTAAAATAAATTTCACTGCATCGACAAAACGTTAAAATGAAATAAATTATTAATTTATTTTATCCTTTAAAAAATCCAAAAAAATTATCTTTTGCAGTTGACTCACACCGACTGAGCGTAGGCCCTACCTAAGATAAAATTACTTCTCTAAATACAATGATTTCGTCATATTTTTGATCTGAGCACCCATTTAGAAGTTAATAAACTTTTTTAAGGAAAACTTCTCACCTGTGCTATTTAATATATTTTGTATATTTCAAACATTTATTTCAGGAATATCGGGACTCAGAATTGCACACCGTCTTAGTGCCCAATCTTGAATTAATCCCATAAAATATTTAATAATAATACACAGAAAAATACAAGACATTACAAAATGGGATGGGAAGATTTTGGAATTCGATAGGGCTATTAAAGTAAAAAATGACAGCTTTATGACATTTTGACCATTAATAAATGCACTATCAAGCATGCTATCAGAACACCACCAGCTACTCGATACACCTCACCGACTGACCGATGGGTCACCTAGAGCTTTCTGGTTTTAGAAATCCTCCACCAGCCATCTGCTACTAGTTGATGTTAATTTGTAAGACTGTATCACTTTTGGATCTGGCATCAGCTTGCCACTACTAGTCATTGGTCCTCTAGAAGAGGAGGAATCACTTATGGATCTATAACTAGTTGGCTGGTGGTCTTTTGCTATTTAAAGAGACACTGTCCAATGGCATCAGTTGGATAGTGTAACCAAGGGCCCACCACCTTCAAGTAGTGGAACTTAAATATTCTTCCATGGCCTTCATGTGATTTTCTAACTTTATTCGAGAATCTTTAAATATGAAAAGTTATTGGTCTAATCATTCAACAAGATAATCAAGGTACCTTTGTATAGACTTTATGATCTCCATTATGGAAATTAATTACATGAATTGAAGCCAAATTAAATAGTTTGAAATTCATTCAAGGAAAACATTAGATGCACAAAAAACTGTTTGTGATCATGAAAAAATCACAAGAGAGATAAACACTTAGTACAAATTGTGTCAAGGTAAAGAGTTTGGAAGGAAGTGGATCTCCTTGAAGAAGAACCCACACATATTTGAAGAATCCAACTTTTTTTCCCATAATAGAGACCTAGAACCATGGGGAAGGGTAATAATGAAAGAAAAATATCACACACCTAATCTGAGAAACCATAACATTTCATGATCTTTAGGATGTAAGTCTATTATTACATGTCATAAGCTTTATCCATTTCAATTTTAATCATGAAATTAGTGCTAGTAACCTTTATATTAAGATTTCTTATCATCTCCTTGGCCAGGGAAATGAATCCTTGAATAAATCGCCCCTTAATAAACTCATTCTTCTTAGTAGAGATGATCTTGGGAAGAAACTCTGCAAGCATGTTGTTGAGGATAGTGTCCACCACTTTATATGAGAAATTACACGTACTTATAGATTGGTCCTGGATAAAAGAATGTTGCATGACTTTCGGAATGAGAACCAGAGTAGTGGAAAAAGTCACTATAGGAAGTGATCCGCCTCTGAAGATGTATTGCACCACATTAATGAGATCCTTTTTGACAATATCACATACTGCCACATTAATGGAACCTGAAAATCCATAGGGACCTAGAGCACTATTCGGGTTGAGTGAACTGACAACCTGCTTAATTTCCACCTCTTCAAGTATTCTACTCTATCCTCTATTGTTTTTATTGTCAATACATATGGAGATGTTGGTAAAGAAAGATAATCCCATATTCCTCTGTTGGATACCCCTCCTCAACACCCTGCATTGTTCCTTTGAGTAGGGATTCAAAATGATTTGAAACAAGTAGATCAGTTTCCTCCACATCATTAATATAGGTTCCATCAGCAAGACGAATATTCAAATGGACCATAAATTTTTTCTCTTTTAATGAAATCATAAAAGAAACTAGTGTTCCAATCACCATCCCTCAGCCATAGAGTACGATATTTTTCCTTGTAAAACTTCTCCATGTCAATCAGTTTGTCCTCTAGACATTTTTTCTTGATCATCAAGAGCACAAAATCATCATCACTCTAATGGTTTTGAAAGATAGAGTCAAATGTGTTAATTTTTTCTTTAAGCTCCCCTGGTTTCAATTTATGATTCAACCTTCTACTTTTCCAGTAACCAAGATCATCCTTGAGCCTCCTAAATTTTTTTTGAAAAGAAACCCATGCATGTCCCTTCATTGGAGATAACCAACAATCACAGACCTTATCCAGGAATTCATGATCTTATTCCCATAATCTGGAGTAATAAAAATGACACCTAGAAACATTCACACCATGAAGTTGCACTAAATATAGGGAATGGTTCGAGAGGGCTCTGGGCATGTTTGTGACTAACATGGGAGGAAAATTTGACATTCCTTTCAAGTTAGTAACATAAGTATCCAACTGACTCCATATTCTCCAATTTACTTTCTTATTATTACACAAAGTGATGTCATCTCCAAAATACTCGAGATCCCTGAGACCCTTAAATGAAAGAAAGTCTCTGAAGTCATGCATGACCACCCAGGGTATTAAAATCTCCACCGATGAACCATGGAAGGCATCCAGGATCAAAATCCATATATGCTTGTTGATAGGACTTCCATGCATAGAATCTTGAAAGAAAATCTTAGAAGAAAAATGGCCAATTGCACCAACATCATGTTTGGGTTCCAGAATTCCAATCAATGAAATATTATTATTCTAAATTTTGAGTGAGAGGAAATCACTTCTAGCCGAAGAAACAATCCCCTTGGCATTCCCGATGATGACATGAGAGATTACTACTACACATATGCATTTTAACAGTGTGCAAATTGGATTTTAACAACTCTAAAAAAGCGATGTTAATCACATTGATGATAAGGGGGGGTCCCCTTTGTTAGCGCTAAAAAAACATTGATAAAGGGGATCCTTTATCCGAGCTAAAAAAATGCTGATAAAGGCTTATCCACCTGAAATGTGTTATTAATATTACAACACACCCAAAAGAAAAAATCTACAATTTCAAATGCTATATACAACCTGTAATTTCAAAAAATGAAATAATTTCCAACAATGCTATATACTTATTGACATCATGAATACAAAAATGTCCACCCATGTTATATAAAAAACACTACTATTTACATTTCAAAAAATGTTTTATATAATTATATTCAAAATTATCTAACAAACATTCTAAAACATTAATATTTCATCTTTTGACATCTGTGATCCCATCTCAAAAAATTTCCGCCAATGGTATCAGTTGGTGAACAAATCATCTCAACTCGAGAAAAATATTTTTTCTATATAAGAAATAACATATTATATTATTAATACTATAAGAAAATAAATTGAACATTAATATGAAATAATGCATTAATAAAATTTCAATATTTAATAAAAATGACACATTTGGAGTTATACCGCTCACACCGTGCGTCCTATTGAGGTGGGATTGATTTCTACACGTCAAAAATGAGTTATGGATCATGGCCCTAAATTATCAAAACAATATGAATGTGTTTAATTAGTTTTATTTAAATAATTATGAAATTATAAAAAATATATAATTAATATATTTATTTTAATTTTCTATTTATTTTTATATATATAATTATAATTATAATTATAAATTAATATTTTTATATAATTATAAATATATTTATATATACATATGGGTATATTAATATATAAATATATATATTTATAAAATTATAATAAATGTATTTATTGTAATTTTATAAAAAAGTGTATATACAATTATAAATATAATAAATATATTTTTCATTTAAAGAAATTACAATATATATATATATATTTATAATTATAATTATAAATAAATATTTTCAAAAGGTATTTATATATAATTAAAAATATAAGAAATATATTTATCATTTAAAAAAATTATTGTAATTTTATAATTATTTAAAGATATATACAGTTATATATAATTATAATTATAAATATATTTTAAAAAGTAATTATATATAATTAAATATTTATAATTATAAATATAATAAATATATTTGTCGTGATTTTAAGTATTTATGAGAACATAATTACTTCATGTGAACATAAATGAATCATATACACCGAGTAAAGTATAGATCTCATAAAATACAAGTCATCATATATATGAACAACATGAATAGTAACGAGGGTGTAATATATAAATAAACATCCATGATGATAATACATAACATGTGAACATCAATTATATTCACACATCAATTGAAAAAATTCGTGGGAAACATATATTTATTAAAATATATATATATATATATATATATTTACTTATAATTATAATTATAAATATACATATTTAAAAAGTATTTATATATAATTATAAATATATATATTTAAAATTACTTTTATATAATTATAAATATTTAATTATAAATATAAAATTATAAATATAAAATTATAAATATATAAATATAATAAATATAATAAATATATTTATTATTTAATGAAATTTATTATATATATATTTGAATTATTAAAAAATATTAAATATAAACATTCATTTTTTATTCAATGTGTACAAATAAACATTATTTTTGAATATAAATATAGTAATTTTATATAAATTAATAATATTTTGTATTAAAAACTTTTATAGCTCTAAATCTTCCCTTTATCAGTGATTTTTTGGCGGAAGATTTATCAGCACTTTTCGCTGGTGATGATAAAGACCCCCCTTTTATTAGTAATTTCTACTTAGTGTTGATAAAAGTTGGTGTATCCCTTGTTCGAATCTATGGTAGTGGATAATGGGGACTCGATTGGGAGTGCCCTGACACTAGTTCCCTTTAGCAGTTGAGGAGGAACAATACGAACCATAAAAATCTCTCGTGACTTGGATTAGGTAATTAATCGATTGGAAGACGCCAAGAGGGGGCCCTTCTTCCACAAACCCCTAGAGAGGTGCCTCAGGACACTCTTTAATGGCTAAAAGAAAAGATGTAAAATAATTTGATGCACAGACGGTCCCAACATCAACTTCTTCTAAGTGGGGAACCAACAAACTCGGAGCATGAGTACTGACAGCGGTAGGCAAAAGTTGAAGGGGAATGGATCCTCAGCCAAGGCCTCAGTTGTAAAATAATCCCCAGAAGAAGAAAGATTATAAAAGGGAACCACTCAGGAAGGACTTGGTTCCGAAGCCCATTCATCATGCCCAACACTCGATCCAGCCACCAGAAGTAAGAGAATGAGGCAACCATTGATAACAATTGAATCCAAAGGGACTTCCATCGAGGGAGAAAAGGGATGGATGACATGCCAGACGTGAAAGGAAAGAGGGCAGGTCCAAAACCTGAGTCTGCTGGCGATCTGGATTGAGCCCATTTCAATAATCATTCAATTCCCTTCCTCTTGTACTAAAAGTTGATTTAGATGCAGCTGAAAAAATGATTAACTAATAAAATATGATTAACCCTCTCCCCGATCAGCTACCTCTAGACTGACAAAAACTAAGAGATTAACCAGCTTAAAATATCTTGGAGGCACCTCCCTGTTTCTAGATGCATAAGATCCATAAACAAGGGATTTAATTGGATCATTCACAACATTCATTAACAGTACACAAGTCTCACTATGGCAAAAAGGGGATTTAGCGGTGGTTTGTTTTTCCATTTCGTGGCGGTTTAAACCGCAACTAAATCGATTGGTGGCAGTTTTGAAAAATCGAAGCTAAATCATGCGTCGGGAAACTATTCACCACGGTTTTCAAAACCGTCACAGAACATTTCGCGGGGGGTTTTTAGCGGCGGTTTTTTGATTTTTTATTTTATTTTATTATTTTTTTTTATTATTATTATTAATTATTATTTTTTTATTTTTTTATTTTTTATATTTTTATTTATTTTATTTATTTTATTTATTTCGTATTTATTTTATTTATTTCATTTAATTCGCATTAATTTATTTACTTTATCCATGCATGCATGCTCATGCTCATGCCCATGCACATGCCCATGCAAATTCCCATGCACATGCCTATGCAATATAAAGAAATACAACGTTTAGTGAGATTTGAACCACTAACCTCTTGCATATTTTCCAAAGACTTTACCACTCGAGAAAGCTCGTCATGTGGTTAATAAACAGAATTTAATATACTTATATATACTAATTGAAAAAACAAATAAAACACAACTAATATATATAAACTCAATAATAATCAAACAATAATCAATAAACAATAATTAATAACGAATAATTAATAATTAATAATTATTGATTTATTAGTTATTTATTGAGTTATTTATTATTATTTACTATTTATTATAATAAATAACAAATAAATTATAATAATATCTACATAAATTATAAAATTAGGAAAATAAAATAATAAAATTACGAAATTAACAGAATAAAGAATAAAGAATAAAGAATAAAGAATAAAGAATAAAGAATAAAGAATAAAGAATAAATAATAAATAATAAATAATAAATAATAAATAAGAAACAATAAATAACAAACAATAAACGATAAACAATAAACAATAAATAATAAATAATAAATAACAAATAATAATAAACAAATAATAAAGAATAAATAAGAAATAAGAAATAAGAAATAAGAAATAATAAATAAGAAACAATAAATAATAATAAATAATAATAAATAAATAATAATAAATAATAATAAATATTAAATAATAAATAAATAATAAATAATAAATAATAAATAATAAATAAAAAATAAAAAATAAAAAATAACAAATAACAAATAATAAATAATAAATAACAAATAATAAATAATAAATAATAAATAATAATAAATAATAATAAATAATAATAAATAATTATAAATAATAAATAAAAAACAATTAATAATAAGAAATAATAAATAAATAATAATAATAAATAATAATAAATAATAATAAATAATAATAAATAATAATAAATAATAAATAATAGTAAACAATAAATAATAATAAATCACACATAATTAATAATTACAATTAAATAAATAATAAATAATAAATAATAAACAACAATTAATAATAGATGATAATACATAGATAATAAAAATAAAAAATAAAAAATAATAAATAAATAATAAAGAATAAATAATAAAGAACAAAGAATAAATAGTAAATAATAAATAATAAATAATAAATTATAAATTATAAATTATAAATAATAAATAATAATAATAGAGAATAATAATAGAGAATAATAATAAACAATAAACAATAAACAATAAATAATATTAATAATAAATAACACATAATTAATAATTATAACTAAATAAATAATAAATAATAAATAATAAATAATAAATAATAAATAATGAATAATAAATAATAAATAATAAATAATAAATAATAAATAATAAATAATAAATAATAAATAATAAATAATAAATAATAAATAATAAATAATAAATAATAAATAATAAATAAATATAAATAATAAATAAATATAAATAATAAATAAGAAATAACTAGTAACAAATAATAGATAATAAATAAATTAAAGTATATTATATATAATAAATAATAAATAATAAATAATAAATGAAACACATGAAAAAGTACAAAAAGGCGTGATAAGGGATGAAAAATTATGAAACCGCATGAAAATAGATGGAAAGGCATGAAGGAGGATGCATTAGAAAGCATGAGAATGCATGAAAACTCATGAAAACTCTGAAAACCCCCTTAATAATTCAACATAATAATCAAAATAAACCACAAAAAGCCATTGATAAAGATAAAAATTCATGGAAACCCAAATAAACAGTAATAAATGGAGCAATCATTAAAACCCGTCAAAATGGTCATAAAGTGAAAAAAAAAATTGGACTCACATTAACGGAGATAACTTATGATCTGAGAGTCCGTTCCAGATCTGCGACCATTCAAATCAAAGATCCTAAAACGATCTTCGAGTTGATAGGTGAATGAGACCGAATGGACCGGCGGATCGGAAGTTACGACCATTTAAAAAAAACTGACGGGGAATGAGTGCTAGAAATGAGACATCGAAAAACATAACAATCCCTATACCCACTAAAAAGACCATATCTTATGATCCATGAGTCCATGTGGGTTCCACAACTAGTCAAACTGAAGCCCATGGAACAAACTCTGATCTGGCAGGCAGAGGAGTCTGAACTGACATGCGGATCAAAAGTTAGGTCCGCTTGAAGACAAGTTCGATGGGACACCAGTGACAGAAATAGGGTTTCAGAGGCCTTCAAAGTGGTTTTTTGGTTCGAAAAACACAATAGAAGCATGCTTCTGTTGAACTAGTGTGTAGCTCTATTCGCTGGCTTCGATTTGATATGTGGTAGAGCCCAAACGGACACTCGGAGCGAAAGTTATGGCTGTTTGAAGTTGGAGAACTTTTTTCAACTTTCTTATAACTCTTATATCTTCCGTACCTTAGGCCGTCTCACGGTTTTGATTATACATGCCTCTAGATCTCTTCATGAGCTTTGATTTGACTGGTCTTGGCACTCTAATGGAAACCCAGATCAAATGTTATGGTCGTTTTAGTGATTTCGGGGTTTCTCATGTTTTTTTTATTTTTTTCATTTCATTTCGCGGCGGTTTTACCCAAATAGCCTCTATTTAGCGGTGGTTTTTTAAAAAACGGCTGCTAATCCATGAAAAATTTAAAAAAAAAATTTAAGGCATTTTGTGGCGGTTTTTAAACCGCCGCCAAAAAACCGCCGTGGAATAGCGGCCCGAAAAACATTTAGCGGCGGTTTTTAAAACCGCCGCGAAACGATCATTTTCCTGTAGTGTCTGCTTCATTTTGGATCTTCCTAATGTATCCTATATCAAGATCCTCCATATTAAAATTGTCTCTTAATTCTGATTTTTAAATTGTTAATTATCATGTATGTAAAATTGTTTTTTATTAATATTATTCTCAATTTTTACCGTGATTTTTTTCTTCTGCCCTGTGGACTTATGCTTCCTCTTAGACTAGTCTATTTCATCGAGCTCTCTTACTGAGAATTATGTTTTATTCCTGAGGCTCTCTTGTGGCCTTTGCTCATTCACTTAGGACATTACTCTATTGCCTTGTTTGATATGCTTTGTCAGGGGAATTGATGACCCCTACAAAATCCATCATCAAGGCTATCAATCACACAAATCCCCCATCTCTTGCTCGCTCCACATCGCCTCTAATACCTTCAAACAATGAATCATCTAGTAAGTTGCTCAGATGATGACAACCGGTATTTTTTCCACATGTCATGATCGAGTAAGGGAATGGAGTGAAGGGTAAATTGGTCTTGGGGGAAAATCACTGCAGAAAATGATCTCACTCTCTCCAATCAACGAGATCTCCTCTAACAAATTCTTAATATTATATTATATATTATAAATATAATAAGATTTTTGATATGTTTTAAAACCGAATATATATTTAGATGAAATTATACTTGTTTTTTTACACTTTAATAAAAAAATAACCAATTAATATTTGATCAATTATTTGATTAATTGAGTAAAATGAATATATTTTTGTTAATATTTTTAAGTGCGTAATTTTTTTAAAATATTTTAAATATTAATGAGTTTATTTTATATTAAAACTTATTATATTTGAAATTGAAATATATTTTTTTGTTTAAAAAAATTGCGTTACATGTTTTAAAAATAATTAAAAAGAAATATGGGATAAAAATAGACTTTTTAATCATTTATGAGAAAATTAATGGATTTTTTTTTGATATTTTTAAAGTCGTGCAGTTTTTTTAATGCATGAAATAACACTGAGTTTATTATATTTTAAATATAAATATTATTCTAAATGAAAGGAAATATTTGTGTAAAAAATGTTTATACCACTTAAAAAACACAAAATAATTTATCTTTAAAAAATTAGTTTTTTAAAAAACTTCACTATAAATTTTCTAGTTGAACCATTAAAATTTTTATGAAGACATTCTTTGAGTTGTGTTTTTGAATTTTTTAGTAAAAGTTTTCATTGAAGATCAGTGTAAGTTTCTAATTCACACTGGAATGTTCTAGAGGGACTTTCACTAGAATTTTCGGTTTAAGTTCCACTAAAACTTCTTCTTAATAAATTTATAATTTTTATTAGTATAGATATTGAATAAAATATATTACTTATACTATATATAATTGAATTTAACATAAATATGTTTAATAAAATTTAATTTTTATCAATATATTCTATAGTTTTATAAATATATACTTTTTTGTATTGTGGAACATCCATTGAAAGGTAATTTGGAAATTCTATTGGAACCTTCATTGGAACCTCTAATGGAACATCCACTAGAACCTATAATGGAAGGTCTACTGGAACCTCTACTGGAACCTCCACTGGAACCTCCACTAGAACCTACACTAGAACTTTCACTAGAACTTCCACTAAAACCTGGAACCTCCATTGGAACTTCCATTGGAACCTCCACTGGAACATCCATTCGAACCTCCACTGGAACATCCAGTGGAACCTCCACTGAAGCATCCACTGGAACCTCCACTGAACCATCCACTGAAACCTCCACTAAAATGTCCACTGGAAACTCCACTATAAATTCTTCATAATAGATTTATAATTGTTATTAGTATTTATGTTGAATAAAATATATTACATATATTATATATAATTTCATTTAATATAAATATTTTTATTAAAATTCAATTTTTATTAATATATTCTATAGTAAAAAAAATATACTTTTTTTGTATTGTGGAACATCCATTGAAACTTCAATTGGAATGTCCACTGGAACCTACACTGGAACTTCCACTAGAACCTCCACAGGAACGTCCACTGGAACTTCCACTAGAACTTCCACTGGAACTTCCACTGGAACCTCCAATGGAACTTTCACTAGAACCTCCACTGAAACATCCACTAGAAGTTCCACTAGAACCTGGAACTTCTATTGGAACCTCCAGTGGAACTTCCTTTTAATAGATTTATAATTTTTATTACTAAAGATGTTGAATAAAATATATTACATATATTATATATAATTGCATTTAATATAAATATGTTTATTAAAAATTATTTTTTATTAATATATTCTATAGTTTTATAAATATATACTTTTGTTGTATTGTGGAACATCTATTGAAACTTTAATTAGAAATTCCACTGGAACCTCAACTAGAACTTCCATATAAACCTCTACTAGAACGTCCTCTAGAACCTTCACTGGAACTTCCACTAGAACCTCCACTGGAACATCCACTAGAAGTTCCACTAGAACCTAGAACCTCCACTGAAACCTCCACTGGAACTGGAACCTCCCCTGGAACCTCCACTGGAACTGGAACCTCCGCTGGAACTTCCACTGGAACCTCTACTAGAACATCCAATAGATGTGCCACTAGAACCTAGAACCTCCACCAGAACCTCCACTAGAACCTTAACTGGAACCTCCACTAGAACCTCTACTAGAACCGGAACCTCTACTAAAAATTACACTGGAACATCCACTGGAACCTCCACTTGAACTTCCTCTTAATAGATTTATAATTGTTATTAGTATATATGTTGAATAAATATATATTACATATATTATATATAATTTCATTTAATATAAATATATTTATTAAAATTTAATTTTTATTAATATATTATTTAGTTTTATAAATATATACTTTTGTTGTATTGTGGAACATCCATTGAAACTTCAATTAGAAACTCCACCAGAACCTCCACTAGAACTTCCACTGAAACCTCCACTGGAACTTCCACCAGAACCTCCACTAGAACATCCACTGGAACATCCACTGGAACATCTACTAGAATCTCCACTAGAACGTCTACTGGAATGTCCACTAGAACGTCTACTGGAATGTCCACTGGAGTTCCACTAGATCCTGGAACCTCCACTAGAACCTCTACTAGAACCTCTACTAGAACCTCCACTAGAACCTCCACTAGAACCTCCACTAGAACTGAAAAATCCACTGGAACATCCACTGTAACCTTCACTAGAACTTCCACTGGAACCTCCCCTAGAACTTCCTAAATATGTACATTTTATTTATATTTTTATTCATGTATTATATATATTTTTAAATGGTAAATTATATTATATTTATAAAATTTATGTAAAAAATTTAATACATATTATAGGTAATTTTGTTTAATATAAATACATTCATTAAAATTTAATTTACATTTTCACCCTATATTTTTTTTATAATGGAAATTTTTCATTGACATTTTTCTATTTAAATAAAAATGTGATTTTTTTCTTGAAATTGGTATTTTTATTTTTATCTCCATTATAAAAAATTTTATTTTATGCCTTTAAAAAATTACAGTATAAAAATGGTTATAAATTTATAAAATAATAAGTTTTTCTTTATTTGAGA
The DNA here is from genome assembly GCA_963277665.1 of Viscum album. Classification (NCBI taxonomy): domain Eukaryota; kingdom Viridiplantae; phylum Streptophyta; class Magnoliopsida; order Santalales; family Viscaceae; genus Viscum; species Viscum album. Next base: position 1,982,349,881 of record OY728155.1, read on the forward strand.
AAATTTTATTATTTCCAAAAAATATTTTAATTTAACTTTTAAATATAATAATGTTATGTTACATTTTTATAAGTGCATATTTTTAATTTCTTTCATAGAAAATATTTTTTAATCTTGAAAAGATTAATAGTTGTTTACAATATTATTTAAGAAATAAAAAATTGATATAATTTTAAATATAACAATTTATAGAAAATTTATATTTTTCAATGTTATAATTTTTTTAAAAACTGATACATTTTAAAAAGTAATTTAAATGAACATTTTTTATATCTATTTTTTTGGTTTTTATATGTTTATGTTTTGTATTAATGCTTTTTATGTTTTTTTATATCACCATTTTTATATTTTATTATTTTATTTATAATTTATAGAGTTTTTAGAGCATTTTATTATTCAGTGTTTTTGTTTTTTTATATGTTTTTTTAATGTTTTTGATGCTTTTATTAATGTTTTAATTTGTTTTTATGATGTATTACAGCTATATGGTGGTAATAACAGTAGAGGGTAAAAATGAATTTTTGAAAAAATAAAGACAACTTCATTTTTTATTGCATTTCGATCCAATGATTACTTTTTTTGAAAAAAGTGACATCATATCGGGTAAACTAGATATTCCAATTATTCAGGGTATTGGAGAGGATGCTGGTACATCTCTCACTTGGCATCCCCTTCATTATCTCTCATTAGAACCATGATGAAACCCTAGAACACCTTCAGTCGATGTTGCACAATGTCTGCAGCAATAGTCAAGTTTCATCATCATGTGAAGAACCGATCCCGACGCATAACACCAATTGAGATCTTATGCTATATTCCAACAAGGAACAACTTCTGTGAATGCTTCCAGATCTAGAGGCAATAACATCATAATTTTATGTTCATAGAAGCCATACCAGTTAATGGTAAGCTGATCGAGTTGTAAGTTTCCTTTTACACTTTTCCCTGATTTGATTATTTCCAGTTCTTGTAGTTCTATTTTTGATCTATTTTGTCTTGTTCATTTCTTTTGTAATCTGTTTTTGTTTTGATATTTATAAATCATGTGAGTCTGAATGGTGTTATTATCAAGGCGTGAAAAACATAAATCCTTTACTTTTTTACAACTTGAAGTTTATTTCTTTTATCTGTTTTATCTTTCCATATCTACAGTTTCATTTCATCTTGATTCACCTAGATTTCCCCTTTCATACAATTGTCATCTCCATTATCTTTATTTCTTCCTCTATGTTGAATACGTGTTAGAAATCGATTTCATATTTGGTGTTCCAATGGCTTTCATGGGGATGTACCATTCAATGTAGCCGCACAAAATTTGTTTTAGAGCTCCCGAATAAAAAATGAAATTTTCTACGTATGAAATAGATAATATTGATGGAAAAAATTAATTTAATGTAAAACATTTTGTGTATGGACAGGTTGGAAATATCAGTTTTCAATTTGATATATGAGTCACATTTTGAATCAGTTTGGGGTGGATTTATGAAAGTGTGAACACCTCAAATAGGTGTTTTTGCACATGGAAGGAGGCTTAGATGGTGGACGGAGGCAACAGGAATGACCAGAGGAGGGATAGGTGGCCGATGCTATAACCTGCAGCCACCATCCTGCTAGTGGCTTAGCTAGTGGCCTAGATTCCTTACTGGATGCACTGACTATCCAAAGTCACTTAAATGAGGGAAATGACACCTTTTCTCCTCAGATATTTTAGGGAGTGACCCCTCTTCTCCCTTTTGTTTTTCTTTCATGGAATGGTGTATCATATCCATTTTATATTCTCTTAAAGCCTTATCAAGTAGGATCTTTTAGTGATGATTCATGGTTGATTATGGTATGTCTTCGCCTTTATTGGTCTTTTTATTCCTTCTCCTTCGTTCATTCTAAATTTTGGTTTTAGGATTTAGGTATTTGGTGATGATTCCACTGGAGCATGGTGGAATTGGCCGATTCTCTTGGGTTTTGGTTCTACCTAGTGAGGGGAGATCCCAAGAAGCATCCGAGTGTCATCACTCATTGATTTGACAAAGTTGTGTCATGATGTTGATTTTTATATAATTTTTCTTTAAAAATAAAAGTTGAACACTTATGAAACTGAAATCGTAGGTTGGGGATTCCACCTCGAATGGGTTCGGTGGTGTGTCAGGGATGGTCGACACCCCATTGTTCTTGAATTTAGTGATCATTGGATGTCGATAAGGTTTTGAGGATTTAAACCTTTTTAAAAAAATTGGTTAATTGTGCATAAATTATATAAATGGTTTTTGGGTTGGTTGGATTTAGTTAGGGCCTCACATGGAATGGTGATGGATGATTGTTCTTGGTCAGTCATGGACAGGTCTTGACGAACCTTGGTGGAGGTGTCAGACTGAGACTTTGAAAAAAAGGGGGATTTGGATTTACCATGAGTTATGTGGTCCTACGTACTTCCCCAATGGATTATTATATTTGGTTTATGATGCATGTGATGTGTAGTCACACCACTGAGGGCGCTGACCCATTTAATTAAATTGATTGTTTAATTTACATATTTTTCATGATTTAATTTAAATAGTAATTTAATTTCAATTTTTTATCCTATGTAAAATGCATTGGATAAATGAGTAAAGTGTCAAGGCCACTGAGGACCTTGTAATTTTCCTTCACACCTCAGTCTTCGATGGTTGAGGCTTGGACTGAGAAGATACTCAAACACTTGGATTCCCCAAGAGGGGGTGTGATGAGACTTGAGATGGATGACCCTAGTCGGTTAGATGAGAACCATTGAAATGTGTTAGGCATGGGTGGATGGAACTCAGGTGGATTAGAGATGGGTTGGGTGATTTGACCAACTTAGAGTGATCCTAGATATAGAGATGGGCCATGATCCATCTTTTGAGATTTTCTTCAGTGAGGCATACCCTTGAGGCCTATGTGGTTAGATGACGACTTTGATGATACTGAGGGACATGATGTTCTTTGAGCATCAGGCTTTGGCTCAAGTGACCAGTTGTGATTGAGGATCCTGAGTGGGATGCCTACAAAATAGTGATGATCTAGGGGACCCTTGTGGGTTCCCTTTTGAGAGATGGTCCTAAGTGGTTGTATGTGGCTACGGGTAGATTTTTTTGTCAGTGGAACCTAAAACCTAAACCAACTTTCAAGCTCAAAGGGTCTAAAAGGATAAGGATGGTCTTGGATGTTCGTCCAACCACTACTATTTTTTTTGACATGGCATGTGATTTCCCATGAAACCTAGGAAAAATTCGTTGGGCTGGGAACTGAATTCATTGATCGGGATGTCCGGGAATCACCTATTGACATGGATAAGACCCTAGAATACCTGGTATGTTTGAGATCCGGTCTCATGGAATATTGGGGCCAAATTCCTAGCTTGATTGGTATCCAATGATTTGTTTGATGTAGGAGTGGATTCATAGAGGTGGCACCTAGTTTCCAACATCAGAGCTTATGTGACAATATACACATGAATTTCTAAGATGATAAGGATTCCTTCTATATTTCCATACAATTGAAAATGCCCAGGTGTTGGGGATTTTAATCATCAATCAATACCCAAATCATGTTCATTCCTTGGGGTGTATGAGGTAGATTGATAATGAAATCCATGATGACATCGTCCTACTTCCAGATAGGAATGATTAATAGTTGAAGCAAACTAGAGGGCCTTTGGCATTCCACTTTAACATGCTGAAAAACATAACACCTGGATACAAAGTCAACTATATACCATCTCATGTCCGACCTCCAAAACCAATGACGCACATCATAAAACAACTTGGTGGTCCTGGGATGGATGATCCACCGAGACTAGTGGATATCTTGCATCCCCACCTTCCATAGTGACAAGACACCCCCACACGACCCTTGAAGAAAAGAATCCCATCTGGAGACAAAGACCATTCAGTGGGTACCTCCCCACCATTTAAGAACTACCTAGACTGTTGGAACAAATCGTTTCCAGGATGCTCCTGCCAAATTAACTCTAGGAGGGAGGGTTTCAGCTAAACACTAGCTAAGAACGCACCTCCACTGTTCTCCTTGGTCACTAGATGCATCTGGGAAAAACGATCCATCTAGTTCCATTCATCACCTGAATCTTTCACTACGTGCACCGAAATTTTCCTATTGAAGGTGTCTTCTACCACATTACCTTTTTGGGGGGTGTACACGATATCATTTTCAAACCCCTAAAGGTAATCAAACCAAAAACACTACCTTAGATTTAGATCATTTTGGGAGAAAATATAAGCCAAGATCTTACGACCTGAGTAGACTAAAAACTTCTCCCCAAATAGATAATGATGCCACACATTCAAGGAATGTATCACTGCCACTAACTCTAAGTCATGGGTTGGGTAATTATTTTCATGTTTCAATAGTTAGTGAGAACCATATGCTACCACATGCTCATCCTGCATCATCACACACCCATGACCCATACCTGAGGCATCACAGTAGACCAAGTACCCCTTCTCATATTTCAGAAAGATCAAAATAGGGTTTGTGATCAACCGTCGCTTAATCTCCTCAAAGGATGTATGAAATTTTGGGTTCCAATCAAATATCACCACTTCCGGGTGATTTCCATCATGGGTGAAGAAGTCGAGAGATGTCTCAAACAAATCTCCTGTAATACCCTACCAGGACCTAAAAGCTTCTGATTTCATAAATGTTATTCAACTAATCCCATGAAATCACAACACTAATCTTCTTGAGGTCCACCAAAACCCCTTGTTTCGAGATCACTTGACCCAAAACAATCACCCCCTTGATCCAGAAGGTGAACTTGGAAAGTTTTTCATAAAGGTGATGGTCTAAAAGAGTTCCCAACATGATCCTTAAGGGCTAATATTGCTCTTCTTCGGTCCTGGAGTAGCCCAGGATGTCATTCAAAAATACCACAAATAAGGAATTGAGGTACTAATGGAACACCCAATTCATGAGCTCCATAAAGACTACTGGTAGATTCGGAAACCCTAAAGGTATGAAAAAATACTCAAAATGGACATACCTACTTCAGAAATATGTCTTAGGAACATCCGCCCCTCTGACCTAGACTTGTGATTCCTAGAACACAAGTTGAACTTGGAAAACTACCTCTCCCCCTTGAAATGATCAAAAAGGTCATCAATGTAGGGAAATGGGTATTTTTTTTATTGTTACCCTATTTATCTTCTTATAATCGATACATAACTAGAGAGATCCATTAACCTTATTATCAATAAAGAATGGGGCATCCTAAGATGAGACACTCGGGCGAATGAATCCATTGGATTCAAAATTTTTCAGTTTTATATTTAATTCCCTCAACTTGGTGGGGTCCATACGGTAAGAGGAACATATATTGGTTGTTTCTAATGCCAAATAAATGTTGAAATCCATGACTCTCTTCAGAGTCAAACCTAAAAAAGCATCTGAAAATACTTCTGTGAATTCATCCACCACTAGAGGTAATCCACCCTCAAATCCTCTATCATTGTTCTCTAGCATGAGCAATGAGATCTAGAAAAAAAGATCAACCAATTCTGGAAGTGGTGGTCCAACATGTCTTAATTGAGGATCTCATTCAACCTTAAAGACATGAGAGCTTCCATCAGGTTCCACAAAACTCATTCACCTCTGATAACAATCGATGTGCACCTAGAAACACACCATCCAATCCATACCATGGATCACCTCAAAGAGGTCCATATCTAAAACCAGAAAATCCCATTCTAATTCGGCCCCTGACATAGTGAGTTGACTAGATGGAAATATGACACCTTGCTCTTTATTCTTACCAAATGAAATCACTGACTCCATCTCATATGACATAAGCATAGTTGGAAACTTCAACACATCCACAATACGGGTAAAGATAAAAGAAACAGAGGCACCTGTATCAAACAGAAAATAAACCATGGACGATGTAATAAGAATCGTACCTCGAACCATCGCAGGTCCTACATCTAATTCCACTGGTGGTTTTTCTACAAAATGAATATTCCTCATCTTTTTATGATCCTGAGGATGAAAACTACCCATCAGTTATTCCTTAAGCTGACTCTGACAAGAAGACGATCCAGTTCTACCACCACGACCACCGAACCGAGAACACACCTTCCTAGATGACCCTGACTGGGATGACATCCCCCTAGAGGCTGTGGAACCTATACCACATTGATATGGGAATTCCACATTTCAAAAACACTACAGATTCTCCATGGTTCCACACTTATGAAATGGTATGGGTGGAGTTGAACACGTCGACCGAATATTCCCCGCCTTCCCATAATAATGGCATAGAATTGATCCACCATCTAAAGCCATTGAAAAAAATGACCAGGAAGGATGTACTAATATACCACCTCCCCTCTTTTACTGTTCTTTCAACTTACTCTTCTTATTAGATGAACTGCCACTTCTCTGGACCACTTCTAGAACCACCCCAAATAACCTAAACTTGCCGACATGGTCTATCTCCACCATAAAGGCACAATCAACCACCTTAGCACACATCTTCATCTTGAATAATAAGACATGGGATTGGATATCCAGCCGCAACCCCATTTCAAACCGTTGAGATTTCAGCCGCTCATTGGAAAACACTTTATGTGAAAAACAGACAAATTTAGAGAAACAGTTGGTATAATTAATTACGGTTTGATCCCCTTGGTGGAGATCTAGAAATTCTTGGGTCTTGGATAAGACCAAGGTCTTAGGGAAATACTTCTCATTAAAAATGACTTTGAAGTCATTCCAACCCATCTGTTCACACTTCCTTTCCTGAACCACTGAGTTCCACCACCTTCGACTGGGAACATCCAACAGGAATGAAACACACATTATCATGACTGCCTCAGGAGTGTCAAGAAACCCACAAATCATCTCAATTTTATCAATCCACTCCTTTGCCTCATAGGGATTTATGATACCCTGAATGTAAGGAGGATTGTTCTTGAGGAAATCCTAAGCCTAGTAATTTCTTGGATCTGGTTCAAATTCCCTGACCCGAGTAGGACTAGGGCCCACTTCCTGACCAGATTCATGGACCAAATAAACCACTACTTCAACTTGTCTCTGATCAACCGATGAGGGAGAACACTCTTTGACCACTTCCTACGGTTTCATAGGATGTATCATGGGAGGCATCTTGCTACATCAAATAAAAAACACCATAAAAATCATCAACACATCGCTATGAAATTTGTCTTAAGAAACTTTAATTTTCAAACATCTTTATAAATCCAAACCGAACACAAAACAATCACAATCACAAGTTCAACCACTTCACCCCTAATTGGTGTCCATGCACAATCTGCAGCCTGTACGTCTCACTTGTAGGAGAAGTCAAACCAATCCCCAACATACCATGGAAACTCAAGGTCAATAAAGAGGTGTGTTGTCCAGATACCCCACTCACAATGATAACCTCAAGCCCGAAAAATCCTAGCTCATGTCTATCCAAAAAAACTCCCAAATAACATGACCCAAAAAAGGGTGAAACTCGATCTGATATCATTTTGTCACGAACCGGACCAGATTTCCATCTGACCGACACCTGACCCATCCTATGACATAGCCTGAAAGGCATTCCCAATCCCCATGGGCTATCAACTAGTGTCTCTGTATCAAAATTTCACTTTTTGGGAACGATTTCACCCAAGATAACAACTATAAAAAATTCACATGAATCAAACATTACACAATGAACCATAACCATATATCCAAAAGAAATAAAACTAACACAGGTTAGCAGTTTATTAATTTAAAAAAAATCAAAATATCAAAATGAGGAGGGGGACCAGCTACACAAGCCTACCTCCATAAAATAAGAGGGACATCAGCCTTATGCCACCTCCCCCAACACCTGCAAGAAGGAACACTAGCAACCATATCTTCCATCACCACTATGGAATATCTTTCATCTACTTAGGTCAAACATAACGAGTTCTACATACACCTAAGGGTGTATATAGGGTGTGATATAATTCATATTAGGATTCCACCCCAAATATATTCCATTCCATAACATTATAAGACTAATTAACATGAATGTTTTAAAATGAAAGGGGTTGGAAATATTTTTTTAATAATTTTTTTACGGAAAACATTTTTATGAAAAGAGTGCTCTGAAATTAAAATAAAATCAAGGTCTGTTGTATGTCAACGGTAAACACAACATCACAAGAGGACCACAGGTAATCCCTAAAGGCTCTAGCACTAGTTCAAGCATAGGAACCTCATACCATAGTGAAACATGGTATGACAAGCATAACCCACGACATCCTTATGCACGAGACACTAGAAGGGAATGAATACCAAGTCCTAGTGGTATCCAATAATTATAATTGTCTAGTTATTTTTGCAGTGTCAATCTTACTAGAAGAAACTGAGCCTCAACCCCACTAATCTAACTAGCGTACTAGTCCTAATCTTCCCATCGAGATACATAAGATTTCTTTTTGTGCTCAAATTCCATTTCACATGTCACATACACCAACTATTACTCATTAACACAATCCAAAATATAAAATACACACAAAATACAACGATCATAAACACATTTCCAACATTAAAAACATATAATCCAGATATCCATTTTCAATAGGCAAACCATTTTCAAAACCCCTTAAAGACACATGTGTTACTCCTTTCAAACACCCAAGGAAAAACCATTTTCTTTTAGAAAATCACCTTTCACCCATAATCATCCCAAAATCCTTTGAAAACATAATTTTCACCACACACATAATCCATAGAACACATTTAATAAGAAAAGCAAGCATAATAAAATCATGGAATAATGCTAAAGCAGGGAACCACCTGCCTCAAGTTTGGAGACTTCCAGAATCTGGTGGAAAACCAAAACCACACCATAAGGGGACCCTACAAAGGGAATATTAACCCAAAAAAACACCAATATTAAACCCAAAGAACCATGGTTCAACCCATTTTAGTGAAACCCACATGCTGGACAAGGAAGAACCTATGAAGGAGGAAAGAAAAACCAAAGAAGAAGGAAGAAACCAAGAATGGAGGGACTTGCTTGATGATTCTTGGAGATCCAAGGCCAAATCCACCGAAACGTGAATTTTAAGGAGGCCAGGAGGGAGGGGATGAGGAACCTATGGATGAAATTTCTAAATGTGGGAATAAATGAGTGGAATTGGGGATAAATTGGGGAAGTCTATAAAGGTAAAATCATCAATTTTAATGACTTGGACACACCACACAGTTTTTTGGGGGAACCACATGCCCATGTGCTAGACCATGCACCCCAGATAGATCACTTGGTCTGGGTGCACGGTTATCCACACACCCATGTATCCTCGACAATGCCACTCTTGGGACCTAGCTCATAGACCAAGAATCCCCCTTGAATTATATCTGATTAAGATATGTATAATATGGTTGTCATAACATTGTAAGTCTTTGACCAAATCCACAATTATTCTTTGGATTTCAATTCATATTGTATAATTAATTTATTATGATTGAAAGGAAACCCGATCCCATCCTTGGAATTCTTAATTTGGAACCCAAGTATCACTACAAGAATAACATGAACCCATAACATTACAATCCCATCCTAGGAATTCATCAAAGGAACCCTGGTATCACTCTACGTATAGTATAAAGTGATTTACCTTTGATTCCATCCTTGGAATTCCACTATGGGAGACCAAGTTTCACTCACATCGTGTATAATGATCCACCCTATAAGTCTATCCTTAGTAGTCCATGTATCACTGAGTTGTATATAATTATCTACCAAGTGAGTCCATCCATAAAATTCATATGATAACCCATCTGTCTCCCAAGGCTCATGATAAACACATTTATAATTCATTTAATTAAATAATACTAACGAGTCCATTAATGGTGTTCAGAGTTGGAACCCATGTTTCAATCTTGGCATGAAAATATGAATATTTAGAGGACAAAAGTCTAACTATGACATTTAAAATTACATTTTAAATCAATTGTCCATCACATTTATGGAAGAAATTATCTCACCTTAGAGGGTGTCTCAAAACATATCCTAGGATTAGAAGGCCTAGCATCCCATGAATATATCCTTTTATCTTAATTGGGAATTTTGATTTTAAAGAACATCTAATTCCTAAGCAAGACAGGAGAATGGACGAAGGCATAGGGACATGGTCTTCCCTTACCTATTTCATTTAATTCAATTTACATGTAAATAATTTCATTTAACGTCCCAAAAACAAGGGGTAAAAAGAAAAACCTTAAAAGGCTAATCAACTTCATAGTCCACCCATGGTGGTTTTATCCAATTAAGAAACACTTCCATAGGGGGTTGTTCAATTCAAGGTCCTTAACCTCTAATAGAACATAAGTGGGTCTCACGGTTCACATAGGTCAAGATTATACATTTCATTTAAGAATCATTCCTTTTAATAGGCATCGCTTGCAAAATCCAATGTGCAACATAATGGGGTAATAAATAAACACCAATAATTTAAGGTAAAATCACGAAACCACCATCCTTAGCTTGGAAGTTGACTCCTTGTCCATTATTGGCCTCTAATCTGGGTTAGAATGGAATAAATCTAGAAAATAGACAAATGTCATGAATATAGGTCATATGAGGTCACATCAAAATATCTCTATTGATTGCAAGATAAATGGAGAAAATTGTAAGAGGAATGGAGAGCTTACCAGTACACATCCAATGAGATGAACAATGGCTCGATTAGAGTCTGGATGGAAGAGATATCACAAAGTCTAGATTTAGGTGTGGAGAAGGCTTCAATGGGAGAGGTCTATTTCACATGGAGGGAGAAAGGAAAATGTTATCCCATTTAAATAAAATGAGGGAAAAATTATATTTTTATCCATTTTTTAAAGGGTTTAATGGTTCGGTCGCATGGTTTTCTAAACCATGCACCAACCATGCACCCAACACTTCCTCAAGACATAACTCGTATGGGATAGAAACACAGTTGTACTAACCATGCACAACTCATGAAAAACCCCTCTGTTAAGAGGTCTGAAGCACACACATGGGTGTGAGACCTAGGTTACATGGTTTGAAAAAATCATGAGGCCCAAGACAAGGCATTGAACAACCCTACATGGTTTAATCAAATCATGGGACCAGATGACATCATTTCTAGTAACTTTTCAGCCCACCTGCTTCATCTAAAATTTGGAACATTAGGCTTTATATAAGCCTAAAAATCCCTAAAATCCTTGTGACTTCATTAGTAACCCCCTTTAGAATAAAATTGAATAATTGGACTGAAAATAAAAGGTTTTATACCTAAAAAAATGCAAGTTCTTACATGATTGACCATGGGGTATAGGGAGGGTATTCCCTTTAATTTTCCAGGTCACCCAGGAATCAGTCACATCTTGATGTATAAGAATTCCTAGGGCCTCCCACTCATATGAATCAAACATCATCTTGACATTGACAATGCTTATGTATTTCCATGGGGTTTAGCCATAGGGCTTGAGGATAAGGGATTCCTGATGACGCCCCTGGGTTTTCTACTCATTATGATAGAGGTATGATCATGGGATATCCAATAAGTGAATATAGGTTCCCCTGAGGTGATGTTATTCTCAGACACACTCCAATATTGGCCGAAGAAGGTATTATAAATCAGGGTCTTGGAACTCTAGATCGATGATGTTTATCAGGAATGGCCTAGGTTATATGTGGATATACATGGGGTGGTGGTGATATTGTGAAGGCACGGTCCTTACAATGTACTCATATACATTCTAACATCAGGTCAAAGTTGGTATTTTGGTTGGTTTTTTTCCAGCGAATAATTTATCTATCCTAATCATTTAACATGCACATATCCCTACATTGATGGTGTAGTAAGATATGGTGTCGGTGGTTCCCAACTGAGTTATTTACTCACACCCTTCTTAGGTTTCCATTTCACTGGTTTACTTAAGAAAAATCTCACTTGGTTTTAGGTATAGGTTGGCTAGGGGCCCGATCATGAGTGTTTGAGCTCAATAAGTTCATGTAGGATAGAAGGTTGAGATATGGTAAGGTTCAGTAAAGTCGTAGAGCCTCTCTCATTTTCTTTATTCTTTTTTGTATTCGTATATGTGATTGGCCCTACGGGTGATCATTCTTGTTTTTTTGTATGTTAACACATTATAGCATGATTAGTTATTTATTATTTCTATGTACTATGTCCTTAATTATGTTTGGTTATTTTCTTATGATTGTAAACTATGATATGATACTATATTCTCTCCATGGTACCTTCTTACCTCCACTACTAGTTGGCATCCTTTGGCGCGTGGGAAGGTGCACTTATGGTCATGTGGTGGTCTGATCTGGATACTATTCATAACTCTCTGGGGTGCAATATTATAAATTGGTATTAGAGGAATTATTTTTCTTTTGTATTACTATTTTGGTATATAGTAGCTTAGATATATTGAAGTTTTTTAGAGCCTATGACGGATATCAAGTTGGTGTATCGAGAACACTTGTTCTAGTAGGAAGTCCAAGTTACCTGGATTGGTATTGTTGTTCTTGGTATGTTATGTTATAGTTGATATGGTTTTTGCCTCATGTAATGAACATGATGTTTGTATTTATGATTTCCATGGATTTTGTTTTTGGCCCCTGGAGACAAGAGGTGTCTATATGCTTCATGGTTTGACACATAGAATTCCTATGACATATAGGGTCATTCTAGTGTGATTTATGTCATTCATGATAGAGGTTCAACTATTTAAAGGGTAAAAAACTTACCATATGGTGTTTTCCTATATAAGTACTTGGTGACACTCTACTCAGCTAGATTGATTTGTATATACCTTCTTCTGATGGTAGTTCATGTGGATCTACTGTGAGATTCTTATCAACAAATATGACATAGCACCGTAGTGTATGGGGCATGATGTGACCTAGTAGGCCAGAGAGGCACATGGTGCCATAGTAGGAAACCTGTAGTGGGTTGATACTATACAGGTTCAATTATTTAAACTGCCAGTGACAACTTATATGGTGTTTTCCTATGTATCTTGGAATATAAATCCACTTAAACGTACTATGTGACGTTGGTCCATTGGATAAGGATCGCCATAGGACGATTTTGGTTGAATGTAGCCTATAGGTTCAATTATTTAAAGTTCTAGTAACAACCTATTTGGTGTTTCACAGTATAGCTTGGAATGTTATTCTATCTAACCAAACCTCATGTTTATGATTCTTTTACATAGATTGTTTAGAGCGATGAAGTTATGTGCTTATGACCCTATATGAGTTGGGATTATCGAGGAAGAATTCCTACAGGTGGATGCTTAGTGAGAATAAATTCCCTAGTAGGTTGACGACTTGCATAAGGTTCTTGATAAATGGGTATATGGGACCCTATAATGGGCATTGTCATGTCTGTTTCCTTAGAATTTGAGATGGTAATGGGAGGTTTCTTGTGAGTTAGGACCTTTGAGATATGGTTTTTGGGCTAGGTGGGAGGACATAGTAACCCTTGAGATACGAATCAACGTCTTAGTGATTCCATTGCTTATATCATGAGGGAAACTTGTGAGATGAGTTAGCTCAGGGTTGTGTTTCTTTAGATATGGGAATCATGGGTGGGTGTTTTGGGTTATGAGGGGTGAACATAAGGTGAGACCATATATGGTTGAGGCATAGATATGCCTTGAGTATGATCATATGGGTTGGGTAATTCCAAGTGATGTGTTTTAGATCAAGAACAAGGATTCCCATAACATGAAAATTCCCTTGAGAAGGGCTTTAAGAAAGGAATGAAAAGTTCCTTATGCCTTTAGAATGTGAAGCACATAAGGTGATTTTGGTATCAATGGAAGGACTAGTTGGGTACTTAAACCTGTTGATTTTGGATGTTCTTTAGAAGCATGATACAAGTGTGGTTAGGTTCTTATGGTTTTATTATGACATTAGATTACGATTAAGTGTGTGGTTAAGCATGGCATGAGTAAAGTGCCTGATTTCAAAGGGGAGTGCTAAGGGTATTTTAGTCTGGTTAAATGAACATTCCAAGTAGCATGGTTAGTGTATAAGAATACATGCATAATTTTATTGATGTAAAACTCATGATAGAATGAGTTGGGTTTCTATATTTGGGTAGTACTATAGCGTACGACTGCTAATTTTTAGATGAGACTAAGGTGACACATGTTGTTAAATAGTGTGATGATAAATAAGTTCCCATGGTGGGGAGTGTGATATTATTCATGGGTGCATGAACTTCATGATATAAGGAGAATGATTGTGTGGAATCAGTCATTGGAAGACCATCATGGAATTTTGATGACAATGAGTAGATGTATCTGAATACATTTGGATTCTAAAGTGAATTATAGAGGTTTTTTTATGTGACTTTGGTTGAGGTCTGAGCATCGACCTCAGGCCAAGGATGAATTGAGATAATCCGAGTTGGATTGGGTAAGAGGTCTGTTAGTGCTTGCAGTATAACACACCACAAAGACTAGTTTTGGATGGTTGAGGATTTAACCATTGAATTTTACCAAAATCCATGTACGACCTATGGGAGGTATATTTTAATAGTCATGGGATGCCTCCCATAACAAAGGCATCCCGATCAAGTGATTTGAAAATGAATCAATGGCTAGGGATGAGCGCACTTGAGATGGGTTGGTTAGAGGAGGTCTGACTAGAGACTTTATGTGTAATTGGATTAAAAGTGCTAGGAACTACATCAAGTGTGTCATTTTAGATATGACAAGTATGTTTTAGGTATTGACCCGAGTTTTATTGAGGAAAAGTTGACATACTCATGATGTGCATGGATGGTAGAGGCACATCCATTATTATTTGGGACATGGAAATGAGAAAGGGTACCCGTGTTTAAATGGTGTTCCCATGTATATTCAGGAATGGTAATCTGGGAACCATGCCGAGTGGGTCATTAGACCACTAAGATCATGTTTTGATAGGCATTTCCAATGGTAGAGAGCACTGAGGTGACAGAATTGGTCTCAGTGAGATAGAGATTATGGTGGGCAGCACCATAGTTCAGATGATCAATTAGATGACGAAACGTGGATGTTTCAAGTTATAAAGGTGTCAGGAAGCACCATTCTAGAGTTTTGGAAATGAGTTAGAGTGATATATCATGTCTTAACAGTTGATCATCATATTTTTAAAGATGCTACTTGGATGGAACATGACAGGTTGAACAAGAATTGGCAACCCAGGTAGGTTGAGACCAATGATAGAGTGCTCAATGATACTTATTAGGGATGATAAGTACTATGGTGGGGAGGTTGTAAAACATTATGTGTATAGATGGGTTGGAAATTATATAAGGAATTTGAGTTTTCGATTTTCTTTATGAGTTAGATTTTGAACTGGGCCTCAAGTTGGAATTCTAAAAGTATGAACAACTAAATTAATCATTTTTACACATAGAAGGAGGCTTAGATGTCATCTAGAGGCAATGAGAAATGTCATAGGATAGTCGAGGCTACAGTCTACAGCCACAGTCTTGTCTTTGGTAGGCCACTGGATGGCTGGTGGATTGGAAAGTGTCTTGGAAGCCTGTTGGGTGTACCAACTAACCGGTGGTCTAGTACTGGCTAGCTAGTGTCCCTTAAATGGGGAAAATGACTCTTCCCTCTCTCAAGTTTTCAGGGAGGGAAACCTATCTTTTCCTATTTGTTTCTCTCTAAAAGAAGGGGGTATTCTCCCCCTTTGATATTCTCTCCAAGCCTCATCAAGGTGGAGATTTTAGCAGCAATTCATGACTGATTAATGTATGTATCCTCCTCCGTTGGTCTTCACCTTCCTTATTTCATTCATTATAAATTTCACTTTCTGGGTATAGAGATTTGTTTCCAATTCCACTAGAGAATGGTTGAATTGGCTGATTCTCACGGATATTTGGTTCTTCCTAGTGACAGGATGTCCCAAGATGATGTTATAGTATCAATACTCTTTTATTTGACAAATTTTCATCATGATGTTGATCTTTATAAATTTTTATTTTAAAATTAAAGTTGAATGGTTATGGAATTGACAGGGTATGTTTTGGTTTTGACCAATAATGGATTCGAGGGTGTGCCATGTATGGCCAACACCCCATCTCTTGTTGATTTGATGACTGTTGGACAATAGTGAAGTTTTGAGGCTTTATTACCTATTTAAACTAATTTGTTTACTTGTATATAAATGTTATGAATGTTTACTTTGGGTTGTTAGGCTTGAGTTAGGGCCTCATGAGGAATGGCGGTGGTCGGTTGGGCTTGGTCGGGCACGAAAAGGTCTTAAAGAACATTGGTGGAGGTGCTGGACAAATCCTTTGACCAAAACAGGGATTTGGATTCACCACGAGGTAAGTGGCCCTTTTTACTCACTCTATGGATTAATGTATATTGTTTATGTTGCATGTGATGTGCAGTTGTCCCACTGTGGGTGCTGACGTATTTAATTGAATGAATTATCTAATTTAAATAGTTCTTCTAATTTAAATCAAATGTTAATTTAATATAATTTTTTTTATCTTATGTAAGATTCATGGGATGAATGAGTAAAGTTACAAGGTTACTAAGAAACATCTACATTGGTTTGATTCCTCGACCGCCGATGTTTGAGGCCTAGACTAAGAATATACTCAGACACTAGGACACCCCAAGAGGGGTGTGTGATGAGATCTTAGATGGACAACCCTAGTTGGTCAGGTGAGCACCCTAGAAATTGTAACGACCCAATGTTTTTCAATGGAAATTACCTTCTTATATTTATGTTATAAAATAACATGAAAACCCAAAAAAAATGAACTACTTTGTTATAAGTGACCTCTAAACATAAGTTTGTCACTTCTATGTTTGGAATTTTGAAAATCTGACATTCAAGGTTGTGTTCAAGATGATTTTTGGAGTCTAATGAAACAAAAATAATTTTTGGTGAATAGTGACCTACCCTTATGAATAGTAACATACCCTTATGAATAGTAATATGACCTTTTTGAATAGTAAATCATCCAACATAAGAGTAACATTACCTATGAATAATAAAATAAAATTTAGACATCTTAGAAAGTGATAATTTGACCTTAGTAAATGTTTTGGTATTTTGTAAGTCATAAATAAATAAATAAATAATTAATTTAAAAGAATATTTATTTCCCTAAAATGTATTCATAAATTATTGAATCAATGTATTATATTTTTTAGATAATTTTATAAGACCCTGCGTAATTTTTAAAAGCACTATAAAATTAGTTTTAATCTTAAAAACAGTTTTTTCAAATAAATTGTGATTTAAATTAAATATTAAATTAATAATATTTATGAAATTATTTTTGAAAAATGGAATTCATTTTTGGACTCTACACGTCGAAAAATGGTTGGGGTAAATTTTTGGGATTTTTCTGAGATACTTGATTTTTTTATGAATAGTAAAATACCATAATTTACAAAATAAGCTAATTATAGGTTCATGTGTGATGTCATGCTGATGTAAGGCCACTTGGTTCGGGATTATATTATAAAATTACTATTATTGGTCATTCAAGACTCACTATTCTAATTATAGGTTCATGTGTGATGTTCTGCTGATGTAAGCCCACTTGGTTCGGGATTATATTATAAAATTA
Organism: Viscum album; assembly: GCA_963277665.1. Classification (NCBI taxonomy): domain Eukaryota; kingdom Viridiplantae; phylum Streptophyta; class Magnoliopsida; order Santalales; family Viscaceae; genus Viscum; species Viscum album. The sequence goes on from OY728155.1 coordinate 1,982,367,469, forward strand.
CTATTCTTGGTCATTCAAGACTCACTATTCCTTGTCTTGAGGGGAAATAATAAACTAATGAATTTTATATTAAGGAAACCCCTCTCTCCTCCACTATAAATTTCACCCTTCACTACCTCTTTTCCTCACACCTCTCAAGCTCCAAGCCTTCTCTAAAATCTACCAAAACACCTTCTCTAGCCCCTCCCCCATGTCCAAGAGCTGCTGGTATCATCAAAAGACCATGCTTAGGCACATAAGGATATTCTCAAGAGAAGGATTCAAGAGGTAATTTCCCTCCCTCTTATCCTTTAATTTCCTTTCAAGTTCAAGTTCATTTATTGATCTCTCCCCACCTATCCTCATCCAAATTGTTTTATAACTCCAGTATTATACATATAATGTAATTTTATGATTATAATGTGATATTATATCATCCAACCCCCCTTTACCTCTTCCATTTATTTTATTAAAGAGAACATTGTTCATGAGGTGTTAATTTATCACCTTCAAGATCGACATGCTTTCTTCTTCCATTTCTACCTTTAGATCTGGTCATGAAACCATTTTTTGGGTTGAACCAGAATATGTTATATGTATTATGCTATATTTAAATTTCTGGAAATAACCTATGGCCATATTACTAAGTGATAAGTTAAAACAAGTACATTGTGATCCAAAAACCGCTCAAATTAACCCAAATAATCATCATTTAATTCTTATCTAATGATTCATCCACATGGATCTAATATAATTCATTATCAAATTATTCAAGCTCCTGTAATATCATTAATGAAATGTAATATCATTTCTGTATGTTTACTCATGTTCTACACAAACCTCAATTTAAGAATACAAGTGAACCACCCAAGAAAAACCATAAAAACAAACATCCCCGAACAATGTTTTTAAACTCTATAAGTCATCCAAAAGAACATAATATGACATAATGAAACTAGATTGAACCCTATTAATGTACACATGGTTATTTATTTCTAATTAATGAATATAATGTCACTATATAGGACATTAAAGAGAAGGAATCATTCAGGTACAAGGTAAGGGGAAATCTTGAACCCAATTTTCTTCCTTCGGGTTCTCCCTCTTTCACACCATTTTTGATATGGTTACTCCTTAAAGATCATTTGTTCATAATTGTCTTTACTTTTCTGGTATATACCTGTTTGTCACTGGTTTTAATGTCAAATAAAATGTTTTCCTAAAGAACTCTTCTTTTAAGAACACCCCTTTTACTTCTCACTCAAAGTGGACGGTTCTTGTAACATGTATGTTATTCCCTCATTCTTTTGGGAACCCAATGTTTATGAATGTGTTATTATGAGATGAAACCCATTCCTTTTAATGGAATCATTATGTTTATTTATGTTATATGTTCATATTGGCATGCATGATAAATGATAATGTTATGATGTGATGGGTGCGCCCAGAATTATACAGCGCTCCATTGCATTGGGTAAAGTGATGAATCTCATGAGTAAATGTGAAATGATGTGTGAACAAGATGATAACTTGGTTCACAAGTATGTGTGGTAGTGAACCACTAAGACATGATGTTTCATTTTTATGCATTTCCACATTTCAAGTCTTTTATTTATGCTCCTCTCATGTTCATGATCTTTTGCCTATGTTATGATTATGATCACCCCATGATTTATTGTTCTTATATATCCTCTTACTGGGATTCTATCTCACCCCTTTTGATGTATATCCTCTGATTGTTACATTTACTAAGGAGAAGAGAAGTGACAATAAGAAGCTAGAAACAGAGAAATTAAATAAATGTTCTTGCTTGTTGTGTGTTTGTTATGTGTGGTCCTAGTTTTCCCAAGACACCAAACCTTTGGATCCTCTTTGTGTAATACTATTATGTTGTTTATCTTTGAAATGATGTAATAGTAATGTAAGAAATGGGCAAGGTCGCTATAGTTGGTATCAGAGGCATGGTTTAGTTAATTTGGGAATTAGGATTAGTAAACCCTAGAGGAAACCTATGGCATGAGACTAAGTACAAATATGCACACAAGAATATTCAAATAGGGATCCCATATGTTATGTTTTCGGTATAATTGTTTAATTGAGCAAGTTATTCATGACTTGTTTACTTATGTTTTGTTCTAACCATTTCTATTTTAGAATATGGTGGGAACCAGGAGAAATCAGGCCAACAACTCATGCGAGGGACAATGCAACGATTGTCCGAACAACATCCTCAATGACTTGGGAGGTGGAGTTCAAAACTTCATGGCGATGCTTACCCAATTATCTTAGGTTATGAATAAAAACCATAATAATGGGGACATCCTTTTTCACCAAATAGGGATCAACTAACTATCGAATGTTTTATGCGGCAATGACCACTGACATTTTTTGGATCTTCTGATCCACTAGTTGCGGAATAGTGGGTCAAATCCATGGAGAAGATATTTTCTGTGCTTCACTATTCTAAGATGGAGAAGGTGACTCTAGCCGTTTATCATCTAGATGGAGAAGTCGATCAATGGTGGGATTTTATTAATAACACCAAGCCAAGGGAGGAAATTGAAGAGATGGAATGGGAATACTTTAAGATAGTTTTTCTTAATAAGTATTTCCCACGAACTCTTTGTACGAAGATGGAGAGAGAATTCATAGAGCTCAAGAAAAAATAAGGAGAATCTGTCACAACCTATGACGAAAATTTCACAAGGATCTCAATGTATGGTTCAGGTTTTGTTTTCAAAAATGATAACAAAATTGATTTATTCTTTATTGGATTAAATCCACACCTTCTAAAGGCTCTTGCAATTTGAGACTTTGGGGGTTATGAAGAAGTGTTTCGGTGTGCTCTCAAAGTGGAGATGGAGTTTGGAGAATGGTCCCATGGCTATGGGGATAAGAAACGAAAGATGGAGTTTCAAGCCGGTGGATCTAGTGACAAAGGTGGGAATGAAAAATCAATGACCCACATGCCAAAATGTGGGAAGTTTCACCATGGGAACTGCCTCAAAGGGACGGGGAAATGCTTCAAGTGTGGGAAATAAGGACACCATGCTCAAGAGTGTCGAAAAGACATGAAAAGGAAGGAGAATGTAGCCGATGAAAGGAGAGAACCACTCATGGTTCAATGCTACAACTATAAAGAGCTAGGGCACTATGAAAACCAGTGCACTAAACCTCGAGTTCTCAAGGGTAATCAACATCAGCAACCACCAAAGCCAAAGGAACAAGGGAAGGCTTATGCCATCACTACTGCAGAGGTGGAGCATGATAATGAAGACATACAAGGTACACTTCCTATTCACTCAAGAATGGAAAAAGTCTTATTTGATTCTGGTTCTACACATTCCTTTATATCTTTCAAGTTTTCTAGAACTATAGAATCGAAGGCTCGAAACCTTGAAGTAGAGATATCTATAAAAACACCAAGTGGTGCAATCATTGCAACCCAATTTTCTTACTCTTCTCCTGTTGGTGTATGTGGGAAGATTCTTATGGAAAATATCATAATACTTCCCTTGGTGGAATTCGACGCTATAATGGGAATGGACTGGCTCTCATTATATAGAGCGCATATCAACTATCAGGAAAAAGAAATATCTTTTCATATTCCGAACCATCCCATGCTCCTATACAAATGCAAGGAAGATCATGAATCTCCTTTGAAAAATCCTTGAATGGTGTGGGTATTGACTCCCTATGAATAAGTATACCTCGCCCAAATGGAAAGTTCCAAACTTGAGGAAATTCCCATCTTGAGGGAATACAGTGATGTATTTCCCGAAGAGTTACCCATAATTCCCCCGGATCATGAGGTGGAGTTTTCAATTGAACTCATACCCGGATCTACTCCTATCTCAATGTTCCCCTATAGGATGGATCCTATCGAATTGGAGGAGTTAAAGAAGCAGATGCAATAGCATTTGGACAAAGGGTTCATATTCCCTAGTGCATCACCTTGGGGTGCGCCGGTGCTATTTGTGAAGAAGAAGGATGGAACCATGCGACTGTGTATTGATTACTGAGAACTCAACAAGATCACCATAAAGAACAAGTATCCTCTCCCAAGGATAGATGACTTGTTTGACCAGTTAAGAGGATATCAATAATTCTCAAAGGTGGTTATACGTTCTGGATATCATCAGGTAAAGGTGAAGAAGGAATATATTCAGAAGACTGCCTTCCGTACAAGGTATGGGCACTATGAGTTTTTGGTGATGCCCTTTGGACTTACTAATGACCCTAAAATCTTCATGGATTTGATGAATAGAGTCTTTAGACATTACCTGGACAAATTTTTGGCAGTGTTTATCAGTGATATTCTCATCTACTAAAAGAGCAAGGAGGAACATGAAGAACATCTAAGACTTGTGTTGGAGACATTGAGAAAGGAGAATTTGTACGCCAAGTTCAGCAAGTGTGACTTTTGGATGAATCAAGTCACATTCTTGGGACATGTGATCATAAGTGAGGGAATTTATGTGGATCCTTCAAAGACAATGGCGATTGAGGAATGGCCCAGGCCCTCTAGTGTCACAGAAATCCGTAGTTTTCTTGGATTAGCTGGGTACTACTGACGTTTTGTGAGAAACTTCTCACGATTGTCAAGCCCGCTAACTAAGTTAACAAGGAAAGGGGTAAAGTATGTCTGGACGGAAGAATGTGAGGGATGCTTCAAGGAGCTAAAGAGAAAGCTGATCACTGCAACTGTACTCACACTACCGAAAAGTGGAGAAAGTCATGTGATATACAGTGATGCTTCAAAGAAAGGCTTGGGTTGTGTACTCATGCAAAATGATAATGTGATAGCCTACACCTCACAAAAGTTGATGATCCATGAGCAGAACTACCTAACACATGATCTAGAGCTGGCATCTGTGATTTTTGCCTTGAAAATCAGGCGGCACTACCTTTATGGAGAGAAGTGTGACATATACACCGACCACAAGATGCTAAAGTATATATTCACACAAAAGGGGATCAACATGCGTCAAAGGATATGGTTAGAGCTAATCAAGGATTACGATTGCTCTATTCACTATCATCCTGGTAAGGAGAACAAGGTAGCTGATGCTCTAAGCAGAAAAGAACCTGCTACTCTATCCATGTTGCAAATTGAGAAAGACCCTATCTTCTTGGATATGAAAAGGATGGATTTGGAAATCATAAGGGAAGGGGATACATCCTACCTTTCCCAAATGATTGCCCAACCATCCATCCAAGAGAAGATTAAGGAAGCACAAATGGATGATGTGGAGATACAAAATAGGGTGAATGTAGTAAAGGAAGGGAAGCTGCAAGAGTTCCATATCGACGATGATGGTGTGATTCTGTTTGGAACGCGGATTTGTGTGCCTTCATCACCCGGGATAAAGAAGGAGCTATTGGACAATGCACATAGCTCAACATTATCTATCCATCCTGGGAGTACCAAGATGTATCGTGATCTCCGAGAACACTTCTAGTGGGATAACATGATGAAGGAGATTGCAGAATATATATCAAGGTGCTTGGTATGTCAACAAGTTAAATCTGAGCAACAAAAGTCCAAAGGTATGATGCAGCCATTGCTTATACCCATGTGGAAATGGGAAAATGTTACTATGAAATTTGTCATAGGTCTCCCGAAGACATCAAAGGGAAATAATGCGATATGGGTTGTGGTTGACCGACTCACCAAGACTGCCCATTTTATTGCTATCCGGGAAGACCTCTCGCTTGAACAACTTGTAAAGATATATGTGATGGAAGTGGTGAGATTGCGTGGTGTTCCACTCTCAATTGTCTCTGACCATGATCCAAGGTTCACATCTAAGTTCTGGAGGAGCCTTTAACATGCTTTGAGTACTGAATTAAATTTCAGCACGACCTATCACCACCAAACTGATGGCCAGTCTGAAAGGACTATTCAGACTCTTGAAGATATCCTAAGAGCCTGCTCTCTTGAATTCAAAGGTGGTTGGGATCAGCATCTCCCATTGGTTGAGTTCTCATACAATAATAGCTTCCACTCGAGTATTCAGATGGTTCCGTATGAAGCTCTTTTTGGGAAGCGGTGTAGATTTCCAACCTGTTGGGATGAAGTTGGAGAAAGAAAGCTACTTGGACCCGATCTTGTTCAAGAGATGACAGAGAAGGTTCAAGTCATCCAAAAACACATCAAAGCTGCTAAAAGTTGGAAAAAGAGCTATGCTGACAACCTTATAAGGGACTTGGAGTTCGATGTTGGAGATAATTTCTTCCTTCGAATATCTCCATGGAAGAGATTCATACGATTTGGGAAGAAAGGGAAGCTAAGCCCAAGGTATATTGGCCCCTTTGAGATCCTTGACCGCATAGGAGCCGTGACCTATCGTCTAGAACTTACACCGAATATGGCTCAAGTTCATGATGTGTTTCATGTATCACTACTGAGGAAGTACATACCAGACCCCTCACATGTACTAAACTCAGATGTGGTGCAGCTGGAATATGATCTCTCTTATGAGAAGAATCCAGTAAAGATTCTGGATCGGAGAGATGAGGTTCTACGCAACAAGACAACCCATCTTGTCAAAGTGTTGTGGAGGAACCATAAGTTTGAGGAAGCAACTTGGGAACCAGAAGAGGAAATGAATGAGAAGTACCCTCACCTGTTTGTGTAAAGTAAAATTTTGGGGGAAAAATTTCTTAAGGGGGAAAGAATGTAATGACCCAAAGTTTTTCAATGGAAATCCCCTTCTTATATTTATGTTATAAAATAACATGAAAACACAACAAAATGAACTACTATGTGATAAGTGACCTTTAATCATAAGTTTTTCACTTCTATGTATGGAATTTTGAAAATCTGACATTCACAGTTGTGTTCAAGATGATTTTTGGAGTCTAATGAAACAAAAATAATTTTTGGTGAATAGTGACCTACCCTTATGAATAGTAACATACCCTTATGAATAGTAATATGACCCTTATGAATAGTAAATCATCCAACATAAGAGTAAAATTACCTATGAATAATAAAATAAAATTTAGACATCTTAGAAAGTGACAATTTTACCTTAGTAAACGTTTTGGTATTTTGTAAGTCATAAATAAATAAATAATTAATTAATTTAAAATAATATTTATTTCCCTAAAATGTATTCATAAATTATTGAATCAATGTCTTATAGTTTTTAGATAATTTTATAATACCCTACGTAATTGTTGAAAGCACTATAAAATCAATTTTAATATTAAAACTATTTTTTAAGTAAATTGTGATTTTAATTAAATATTAAATTAATAATATTTAGAAAATTATTTTTAAAAAAGGGACTTCATTTTTGGATTCTACACATAAAAAAATTATTGGGGTAAATTTTTGGGATTTTTCTGAAATACTTGAATTTTTGATGAATAGTGAAATACCGTAATTTACAAAATTAGCTAAATAAGCTAATTATAGGGTCATGTGTGATGTCCTGCTGATGTAAGCCCACTTGGTTCGGGATTATATTATAAAATTAATATTCATGGTCGTTCAAGACTCACTATTCCTTTTCTTGAGGGGGAATAATAAACAAATGAATTTTATATTAAGGAAACCCCTCTCCCCTCCACTATAAAAGCCACCCTTCACTCCCTCTTTTCCTCACACCTCTCAAGCTCCAAGCCTTCGCTAAACTCTGCACAAACACCTTCCCTATCCCCTCCCCCACGTCCAAGATCTACTGGTCTTATAAAAAGACCAAGCTTAGGCCCTTAAGGAGGTTCTCAAGAGAAGGATTCAAGAGGTAATTTCCCTCCCTCTTCTCCTTTAATTTCCTTTCAAGTTCAAGTTCATTTCCTGATATCTCCCCACCTATCTTCATCCAAATTGTTTTGTAACTCCATTATTATACATATAATGTAATATTATGATTATAATGGGATATTATATCATCCAACCCCCTTTCCCTCTTCCTTTTATTTTATTAAAGATAATGTTGTTCGTGAGGTGTTAATTTATCACCTTCAAGATCGACATGATTTCTTCTTCTATTTCTACCATTAGATCTGGTCATAAAACCATTTTTATGGTTTAAAAAGAATATTTTATATTTATTATTCTATATTTATATTTCTGTAAATAACCTATGGACATATTACAAAGTGATAAGTTAAAAAAAGTTCGTTGTGATCCAAAAACCGCTCAAATTAACCCAAATAATCATCATTTAATTCTTATCTAATGATTCATCCACATGGAGCTAATATAATTCATTATAAAATTATTCAAGCTCCTGTAATATCATTAATGACATGTAATATAATTTCTGTATGTTTACTCATGTTCTACCCAAACCTCAATTTATGAATACAAGTGAACCACCCAAGAAAAACCATAAAAACGAACATCCCCGAAGAATGTTTTTAAACTCTATAAGTAACCCAAAGGAATATAATATGACATAATGAAACCATAATGAACCCTATTAATGTAAAAATGGTTCTGGATTTCTAATTAATGAATATAATGTCATTATACCAGACATTAGAGAGAAATAATCATTCGGGTACAAGGTAAGGGGAAATCTCGAACACAATTTTCTTCCTTCGGGTTCTCCCTCTTTCACTACATTTTTGATATGGTTACTCCTTAAAGATCATTTTTCATCATTTTCATTAATTTTATGGGATATACGTGTTTTTCACTGGTTTTTATGTCAAATAAAATGTTTTCCAAAAGAACTCCTCTTTTAAGAACACCCCTTTTACTTCTCACTCAAAGTGGATGGTTCTTGTAACATGTATGTTATTCCCTCATTCTTTTGGGAAACCAATGTTTATGAATGTGTTATTATGAGATGAAACCCATTCCTTTTCATGGTTTAATTATGTTCATTTATGTTATATTTTCATAGTGGCATGCATGATAAATGATAATGTTATGATGTGACGGGTGCGCCCGGAATTATATAGCACAATATGAATGTTTAAATGTGATAGGTGTGCCCGGAATTATATATCACTCTAATGCATTGGGTAAAGTGATGAATCTCATGAGAAAATGTGAAATGATATGTGAACAAGATGATATCTTGGTTCACAATTATGTGTGGTTTTTAACCAATATGACATGATGTTTCATTTTTATGCATTGCCATATTTCAAGTCTTTTATTTATGCTCCTCTCATGTTCATGATATTTTGCCTATGTTATGATTATGATCACCCCATGATATATTTCTCTTATCTATCCTCTTACTGGGCTTCTATCTCACCCCTTTTTATGTATATCCTCAGGTGGTTACATTTACTAAGGAGAGGACAAGTGCCAATAAGAAGTTAGAGAAGAAGAAATTAAATAAATGTTCCTGCTTGTTGTGTGTTTTTTATGTGTGGTCCTAGTTTTCCCAAGACACTAAACCTTTGGATCCTCTTTGTGTTCTACTATTATGTTGTTTATCTTTGAAATTATGTAATAGTAATGTAAGAAATGGGCTGGGTCACTATAGAAATATTCTAGGTCTAAGTGGATGTACCTTAGGCATATTAGAGATGGGTTCGTTGAGCTGACCGACTTGGAGTAACCCTAGACATAGAGATGGTACATAATCCACATCTCTATATTTTCACCAGTGTAGAATACCCTTGAGACCTATGAGAGAAGATGATGAATGTAATGTCATGTGTTTTTGAACCAGGTTAAAATACGAAGGTTTTCGATTTTTTTCCAATTTATCAACAGGTCTTTTTTTTTTAAACCAAGCTCTAGAATTTTATTTCGAGTGTTGGAACACCTAATGGTGCCGTTTTTTGGACATGAGTAATTACCCTATAATTTTAACAGGTGTCCCAATGAGTCTTGGCAGCATCAAATCCAGAAAAGTCCACTTTAATGGATCTGCACGGGCAGCGCACGGTTGCAGTCCAACCAGTGGAGTTTACCCTTTTTAATAATTTATTTAATTTAATTAAAGAATATTATATGAGATATTGGGGTTAATTAAAAGATTTTTTTAATAAAAATTATAATGAATTTATTATTTTTATTATTGTGGTTGTTTAATTAAATGAATGATAAATAATTAACTAAATGACGGTTGAAGAAATTACTGTGGATTTTGGGTTTATCGAAGAAATTTTTTAATTAAATAAAGAGTTTCAAAATAATTAAAAGACCAATTATTATTAAATGGAGTAATGTGATAATAATAATAATTTTATTATTATTATTTTGGCGTCATAAATTATTTGGATTCTTTGAGGTTTTAATTTCATTTTAAAGGAGTGTTTCATTTATGAGAATTTAATGTGGTTTTTGAGCTTCTCAATAAAATGTTTAATAAAATGAAGAGTTTTGGAATTAATAAAGGGTTGTTGTTAAATAGTGGTGTTGGTTTTATCAAAGGCTTCAAAAATAATAATAATCTGATTATTATTATTTTAGTTGTATGAATGTAATAATTTTTATTATTATGGAAATTAAATTAGGGGTTATGGGTTGGAGTTTTTATCATATTAATGATATTGTAATAAATTGGGGGTTTAGGTTTTAAATAAAATAATGTTGGAATTATAATAATAATGATGTTATTATTATTTTTGTGGTTATTTAGTTAAAAAATGTTAAAAGAATTTAGTTATCGATAGAGACTTTCATATTTAATTACGAAACATTTATTAAGAGAATAATAAATGAAGAATCATTTTTAATTAAATGGGGAGTTTTTTCACTTATTTGATAAGTGTTTAATGTGTATAATGATAGTAATTAAATTATTATTATTATTTTGATTATTACATTCAATTAAATGTATTAATTTAAGGGTAAAAAATAAAATAAAAAGAAGAGGTGTGACCTGTAGGTGGCGCAACCCCCCATGTTTCTTCTCCTCCATGTGTGACATAGAAGTATCTCCAACCTCCTCCTCTACACGACCCTCCTCCTTGGGACCTCCAGCAGCGCGCAACCACTAGGAGACCCTCCTTGCAGTAGCGCGAATCCCGGGCAGAGCTCCTACAGTGCGCAACCCCTGTGGCGCGACCCCCCTATGGGCAGTATCCAGAGCTGCACCACCCCCTCTCCTGGACTCCACATTACGTGTGAATATTTATCTCAGACTATTCACAAATGTCACCTGACTCATCAAGGTGATTCAGTCTATGTGTAACTCGTGATTCACATCTACCATTTGACTCCTCTCTCTTGCCTTGTTTTCTCAGTTGAAACCATAAGGCTCGGGTTTAATCTGATCATTATGTTCCTTTATTTTTTTAGGATACGCGAATGTTGACATGGGACCCATTGGTCCATAATACGACATCTTCCACCAAGGGCGAGTTTTATGTTCTCGAATTGTTTTTCCACTGTTGGTTTGGTTTAGCTTCCAAACCCACTGTTTAGTTTTTCACTGGTTATATTAAGGCCTGTTAATTTTTTAAGAGTCCACGGTACCGTGTTAGAGGTGTGTCCTTCATTACTACTTTTATTATGTGTATCAGTTTAATATATTGAATTTTTTTGATCAATGTAGACAATGCGTACACACACACACACACACACATATATATATATATGAAGGTGTGTGTGCATGAGACTACAGACCAGTTTGTGGATTGGTTGCCACCAAGTACATTAAAGCGTTGAGGAATAAAAATGGTGCCACCCAAAGATAGGGTCTCAAATCCTGAACACTTTATTTTAGAATTATAGATTCATTAAATAAATTAAGAATGTGAGTTTCCTTGATTATGGAACTGCAATGTTTTCTTGAAATGTTGATTAAAGATAAACTATTGGTTAGTGGTAATGTCATATCATGCTTGTTGTGGTTTGGCTTTTCATGTAACGCCCTGACCCTAGTTACCCAGATTCGGGGCATTATTACATAACATTGACATGATCACAAGGGAATCATGTCTCAAAATACCGATTAGCTTAGTATTATTGGAAACAATATTCATACATAAGTTCAACTTTACACCTTGAAGAGAAATACAACACAAATATATTTCATTAGAAACATCCAAGCCTCCTAGATTATGCCTGCAGGTCACTCATAAATGACTTCTTCATATCCTGGGAAAATGATACATAATAAAGGGGTGAGCTAAAATGCTCAGTAAGGGCAAGTAATACAGTGGAAAATAAAATAAATATTAAGCATGGTAAATAATTGAAACCACATGCCTTTACCGAAAATAAACATAAATACTTTTATGTCAAGAATATGATCAGAGTAAATAATGCCATAATAAAACATAATCATGGGTATTCTACTAGTCAAATGACCACATAAACCATCAATATTTCTTCCATAATAAGGGAATGTATAATTCCAGACATTATGAAACATTTTCTCAAGTCCTCGGCCAAGACATCTAAAAATGATTAAGACCTCGACCAAAACCATAAATCAAATTGGGAAAGGGCCTTGGAAAATTCCACGTCTAGTTGTCTCATGAGACCTACCTATGCATCAAGGAGCTATAGCGGTCTCCACCCATCACTTACTAAGTCCAATACATTCCTCATATGAAATGTTTTAAACATATCATAAACATTCATATTAAAACTAGCATACGAAATGTCAATACTTTAACCATAAACCATGAATGGTATAAAAATAGAACATCCAAAGTCAAACATATCACAAAACCTTAAATACAATATGGAAGTTTTTTATCATAATAAAACAACTTCAAATAAACTTAAAATCCATCAAAGGATGTTGGCATAGATGAAATCAAAATCATTTTTAAAGAAACATCTCTTTCTATTTTGAAATCATTTAAGAGTCACATTATTATAAAATAAAACATTTACTTTGAAAATATTCTTATAAGATTTTAAGGGAATCTTCGACGAGTTTATAATAGGAGAAAATAGCCGCACCCGCCGTATAAGTTAAAAAAGACATTCTTACCTTAATTTTGTCGAAAAGGTTAAAAAGGACATTGTTTGGAAAATGACGGAAAGATTCCTTTATAAACATCTTATAAAGAGTAAAAAAGGGTATAAATGACTTTAACCCATAGTCTATAAAATATTAAGAATGTTTGGAAATACATTTTTATGAAACATGGATGTGGATGATAAAGAGGTCCCAATAGATAATTACGTATAAACAACCTCAGATAATGAAGAGATTGTGAAATAAACCCTTACCTTGTAATTTTCCTTGGTTAAGGGTAGATTAAACTCCTGTATAATGGTTAATTAATTGTTATTAAATTATACAAGAATCATCTACATTAATATGATATCATATATGATCTTTTAACATTTCTTTGTTAATAATATCTTAGTATTATCATCGTTTCGGGTGTTAACTTACTCATTTTCATTTATATGTTTTGTTACATAAGACATGTTTTTTATGGATAGTTTTTATATTATTAATATAAAGAATGATATAAAGTCCTTAAACATTATTTTTAATCATCAAATGATAATTAGACTTGCATGGATACGATGGGGAATGAATCTCATCGCATTCGTGGAGATGGTAGTCCGTACGTACGCACAAGCGACAATATCATTATTTTGATATTAAAATAATATATAATTGGATGTTATATCATATATAAAGAATCATTATCATGTTATATTTATTATTTACATGAATTACACATCATTATTATACCCATACAAATAATAATGTATTGAATAACAATTACACCACGACGTGGATACAGTAAGCCGTACGCACGCACGTATGGTGACATGTCATTAAAAGGATGGATAGAATACTGAATATGGTTGTACCATATTTATAATAACATCACATTATATATAATATACTGGATTTATTATTTTAGAAAGGAAATAACAATGAAAGAAGAAGTTGAAGAAGAAAGGAACTTGAAAAAGGGTGGTGAAAACATTACATCTTTATCGAGTTCTTCCTTTTGATTTGGTCAAAAGGGCTCCTTAGGATGGCTTTCTGATCAAACAAAGGACTCTAGGTTGAAGTAAGTAAAGTTTATAGAATATTTGGGCAGGGTTTGGCAGAGCCAAATGGATTTGAAGGTGTGAAAAATTGGTTAGAAGTGGTGTCCTTTTATAAGGGGGAGGAGGGGCTCTTTAGAAAAAGCTTAAAGTATTATTTTATAATAAATTCATATTCGGTTTATAATAGCTCCAAAGTGGATTATTCAAAGCCTAAGATGAGGATGGGTCAAAATAATTTCAACCAATAGATTTTAGATAGGTTTGGGTCATTATATTAACCTTATCTTTTAGTTTTAACTCTTAGTTAATTAGTTTGACATTTACCATGTCACTTTGTATTTTTATATTATATAGTTAATAACCTTACTATATACATCCAATTGACCCCCAAGTGGTCCCATAATGATAAAAATATCATGATATAAGTCCTTTGGCCTAACCATATATTTTTAATAATAGAATATCAATTAATAATATAATACTTATTTTAAAAACTCATTTATGTCAATTTTGACTATAGATAGTCATCGATTTTTTTAAAATATTAACAACTTTATTAATTCGAATAAAATTAATTTAAGCAATAATAACATGTAATATTAACCAATAAAATTCGTGGATATCATCAAAACTTTAAAATTATTTTTATTTTAACTTTTATAATACAAATTATTTGATTCATTCATTAAAAAGTAAAATACTACATCATCATTGTGTCATAAATAAATTTAATTATTAAATGTCTTAAAATTATAAATAAAATAAAATTATTTACGAAATATTTTTATATTTCTAATTAATATTTATAGTCGAAAATATAACATATATAACCCTAAATAAATTTTTTTTTTCTAAAAGATATATGCTTATGTCATTTTTGTATTTACTTTAACTTAATTAATATTAAGTGTCATTATCACTTACAAGTGGCTCCATGGGGTCCCAAAATCGACCCAAAGATTCCCATGGTCGGACATGTATCAACCAATAAGGTTAGGACATGTTTTAGGGTAATTTATTGTTATTATAATATTTTTTTTACCCTTATTTACTGGATTTACCCTTTAACCATGGTAAATAAAATATTTAACGAAGTAATTATTCAAAATGTCTAAAAAAAAGTTACCTATTTAAAAAATTTGGACATCCTGATTCCAAATATAGAATCAATTTTTCTAAATTCAAGACATAGAAGTGGAAGAAATTAATTTAAAATTAATTCTCGTTGTCAAAACAAATAGTGTGTTTTTAAGAAATAATAACTATTAAAAGATTGGCACTTGCTTATGTCCTGTTTAAAGGTGAATTTATATCCAATGACCAAAATTGGATTAAATGGTAAAAATATAATCTAATTATACTCTAAAATAACTCAAATTCATAATTTATGACTAATAATTATCTTGATTAAAAAATATGTTTTTAATTAAAATTTAGTAATTTTCACTATTCATTAAAATATAAAAGTTATCAGAAAAGTACCAAAAATTCACCATAAGATAATTTCCATATTCCGAATCCAAAAATGAAGTCCATTTTGAAAGATGAAATGTTTAAAATTTAAAAAATTGGGTATTATTATTCATAACGACTAGTTTGATTGGTTGTGGTGTGTGTTATAACTTGAAGTTGCGTACAACACACGCTACTATATTATTCAAAGAGAAGTGTACCATGGAAGCTTGGGGTGTTACATTCTCCCCTCCTTTAAAAATTTAATCCTCAAAATCTCTATAATATTACTGCATAAAAATACTCGGGTGGTTCTTCATCATAAGTTCCCCGGGTTCCCACGTTGCCTCTTCCATCTTATGGTTTCTCCATAGAACTTTTACCAGACGATTCGTCTGGTTTCTCAGCACTTGTTCTCTCATTTCAAGAATCTTGACAGGATCTTCGTAATAAGACAGATGGGGTGCCAGTTCTAATTCCTGATAGGTGAGTACATGCATTGGGTCAGGCATGTATTTTCTCAACAGTGATACGTGGAACACATCGTGAACTTTGGAGAGACTTGGCGGCATTTCCAAACGGTAAGCTACATCCCCAATTCGTTCTATAATTTCGAATGGTCTGATGTAACTAGGACTCAATTTTATCTTCTTACTGAAATGTATAACACCCTTCCATTTAGATACCTTCAAGAAAACATGATCTCCTACATGAAATTTCAAATCCTTCCTTCGGTTTTCAGCATAGCTCTTCTGCATACTTTGAGCTGCTTTGATGTGGTTTTGGATTACCATTACCTTTTCCATTATTTCCTCCACCAGTTCTGGGACTACGAGTTTTCTCTCACCAACATCATCCCAACAAGTTGGTGTGCGACATCTCTTTCAGTATAACGCTTCATATGGCGCCATACGAATACTTGAATGGAAGCTTTTGTTATAGGAAAATTCGTCCAGAGGTAAATATTGATCCCACATACCCTGAAAGTCAACTGAGCAAGATCTCAACATGTCTTATAAGGTTTGAATAGTCCATTCTGATTGTCCATCAGTTTGGGGGTGGTAAGCAGTGCTCAAATGAAGTTCAGTATCCAGGGATTTCTGAATACTTTTCCAGAATCTTGATGTAAAACGTGGATCACAATCAGAAACAATCGATATGGGTACTCTATGAAGTCTCACAACTTTATTAATATACAGTATTTCTAGACGTTCAAGTGGTAAATCTTCCCTTATAGCAAGAAAATGTGCTGACTTGGTAAGACGATCAACAATGACCCATATTGCATCATTCCTTCTAGGAGTCTTTGGTAGTCCCATGAAAAAGTCCATTTTGATATTATCCCATTTCCACTCAGGTATGGGAAGTGGTTGCAATACTCCACCAGGATATTTCCTTCCAGCTTTCACTTGTTGAAAAACTATACATATTGACACAAAATCAGCAATCTCCCTCTTCATGTTGTCCCACCAAAAATGTTCCTTCAAATATCTATAAATTTTGGTTCTCCTAGTGTGTATAGTGAAATTGGAACTATGAGAATCATCCAATAATTCTCTTTTTAGATCAGGTATATTGGGAACACAAAGTCTCTTCCCAAAATTGAAGATTCCATCTTCATACAAAAAGTCACTCAATCTCCCATCATTCACAGCTTTAATCTTCTTTTGAAACTCTTCATCATTTGTCTGAGAACTGTTTATATTTTCTAGTAAATATGGTTTGGCAACCATTTGAAAAATCATTGATGTTTCACCTTCTATGGTTATTCCCATGTCCATCTTCACTAGATCCATGAAAATAGGATCCCTTTCAATTCTCATATTGTTCAAAACTCCATGATATTTTCTGCTCAAAGTATCTGACACCTTATTTTCCTTCCTCGGGTGGTAGTGTATAATGAAATCATAATCCTTGAGTAATTCAAGCCATATCCTTTTCCTCATGTTGAGTTATTTTTGTGAGAAAATATACTTCGAACTCTTGTGATCAGTATAAATCTCACATTTTTCACCATAGAGGTAGAGTATCCATATTTTCAAATCAAAGATCACAGTTTCTAACTCAAGATCATGAGTAGGATAGTTTTTATCATGAATGTTCAGCTATCATGATGCATAAACAATAACCCTATCATTCTTCATAAGGACACAACCAAGTCCTTTCTTTGATGCATCACTATAAATAACAAACCCATCATTCCCCGATGGTAGAGTCAATATAGGAGAATTGAATAATCTTCTCTTAAGTTCTTCAAAACATTATTCACAATCTATTGTACAAACAAATTTAACACCTTTACGTGTGAGCTTCGTTAATGGGTTAGCCAACTGAGAAAAATTCTGGACGAAATGTCGATAATAACCTGCTAGACGAAATGTCGATAATAACCTGCTAAACCAATAAAACTGTGTGCCTCAGTTATACACGTCGGTTCTGGCCATTCTTGTATTTCCATGGTCTTAGAAGGATCAAAAGAGTTTCCATATTTGGAGACAATATGGCCAAGAAAAGAAATATCCTGAAGCCAGAATTCACACTTTCTAAACTTCCCATATAATTCATATCTTCTCAGAGTCTTCAATATAATGCGCAAGTGATTTTCATGATCTTTGTAGCTTTTGGAGTATACCAAGATATCATCAATAAATACAACTACAAAGTCATCAAGATATTCCTTGAAAACTCTGTTCATTAGATCCATGAAAACAGAGGGTGCATTAGTCAATCCAAAAGTCATTACTATAAACTTGTAATGCCTGTACCTAGTTCGAAATGCTGTATTCAGAATGTCTTCCTTCTTCACACACAAATGATGGTATCCAGATCAAAGGTCAATCTTTTAAAATTATTGAGCTCCATGAAGTTGGTCAAATAAATCATTAATGCAAGGTAGGGGATACTTGTTCTTTATTGTTATAGCATTGATTTCCTTGTAGTCGATATATAACCTTATAGATCCATCTTTCTTCTTAACAAAAAGGACAGGGTCTCCCCCTGGAGAAACAATAGGGAGAATAAATCCCTTATTACTCAATTCCTCTAGTTGTTTCTTTAGTTCAACTAATTCCACAGTGGCCATTCTAAAAGGGGTCTTTGATATAAGCCTTGAACTAGGAATTAAATCAATGGAAAACTCAATTTCTTGTTCTGGAGGATGTCCAGGTAAATCTTCTAGAAACACATCAACATATTTTCTTATAATAGGTACATCTTCTATTTGAACATTACTTTCCTCACCCAGAGTTATTTCATTCTCTTCCTCCCCAATAATTGAATTTAGTTGAGCTACTGGGGGTGGATCTAGGTAAGAATTTGGTGGTGACGATTCCACTCTAAAGATAAGGTGTTCCTTATCATCATCATCAAAACTAGTAACCTCCTTCTTCTTAAAATAAATCATTGCATAATGGTCCAAAATCCAATCCATACCACGGATTATGTCAAATTAAATCATAGGTATGACGATGAGATCCGCAGATAAAGAACATTTATGTGCTCTAATGGGGACTGATTCACAAAACTTTGTTGCAATGATACTTCCATTAGAAGTTTTGACTGACAATTCCCTTGTTAAATCAAATTGGAAATATCAAATTTTCTTAGCAAAATGGGAAGATATGAAACAATGCGATGATCTAGAATCAAATAAAGCATTTTCTAAACTTGAGGAAACCAATAAATTACATGCCACCACGTCTTTTGGGGCTTCAACCTCAGCAGTAGTGATTGCATAACCTTGGCCTTGGTCCCTAGGAATTTTTGAGGTAAGTTTCCCTGACACATAGGACATTGATTTTCATAATGTCCCATCTCCCTGCAATTGTAGCATTGAACATTGGTAGAATCTTTCTTTCCTTTAAAATCACCAGCTAGATGGCCTTTCTGTGCACACTTGTAGCATACTCCTTTTCCTTTTAGACAGACATCAAGGTGATTCCTTCCACAATTATCATAGGGTTAAAATTCAATTATTCCCTTCTTCCCTGTTTCTTTATTTCCTTTCCCAGAGTGTTCAGCAGATATCTTCTTCTCTTGCTTTGATTTAAAGTCATAAGACTTAGATTATTCCTTTTCTGTCTTGATAGCACACGAGAAAATATCTTTGGACAATGAGATGGTTTTTGAGACTAATGCTCGATTGAGAAAAGGTTTTAACCCATCAAAGAAACGATCAATATTACTTCTTGGGTTTCGTATATAATCTGCAGCATACCTCGCTATCCTTGTAAAGTTATCCTCATACTTTGCGACATTCTCATCCTCCTTTTTCCTCAGACTCAGAAATTTCATTTCCATATCTGCTCGATGGTCATGAGGAAATTATTTTTCTAAGAAAAGCTCTTTGAACTCCCTACATTCCAAATTTTATACTTCATCATATTCTTTCATGTTTTGAATCAATGACCACCATTGATCAGCATCTCCAGTGCGGCGGTAAACTGCCATGATAACTTTTTCCCTTTCACTACTCCCCAAGGCAAGGAATATTTTCTCTAAAGAGTTTATCCATTGCTCAGCTACTAAGGGATTTGTACTCCCATTGAATATTGGTGGTTGTTTCCTCATGAAGAGATCTAAAATTGATCCTCCACGATGTGGATTAGGTTGATCCATATGGGTAAGGTTATTATTCATAACCTGAGTGAGTTGTCCCAGTATGGTGATTAGGTGATCAGCACCAGTTGCATCACTAGCTTCACTATAATTATCTTGAGAAGGAGGGAAATTCATACATAGAGTGCGTGCATTGATATGGATTACATTCTTTCTACTAGGCTCCATTTCTAAACAATGGCATTGGCTAGATCAGTTTATGAATCAAAATACAAAATTCCATACTTGTAAAACACTTAACATAAATTAAACTATTTATGGATATAATCCATAATCATAAAAAGAATGTTTTCTTTGAGGATGTATATACTCATAAACCCTTCATAATGTTTTGTAAATAAAATGAGAATTATCTTAATCATATCCCCTGGGAGTGTTGTAACAAAGAGTGCAGCAAGGCCCGTTGTCGTGCACCAGTTCTCGTTCAAGTCTAGCTCAAAGCGGTGTTTTCGGGTTTTACCCCTAGGTACATCTGTGCCAGAGCCGCCTCTACCTGCTTGTATCTAGAGAAGGATGTATTTCATGGAAAACTCACAAAATCTGTACAATACCAAAATTCTATGAATTTATTCTATATTAATCCTCAAAGTCTATCTTAGGGCTATGTTCTCTAATCAGAGTTTATCTAAATCTATTTTCCAAGGTTTGTACTAAACTTCCTCTGATACCAACTGTAACACCCTAAACCTAGTTACCCAGAGTCGGTGCATTATTACATAACATTGGAATGATCACAAAGGAATCATGTATCGAAAGACCGATTAGCTTAGTATTATTGGAAACAAGATTCATACATAAGTTCAACTTTATAGTTTGAAGAGAAATACAATACAAGTATTTTTCATTAGAAACATCCAAGCCTCATAGATTAGGCCTACAGGTCACTCATAACTAACTTCTTCATATCCTGGGAAAATGAAACATAAGATAGGGGTGAGCTTAAACGCTCAGTAAGGGCAAGTAATACAGCGGAAAATGACATAAATATTAAGCATGGTAAATAATTGAAACCACATACCTTTACCAATAATAAACATGAATACATTTATGTCAAGAATATGAGCTGAGTAAATAATGACATAATAAAACCTAATCATGGGTATTCTACTAGTCTAATGACCACACGAACCATAAATATTATTTCCACAATGAGGGAATGTATAATGCCGAACATTCTGAAACATTTTGTCAAGGCCTCGGCCAAGACGTCTAAAAATGATTAAGGCCTCAGCCAAAATCATAAATCAAATTGGGAAAGGGCCTCAGCCAATTACACATATAATTGTCTCATGATACCTACCGATGCATAGAGGAGCTATAGCGGGATCCACCCATCACTTACTAAGTCCAATACAATACTCATATGAAAAGGTTTAAACATATCATAAACATTCGTATTAAAACTAGCATACGAAAAGTCAATACTTTAACAATAAACCAAGAATGGTATAAAAATAGAACATCCACAGTCAAACATATCACAAAACCTTCAATACAATATGGAAGTTTTGTATCATAATAAAAAAACTTCAAATAAACTTAAAATCCATCAAATGGTGTTGGCATAGATGAAATCAAAACCCTTTTTAAAGAAATATCTCTTTCTATTTTGAAATCATTTAAGAGTCACATAATTATAAAATAAAACATTTACTTTGAAAATATTCTTATAATCTTGTAAGGGAATCTTCGACGAGTTTATAATGGTAGAAAATAGCTCCACCCGCCGTATAAGTTAAAAAAGACATTCTTACCTTAATTTTGTCGAAAAGGTTAAAAAGGACATTATTAGGAAAACGACGGAAAGATTCGTTTAGAAACATATTATAAAAATTAAAAAATGGTATAAATGACTTTAACCTATAGTATATAAAATAGTAATAATGTTTTGAAATACATTTTTAAGAAACATGGATGTGTATGATAAAGAGGTCCCAGTAGATAATTACGTATAAACAACCTCGGATGATGAAGAGATTGTGAAATAAACCCTTACCTTGTACTTTTCCTTGGTTGAGGGTAGGTTAACCTCATGTATAATGGTTATATAATTTTTATTAAATTATACAATTATCATATACATTAATATGATATCATATATGATCTTTTAACATTGCTTTGTTAATAATATCTTTGTATTATCGTCATTTCGGGTGTTAACTTACTCATTTTCTTTTATATGTTTTGTTACATAAGACGTGTTTGTTATTGATAAGTTTTATCTTATTCATATCCAGAATTATATCAAGTCCTTAAACATTATTTTTAATCGTAAAATGAGAATTAGACATGCATGGATACGATGTGGAATGAATCTCATCGCGTTCGTGGAGACGGTAGTCCGTTCGTACGTACGAGCGACAATATCATTCTTTTGATATTAAAATAATATATAATTGGATGGTATATAATATATACAGAATCATTATCATGTTATATTTATTATTTACATGAATTACACATCATTATTATACCGATCCAAATAATAATGTATTGAATAACAATTACACCACGACGTGGAGACGGTAAGCCGTACGTACACACGTATGGTGACATGTCATTCAAAGGATGGATAGAATAATGAATATGGTTGTAACATATTTATAATAACATCAAAGTATATATAATATACTGGATTTATTATTTTAGAAAGGAAATAACAAAGAAAGAAGAAGTTGAAGAAGAAAGGAACTTGAAAAAGGGTGGTGAAAACATTACCTCTTCTTCGGGTTCTTCCTTTTGATTTGGTCAAAAGGGATCCTTAGGTTGGCTTTCTGATCAAACTAAGGCCTCTAGGTTGAAGTAAAGAAAGTTGATAGAATATTTGGGCAGGGTTTGGCCATGCCAAATGGCTTTGAAGGTGTGAAAAATTGGTTATAAGTGGTGCCCTTTTATAAGGGAGAGGAGGGGCTCTTTAGGAAAAACTTAAAGTATTATTTTATAATAAATTCATATTTGGTTTCTAATGGATCCAAAGTGGATTATTCAAAGTCTAAGGTGGATATGGGTATAAATACTTTCAATAAAATATTTTATATATGTTTGGGTCATTATATTAACCATATTTTTTAGTTTTAACTCTTAGTTAATTAGTTTGACATTTACCATGTCACTTGGTATTTTTATATTATATAGTTAATAAACATACTATATGCATCCAATCGACCCCAAAGTGGTCCATTAATGATAAAAATATCATTATATAAGTACTATGGCCTAACCTTATATTTTTAGGAATAGAATATCAATTAATAATATAATACTTGTTTTAAAAACTCATTTTTGTCAATTTTGACAATATTTAATAATTGATATTTTAAAAGTCTTAAAAACTTTATTAGTTCGAATAAAATTCATTTAAGAAATAAAAAAATGTAATATTAACCAATAAAAGTCGTGGATGTCATAAAAAATTTCAAATTATATTTATTTTAACTTTTATAATACTAATTATTTGATTCTTTCATTAAAAAGGAAAATACTGCATCATCATTGTGTCATAAATAAATTTAATTATTAAATGTATAAAAATTATAAATGAAATACCATTATGTAGGAATTTTTTTTATTTTTCTAATGAATATTTATAGTCGAAAATATAACATATATAACCCTATGTTAAAATAGTTTTTCTAAAAGATATATGCTTATGTCATTTTGTATTTATTTTATCTTAATTAATATAAAGTGTCATTATCACATACAAGTGGCTCAGTAGGTTCCCAAAATCGACCCAAATATGCCCATGGTCAGACATGTATCAACCAATAATATTAGGACATGTTTTAGGATAATTTATTATTATTATAATATTATTTTTACTCCTATTTACCGGATTTACCCTTTAACCATGGTAGGTAAAATATTTACCGAAGTAATTATTCAAACTGTCTAAAAAAACGTTACCTATTTACACAAGTTGGACATCCTGATTCCAAATATGGAATATATTTTTCTAAATTCAAAACACAGAAGTGGCAGAAATTAATTTAAAATTAATTCCCGCTGTCAAAACAGAAAGGGTGGTTTTAAGAAATAATAACTATCAAAATATTGGCACTTGCTTATGTCCAGTTTAAATTTGAATTTATATACAATGACCAACATTGGATTAAATAGTAAAAATATAATATAATTATACTCTAAAATCACTCAAATTCATAATTTATCACTAATAATTATTTTGATTAAAAAAGTTGTTTTTAATTAAAATTTAGTAATTTTCACTATTCATGAAATTATGAAAGTTATCAGAAAAGTACAAAAAATTCACCATAAGATAATTTCGATATTCCAAATCCAAAAATGAATCCCATTTTGAAAAATAAAATGTATAAAATTTCAAAAAGTGGGTATTATTATTCATAATGGCTAGTTTGATTGGTTGTGATGTGTGTTAGAACTCGAAGTTGCGTACAATACACGCTACTATATTATTCAAAGAGAAGTGTACCGTGGAAGCTTGGGGTGTTACATTTCATATGTGTTATTGATAGAGATGATATTTTATATGTCGATTCATGAAAATTTGGATGTTATTAAATGATGCCACCCACGTGAGATAAATGAGGACTTGAACATGTGTTGATTTTAAGCATGTTTTTCTAATTTGGTTAAAGTGATATGATTAAATAGTTAAATTATTTGGATGGGAAGAAAGGGAAATATGGTAATTAATTGTATAATTAATTATCAAGTCATAAGATGGAATAAAATTGTGGCTTTTACTAATTATTGAGAATATTGAATATTTGACGTGTTTGGAATATAAATTGATAACTGGTAATAATTAATGGATGGATTAATTAATACATGTTAAATGGTAAATGTTTAATTAATTGATGATTGGTTAAAGAGATAAGATTTAATTAATTAATTTTCATGCATTAAATTAAGATTGTTAATTGATAGTTTTTACGACTGTTGGCCAAGGGTACCTTTTGATGCGTGTTATTTTTCCATGACATAAGTTGTCTTGGATGGAGTTGATTAAAAATATGATATGCTATGTGAAATATATAGGCTTTGTTCAGCATGTTTTGATATGATTATAACATGCATTTAAATTATTAAAGTCCTGGAGGAATCACTGTTTGAGTGGACGGGTTCAGACAAGTTAGAAAATTTGGATAATTAAATGTTGAGTTAATTATTTAGTTGGCTTGCTAAGAATAATTAATTGTTAATTAATTATTTAATATTAAGTTGTTGAATGGTTGAATAATTTTTGACTTGTTTGACAGGTGATTTATGTTGTTAATTAGTTGTTGAATTAATTAATAGATTAGATTAATTAATTTTTGAATTAATTAATTTATGGTTTTGGTGTGTTAGAGATGGTTTTCTACACCAATGATAAATATAAATGTATGAATGATAAATGGTTTGTTAGACAAGGACTGAAGCTCCAAATACTCATGAGGTGCTAGACATGGTGTTCTACATCAATGATAAATATATATGTATGATTGATAAATGGTTTGTGAGACAAGGTCTGAAGCTCCAAAATACTCACGAGGTGCTAGACATAGCGTTCTACACACATATTACATGAAAATATTCTTTTATGGGACAAGGACTGATGCTCCAAATACCCATGGGTTGTGAGATAAGGACTGACGCTCCAAATACTCACGAGGGTCCTAGACATGATGATTTACACCCATTAATTGACATCGGATTTTGGGTCCAATTGGTCATACATGAAATGAATTAATGGTTAATGAAAACTGTTGTGACATAATGTTTTGTGAATTGAATACAAGAAAGGGTTCAGACTTATTAATAAATTGGATGAATCACTATTAGTGGACGGACCCAGGAGCGAATCAGTATTTCTAGTGGACGATCACAATTATAGTATATGAAAGATTAATTTGAATATCTTATGACACGTTATCTAAGCCAAATCACAAGCTTGGATTTGGTATTTACTTTGATTACTTAGATGGTCTTTAAAGACATTTGTGGTGTGTGACTTATACAGGGGATGTCAGGCTTAGGAAGAATCTTGAGATTTTCACAATTTCATGAGTTTTGAATAATTGATAAATGAAAATTATTTTTTAATGATTGCTGAGTATGCATGACAAATGTATAATGCAGGTTCAAACACCGGTTGAGGGATGAAGAAGGTACTTAGGTATAAAGTTACTTGATACTGCTTACTTTATTTATGAATGCTTTCACACGGTTTACATTATTTAGTAAATTTATGGATTTAGGGTAGACACCGGTGGTCCCGACCTACTGATATTTATATCTCACACCTTACTCAGGCCACCATTGAACTGGGGTACCCGAGTCGATTTTATTTGGTTGCAGGATTGTGCCGTTTTCATTTACTTGGGAGATATGAGAAGAGGACCAAGCAGAAGCTTGGAATGCTCGAGGAGACCGCACTTGGGGATTTGAGGCATTGTTTATTTATTTCTATATTGGAATGTAAAGATTTCTGTTTTGTTATTTCTTTTCTATTTTTGTATCACTAGCATGTCATGCAGGAATCTACTGTATAATTTGCGTTGGCTATTTGTTTTGTACAAGATTTATAAAATCTTCCTTCCGCTGCTTTATCATTTATTTAAATGAATCCTATTTTTTTTTTCATTTTCTATTATTGAACTTGGATATGAGGGTAACGTCTCCCCACTAACTATCCATAGACCCTCCATGCTATTTTGTAGCCTCTGTCATACGGGGATACGTGCTTGAGGTCATGTGGCAACCGGTCCGACCACTAGTTTAATGGTGAGCCGGGTCGAGACCGTACAATGAATTTGATGATACTGTAACATCCCAGGTAAGTAAAAAAAATTACTTTTTCATATTTATTAATATTTGTGATTAAAATATTAATATTACTTTAAAGTGAACGCTATGCTCGATGGCATACCCAATATGCAACAACGAGTTTCTTTGAAATCTTACGTTGCACTCTAATAATAAAATAATATTATTTTAAATGGTAGTTAACGCCTAGCCGTTTTATTGGAGGGAATGAATAAAAATAACTAAAATACGATTTTATATGTTTGTTAAATGTTTTTACATTTATCCAATAAAAGATAAAGGCTTAAAATAATAAAAGAATTCAATTTTATGCATAAATACTCTAAAATTCACTAAAAGGTCGATTTATCGCCTTTTGATGGTGAAACCTCTTTAATATAGTTTTGGTCACTCTTATAAATTCTATTGGACCAAATAAAATTCTTCTTTAGAATCGGGACATCAAAATTTACTTTGTGTAAATTTTTGGTATTTTTCCGATAAAGTTCATTTTTAATGAATAGTGAAAAATATTGTATTTTAATTCAAAACCTCTTTTTAATCTAATTTATTTATATGATTAGATTATGTTTTGAATTGTTTTTAAAGTCCAATTATAATATATTTTTACCATTTAATCCAATAGTGGTCATTGGAATTAATTTCACTTTGAAATTGGACTTAAACTAGTGTCAATCTTTTGATATATATTGTTTCACAAAAATACGCTATTTGTTCTCACAACGGGAATTAATTATTAAATTAATTAATTTAGCTTATATGTTTTTAATTTTTTAAAATAGACATCATTTTTTAATTTGGAATATCAAATATAGCTTAGGGTGAATTTTTGGTATTTTTCTGAAAAACTTCAATTTTTGATGAATAGTGAAACCACTAAGTGGTAGTTAAAAAACTGATTTTTCGTTTAAATGAAACTTTACCAATTCTGTGATTTGAATTTCAAAAATTGGACATACATTTTTTTTATTAGGATTTAAAATGTTGTTTAATGGGAATAAAATAATTTTTTTGGTGAATAGTAACTTTTAAGTTTTATTAATCACGATTAAAGGTAATTAGTGTAATTTAAGGTAAAGATAATGTTATAATAATATGAAATGACCTTGAAACATGTTCAACCCTTATCAGATGAGTCATTTACAACCAATAAAATCCATGGGTCAACTTGGGGACCCCATGGAGCAACTTTGGTAGGAAAATGACACTGTTAACTTTTTATTTAAAGTTAAAATTAAAATGTCACAAACATGTATTGTTTTACTAAAAAAAAATTTACATAGGGTTATAGAAGTCATATTTTTGTCTATAAATATTAATTAGAAATATAAAAAGATCTAATACATCATTATATATTTTTTATAATTTTTAGACATTAAATAAATTAAATTATTTATGACATCATGATGATGCGGTGATTACCTCATTATTAAACGATTTAAATAAAATGAAAAGATAATTTAAAATCTAAGACCTACACTTGTAAAAAACCTATTTTAGTGGTGGATTTTGAAACCTTATCACCTTATCCTAGAAATATATCCTTTTGGGACCTTTAAAATCCGAAAATCATTTTATAATAAAGTAGTATTTTATAACTTTCCAAGAGTGGCCCTCCTCTTCTCTTATAAAAGGCCCCCACCTGTACCACCTTACCCAAACCTCTAAAGCCATTGGCTCGGCAAAGATCTACCCATTTTATCTCTACACATCCCTATAATCATCTTAGAAGCCTTCCCTTAGGCAGAAATCTCTTTAAAAACCATTTTGGTTCAAACCAAGGGGAGTTACCCGATTTAAAGGTAAAGTCTTCCCATGTTTTATTTTGTTTTATTTTGCTTCTCCAACCCCCTAAACTCTTTTTATTTATTTATTTTTTAACAAATAAAGTATCTTAAATATACTAGGATGTTGTTATGAGAAGGATTCTAGCTACACTAACACACACCTTCGTCTAATGGTTAAAGAACATACTGTTTCTGTGGATGGAGAATTACTGCCTCACGAAATGATGATTGTTCTATCTTCTCCTACCACCTCTCATGGTGGAAATTATGATGGAACTATATTTATTTATGATATATATTATATTTATTTCCTCTCTATGCTTCTGTATTTTATATTTAATACATACCTTTATGCTTTTCATGTTGTGGAAATGCGATAATTTCATTTGAGGAAGTGTGGACTACCGCCCCCTCAAGTGATGTGACTCGTTCATGCAATACATGGAATGTATAAAGAATGAAATTAATAAACATATGTGACCTATATAACATATATATTATACTGGAATTATTATATATACATATTTCTCATTTAGTTTTTATTCCATTAATGTGCCAAAGAAATGAAAGTAGCGTTCATACGTACGTACGGCCTACTGTCTCCATGAACGGTGCATTTCATTTCATTTTACCTCCAAATATTATAAAATAAGTATAAAAAGAATATATAATGGATATATATGATATTTACATCATTAATACTGTTCTATATATGATGTACATACAACTACATTGACAATGCTTTTCAAACAAGATCATTTTTGACTCATGTACCGAACATCGACAAAACGTATAATATGAACTCACATAATTAACTAATTATTATAACATGATAATATATGATATTAATTGAATAATAAACTTTAAATTATTTACTTAATCAATTATAAATTGACCAAATTTTATTATTCAGGAATATAATGAAATGAACAAGACAAGTCGGACTTGGGGTAAGCGATCCTACCTCTCTCTTTCTTTTTAAGTACTCTCTTTTAGGTCATCTCTTTTAAGATCATATTTCTTATGTTTGGGGATGTTATTTTATATTCCTCATTCTGTAATTTTTATTTTAATATTATAAGAGACCCTATTTTATCTCATAAATCGATTTTTGGATGTTTTAAGTGGCGTTGTTAGGCTGCTGAGTTTTCGTAAGGGATTTTTCATCTCACTTTTATTCCCGTGAGATTTATGCTACATTTGCCACCATTTCCTTTGAGTGGTATATGTACTGCCCATTATTCTACTATTTGTGTAATATACTTTCATTTCTGAGTATTTACATCAATTTTGTATAGTCCTTCTTTCATGGGGTGTACATTTCGAAAGTTACCCAAATCGGTAAGGGAACCTTTCACCCTCCTCTTTTAAAAGACTTATTTTGTTATGTCTTTTAATTTACATCTTTTTATGTTTGGATATGTTCTTCTATATCCTTATTGATGTAAATTTTATGTCCAATTGATGAGATACCATTTTATCTCTCATCAACTAATTTTATGAATTTTAAAGTGATGTCGTTAGGCTGTCGAATTTTACCAAGGGTACTTCTTAACCCAATTTCGATTTCCTTGGGTTTAACAAGTAGTTATTGAATATTTAATCCTTTTAATATGTTTGAATGAACTTTGATTGTTTTACACTTAATATTAACTAATAATGGGTTTATTTATATTTTTCACACATAATTATGAGATTGATTTATCCTTAATTTAAGGATACCTTCTTTATAGGGAATTTCATCTCATTTTACATTTCTATTGAGACTTCATTATTGTTATGCACCAATTCACTTTTATATGGTGTATATACTGTCCTTCAGAGTATTATATCATTAATCCCTTTATTCTCATGATATTATAATGTTCTTATTAAATGTTATTCCTCAATTATTATATTCAAGTGTCTCTCATTTTATTAAAAACCCTTTCACTAAAATATCGTTTTGAATGTTTTAATGATTTATTCTTATAAATATTTCTCATTAATATCCATGTTTTCAAAATGGTTTTAAATATTTATTTATATTGATATTAATGGTTTAAAATGTTAAAATCTTCAAAGTGGTATGGGACACTTTGATTCAAAAATATCATTATTAAATGTTTTAAATGGTTTTGAAAATGTTTTTTCAGAATGGATTCATTATTTCAATATCTTAAAATGTTATATTGTTATTGCAATGTGGTAATGTTATATTTCCTTTATTCTTTAGTTATGTTATATGATTATGTTATGGTTCTTGGGAATTTTTTATGAAGATGGGTGGTTCTGTGATAAACTAAGGGCGGGTGATCCCGTGATAGCTCTCCAATGCATTGGGTAACGCGAAGGGGTTAAACGTTAATGTTTCTCCAAAGAGATTTAGGGAATATACTGTGATGGGTATTCCAAACGTAACCATGAGGGTTACTCCCTACGTAATAATGTTATGAATGCCTCAAGTTACCTTTATGTCTTATGATTTCTATGAGTTATTCATAAATCTTATGATTTCACGAGGTATGCTAACATGCTTATGTTTTATGAGTAATGTATGATTTCATTGATTCTTATGTATACATGTACTAATGTTTCATTTCCATATTTATATATCACTTAATGATCTTTTTATGATCATCCCAAGTTTTTCAAATGTTTTTCACAGGTCAAGGGAAAGGTACATGATATGATGATAGTGTCAAGGAAGTGTTAGGAAAGAACCCATGTTTTATTTTAAATATGTTTCTGTGGATGGGAAAAAAATGAATATTATCTTTTATGTAACCACTTTGTTTAAATATGGAATATAATGCATGATTTATGATCTAATTCTCTAAAACTCTAAACTTGAAAAGATCCTCAATGTGTATTTTTGAAATAAATCAAGATTAGGTAATGTTTAAGGTTGGGGCCTTATAGATACTGAGGAATGATATGTCCTTAGAACATCGATCTTTGGCCTAAGACACTAGTTGTGATCAAGGATCCTGAGTTGTGTTGTTGTATAATATTGATGATCTAGGGTACCCCTATGGGTGTCCCTTTGAGATATGGTCGTGAATGGTTGTATGTAGTTATGGGTAGAGATGGTTTTGTGTGGAACCTAAAACTCATACCAACATGTGAGGCCGAAGGGGTTGTGATAATGAATATGGGATTAGTTTTTCATCCATACCCTGCAATGTTTTTATTTAACTTTCAATATGGTATGTAATTTCCCATGACACCAGGGTATCAGTTGTTGGGCCTAGAACTGATGTGACTACCTGAGATGCTCGAGAATCACCTATTGACATGGACGAGACCCTAAAATTCTTGATATGTTTGGGATGTAGTTTCATATAATATTGGGGGATAATGCATAGATTAGATAGAATCTAGTTATTTGGTTGACGTGAGAGTGGATTCTTAGAGGTGGTACCTAGAATCCTATTTTAGAGAACGCGTGACCATGAAAATAAGAATGCCTAGGATGGTAGGGATTCCTCAGATATTGTGATACAATTGAGAATTCCCTAGTACTAGGATTCTAATGGAGATACCAGTAGAACACTGAAAATTATTATGATGCTTGAGATTTAAATGGTGGTATGATCTATTAGGTGGGAGTATATCCCCAAGCATGGAATTGGACATCTCAACATAGACTATTGGATCCCCATGATCGATGTCGTGGATATCCCCTTAGGATCAAGTGGGCACACTAGTAATGGTTCGACTGAGGTTTCGTGAGATAGTGGATGCCAAAGATATTGACCATGGGATCCATGGAGCGTATTCCCTTTGATTTCCTAGGTTTCCTAGGTATCAATCATTCATGGATGTATAGGATTTCTTAGGGCCTACCCCTCCTAGGAATCAGATGTCATCCTGACATTGAGAATGCCCAAATTTTTCCATGGGGTTCATCCTAGGGGTTTGAGGATAAGGGATGTATGGTGACGCCATAGGGTCTACTACTCATTATGAAGGAGGCATGGGCACGAGAGTCCTAGTGAGTGAAGAAAGGTTCACCCAAGGAAATTCTCATGCTCAGAGACACTTCAGCACCTACCAAATGTTGTATATTCAGTTGGGGTCTTATACCTTTAGATCTACAATGGTTATCGGGTGTAGCACATGTTACATGTTGAAACCCATTTGGAGGTGGTGATAATATGAAGGCATGGTCCTCATGACATTCTCAAATCCATTCTGACATTAGGCTGGAGTTGGTTTTGTGGTTATTTTTATTTATTTCGTTCAGCAGGTTATTTATTTATTCGGAGCATGTCACATGAACATATCACTACATAGTTGGTGTAGTACAAGACCATGTTGGTGGTGCTCTGTTGAGTTATGTACTTACACATTTCTTGGGCCGCCATTTCATTGGGTTACTCGATAAATCTATCACTTGGTTCTAGGTATAGATTAAGCAGAGGCTTGAGTTTGAAAGTTTGATATGGTGAAACTCAAGTAGGATGTGAGGTTGGGATATGGTATGGCTCAGTGATGTCATAGATGTAACACCCTGAGATTTTGTGAGATATATTTTTTTAAAAAAATTTAATCTTTTCTAAATTTTTCATTACACGTAACACTAAGTTTAAACGAAATGTGTCATATTATTAAAATATTATTATATGGTAGTTATCACCAAAACGTTGGATTGATGAGTATGAATAGGATTAAATAAATTATAAAAATATATGGTCTATACATTTATATAAAATTAATTCTTTTGTGACCAATTAATTCTAAATGAAAATAAAAACTATTTGGAAATAAAATAAATCTTTTTCTGAAAACTATTTTAATGCACACAAACACATTTTACCTTAATAAATTAAACAAATAAATTTGGATGAGTTATTTTAATGTAATTTATATATTATATCTTCAATAAAAATTTTAACATTCTTATTATGTGTTTTATATAGAAGAGATAAGAATAACTCCAATTATACACTTAAGAACTGTATTTTTCTAAAAAGTAGTTTTGCCTCCTTTTTGAACAATTATTTTAAAACTAATTTTTGAAAATTTTATAAAATTTATTTGAATAAATAAATTTTATTTTTGAAATCATAATGGAAAAATTATCTTAGGGTGAATTTTTTATAATTTTTTGAAAAGATTCAGTTTTTTTATGAATATGGAATAATATTGATTTTTAATTGAAAACTTCTTTTTTACCTTAAATTTTTTATGAAGTTAAATTATATTTTAAATTGGTTTAAAATTATTATGATTTCAATTATATGTCTATTAATACAATTTATGTCATTATAATCATTTTCATATAAAATTTTTAAATAAAAATCTTGTAAACGTTTGAGCATTTTCTCTGTGAAAACCCGCTTTCTTATCGCGTCAGTGAGAATAATTTTAAATTAAAAATTTTCAATTATATGAATTGAATTTGTAAAAATAGATTCCATACTTTTAATCATGATAATTTATATTATATAATAAGGTAAAATTAATTTTTGACCAAAATGAATAGTGAAAACAATAAAAATTAATTATCATAGTTTAGGTAAAAATGAGTTTACTGAGGCTTAAACTAAAAAGACAAGGGTTAAAATGACATTAAAAACTTGTATAAAATTTGTTTTCTGTAAATATTTCGACCCTTTAATTTATAATTTAATATAATAATCCGTTTCTACCCTTTTTTAATGATAAAAATGTGGGTACATCTTTTTATTTTAAAAAAATTACAAATATTCTATTCACTTCACTTAAAAAATGCTACACCCTATCCTCTCTTCTTCACACATTCAAACCCTTTTGGTTAATACAATACCTACTAAAATCCCTTCAAAACATCCATACTTTCATACTATAATCCTTATTTGGGGTAGAAAGAAAATATATAAAGACATTTTGTAAAAACCTAAGGTGGTTACCCAAAGAAGAGGTAGCATTCTTCAACTGGCATTTTTTATTTTATTTCTTCCCCCCTTCAATTATTATAAAACCATGCTGATATAATAACCTAATTATCTTGAATATACTTAGATATATTAATTTTAATGTAATTTCATAAAACCATATTCAATTCCATCAAATGGGTTGTGAAATCAGCATTCTGTAGGGGATATGATAATGCTGCTCATGTGTACGGAAGACTACCGCCTCATGAAGTGATGTGATTCGTTGTCACTAACACTTTTCATGGAAGATAATAAGGATAAAATTATTAAATATACGTGATATACATGAAGTAATTGTTATATTTAATAAATATTTATAATTTTGAAAATATAGTATATCATTTTCTTTCTTACATTTTCAATCACTAAAAGATGGAAACGTCGTTCGTGTATGTGTGGACTAAGACCTTTATGAAGTGATATAAATTTATATCTTCATCACCACACCATAAAAATGTTATGTATAAATATATTTTAAAAATAATATGTTATTTATGATATTATTATCATTATTTAAATACAAAATATTACTTCCCTCATTTCCATAACGATCATTGAAAAATATTAATGTTACTCATCTGTACGTATGAACTACAATCTCCATGATTGTAACATAATTTATTTATCAAAACCATATTTAGTGATTAATATTAAAAGTATAATTTTTGTATAAATATTATAATTATTTCATTATTATTATTATGTATATTATGGAACCATGATCAAAGTAAGTGGACCAAAAATAACAAATCGAAACATATACGAAAAACACAGCGGTTATTACCCAAAATGTGATTTTAAAATGGAATTGTTAATAATAAGGTAATAAATGGTCTTAAGTAAATCATATATGATATTATATATTTAATTATGTATATGTAATATATTTATAATAAACTTATATTTTTTTATACAGGATGTTCGAACATATGTGAAGGGAGTCGGGATATAAGGTAAGAGATATCTGGTCTCTCTTTTATTTCTCGGAGACATGGAAATTCAACACTCATTTATTTTGTTTGGTGTATACATAAAAATTTGAAAATTTATATCATTAATCTCATCCTTTTCATAATATTTAAAGTTTCATTTGATTTTATGGATTATTGAGGCTTACGATTCAAAATATTACTAAACCAGTAAGTGATTTCTATCTCACTTTTTACTCCTATGAGACACATAACATATTCACCAACTATTTATTTTATATGGTATATATGATGCCCATTAATGTATTTTATGATGATTTCCATAAAAATTATGGGGATTGAATATTCATTTTATGATCTCTCTTTTATGGGGATTATGTTTCAAATGTTACAAAAGTTGTAATGGATATATGTTATAATATCACCATTTACCGGGATTGTTTATGATTAAGTATCCAATGTGGAAATATTATGATCTAACCATGAATAATTCTCATAAATATTATTCTCCTATGGTTATTCAGGATAATTTAAAAAAATAATACTATTTCCCAATCTTTTTTACTTAAAATAATTGAGAAAATGTTTTCAAGAAAAAACTTTATTTCTCTCTTCAGTCGAAAACGCTTTTTCTTTGAAAATCATGTTTTCTAAAAATTATTTCAAAATTATTTTTAAAATTAATAAAATGATTTATTAAATATATTTTTACCCATTTTTTACATTTTAAAAAATGTTTTGAAAGTAATATTCATGTTTTTTTCCAAACAATACTCTTTTGGATTTTACCAAAAATGTGAAAGGAATATTTGTTTTAACCTGTACGACATGAACCAAATTTTCCACCATTATGAACATTATTTTCATTAAATACAACTTTAAAAGTTTTCAATTTTATTTTATAGAAAATTATCTTCAATTTTTATATGACTTAGTTTTAAAAATTTATTTTCAAAGAAAAGTTATTTTCCTCAAGAAATGTTCCCAGTGATCTTTCAAAATCTGTATCAATCTAAGATGACATCCTTAGATGCAACTTATAATTTTATCGGTATATAAACCAAGTAAACCACTCTTATTCTTCCTCTAAATGGTTTATCATGACAATATATTTATGAAACCCATTTCTCTTTCACAGGTTATAACATGATAAAATTATTATGAATCCCACGTCTCGTTAAAATGGTTATGCTATGATGAAATGATGAAAGGATTTGGAAACCTAAATATTTTCCACAGATTAAAATATGATGAAATGTTTATGAAACCCATAGTATTTCAAGGGATATGATATGATGAATGTTATATGATCTTGTGTCACACATATGTATGATTTTCATTATATGATGGGTGGGAGTTGTATATTTCTCTAATGCATTGGGTGAAGATGGATAACTCATGAGTAGATATGTGATGTGTGAACCCAATTACATGTTGAAAATGTTATGCGTGAACCTGATTACATGTTCACAATATTATGTGTGGGCCAGTCTTTCATGTCCATAATGGTTTGCATGTACTTGATTGCATGTCCATAAGTCTACATGAGGGTTTGATTTCATTTCCTTAACATAATGAGTGAACCTGTCTCTATTTACACATGCTCAAAATGTTATAATATGATGTGTATGCCACAAATATATGACTTATTCCAATGTTATGCACTCATGGATCATGTTCTTTGATTCCTTTTGACTCATGTATTATTAACTTCTAATCATTCTGCCATGACTCAATATTATGACCATTGATATACAAGGTATGGTTTTCAAATGACATGATCATGTTCGCATACCCTTATGTTCATCTTATGAGATCACCCATTCTTATGTTAACTTTCCCCAAGTTATGAATAAAGGTTTTAAGTAGGGTATGTTTGTCAATATTACTAAAGTGGAAGATCATTATGAGATATGTTGAATATATTTCACCAAATTAGAAGAATGTGTACCTAGTCTCTAAATATACTAAACTATTATGATCATCTGGCATGTGTTTTTCTAATGTATTGAATATTCATCTAAGAATATGTAATATCTATGTATGAAAATCAGATTTCACTATATTTGGTATTA
This sequence comes from Viscum album, assembly GCA_963277665.1. Classification (NCBI taxonomy): domain Eukaryota; kingdom Viridiplantae; phylum Streptophyta; class Magnoliopsida; order Santalales; family Viscaceae; genus Viscum; species Viscum album. The sequence goes on from OY728155.1 coordinate 1,982,404,903, forward strand.
GAGGAAAGTTTTATTTAAACCTTTGGAATCTAGGACGAGAAAACTTTGGTAATATTCCCAGGGATATTTCTAAGGATATTTCTAGAGATACATATAAGGATAACTCTAAGGATGAGTCAAAGTATAGGAAAATATCCTAGAATCTTGGTGATGGATAGAGTGAGTGGTTTCCAAGAAATTACATCCCCGTCTGGACACTACAAGTGGATGTGGCTCTATCATAGAGATACCTCGAGGTAATAACACCAAAAGGGTGAATTGAGCTGGACTGGATCACCACCTAATGCATAACAATGAGCCTTGACGTACACCCAATTTGAAACTATTATGGGACATGCTTTGAAAATTAAAAAACTCATTATGAACCATCACAAAGGATTTAAATATATGATGAAGATGAGAGACCTATGTTAAACCTAAGGTTTTAGATATTTAAAAGGTGTCTTGATTTAGACACCCTATAAATGATTTTTCATATTATGTGGTTTTATATTATGAATAGAATTTCTCACACTATGATTTTTGGTTTTAGTCAATGGTGGGAACCCTAAGGAACTGGGTTAACATTGAATGTGATGGACAATTTTTTGATGAGTATACAAATGGTATGATGATTGGAGTGAAGGATATTGTTATTATTCCTAACCAGTTATCACAGAACATGATTAACAATGTGCACCTTAACTAACTCTCGGACTAACCAAAGATTTGAATGATAGAGTTTGACGATAGTTCAAGTAGTGGAGACCATGGAGGAAAGGAGATTAAATTTCTTAAATGTTGATAATGTGGGAATAATCACTCAAGGGAAATGTATCAAAGGGACGAGAAGATGTTTTAGGTGTGGAGATAAAGGACATAAAGCAACTAACTACCATAGAAAAAGGAAATGTTTAGTTAACACAATGGATGAAAATAATGGTTTTCCTAAGGTATCATAATCTTTTGAATGTTTTAAAAGTGTAAATTATGGGAATTATAAAAATCTATGTCCTAAGGGGGATGATCATAAATAGAATCAACAAGGTTATATGAGTAATGATTATATTGCTGATGATGAAGAGACAATAAATGACATATAAAAGGAAAGAAGTGTTAAGGAATAAGAAGATGAAGCCTAGTTAATGGTTTGTAAAATAAGTGGGATGATTTAATTGATTTGTATCAGAATGAATGAATTATGTTTTATGAATCATGAAATATATTACGATTGTTTAGTATAGGTTTTTCATTAAGGGTATGCAAGAATATGTATAATATTACTAATGAACTGGAAAAGTGATTTAATGACAAGGAAATATTTTATGGAAACCACATGATTAACATAATATAACCCTTAATATGTTCCTAAGGTTGAAAAAATGGTGTTTATTTTGGATAAAGAGATTATTAATGTGGATTAAGTAAATTGGATAGTATTGATGACCTCCGAAGTGACAAGGGATTTATTGACAAACTGGTTTATGTTATCATTAATGGACTTTACAAAATTATTATATCTATAGAAAATGTTCCATAATCTATAGTTTTATTCAAGGAATGAGGAATCATGCATGTTTTCATTGAGTTTTTAGGGTAATTATAGTTCTTTACATGCTTTACGAGAATATATTACCTAGGTATTCACATATTTGGCATGTGTTCATTAAGAGCATCTTAATGATATTTTAATGATTAATGCTGATTTTGGTAATCTTAGTGACATTATTTATAAAATTATAATTTTTGAAAGGTCATAAGGTTAACCATTTATGGAATGGTTTAAGTTGAACTTTGGATTAGGTTTTTGAGATTAATGCATTACTTCACCATATGAAGACTTGTCCATATTGGATAACCAGTGTTAACCAATTTTTATCTAGAGATAGAAGGAATGAATTATCATTATTTTATTGATTTATTTAGTACTTCAATAAATAAAAAATATCCATCTCTTAGAGTAAGTGATGATGTGGAAATTTATCAAGGCATAACCAAAGTATGAAATTATGCCTCTGAAAAAAAAGATATCAAGTCTTTTTTCATATGTTATCAGTTTAGATGAAAACATAATTCCTTAAAATTAAGAAAAATATCTTGAAATAAAAATTATCCCACTATCATCATTTTTGATGATATCAATTACCTTCTTCATGCCTCTTTGGTTTATGGTTTTGTGATCGCTAACCTCCTCTAGATCACCCACTTTCTTTTGATCAATGTTCTCTATCACTCTCTATAATTATTTATGATTTTCTTTCATATCCATAACTCAAATTCCCACCCATGTCCTTCTATTTGGAACTCTAGTATGTGTTATTCCAGATGATTTTAAAAAACTCCTTTATATTTTTTAAGAGGATGTTTTATTAACCCTTTTTATGAGATGTGTGTGTCTATGAAAGAATTTTCAAATGATAAACCTTTGATGACAGAGAGTAATTTCAAGTGAAAATTCATTTTAAGGGGGTAGAATGTAACACCTCTATATTTTGTGATTTTTTTTCCAAATATAATTTTTCAAATAAATTTAGTCTTTTCAATATTTTTCATTAAACATAACAATGACTTTAGTTTAAATTACACACAATACCAAGTTTAAATGAAACATGTCATATTATTTAATTATTATTATATGATAGTTATCAATAATATGTTGGAATGAATGGTATGAATAGGATTACCTAAATTATGAAAATATATGGCCTAAAAATGTATATAAAAGTAATTCTTTGGTGAATAATTAATTATAAATGAAAATAAAAAACTATTTAGAAATAAAGAAAATATTTTTCAAAAAACTCTTTTTATACACCCAAACACATTTATCGTCAATAAATTTAAAAAAATCACTTTGGGTGAATGATTTTAATAAAATAAATATATTATATATTCAATAAAAATTTTAAAATCCATCTTCTGGGTTTTTTAAAGAAGAGATAAGAATAAATTCAATTGTATGCTTAAAAATTGTATTTTTCTAAAAAGTAGTTTTGTCACTTTGCACACTTATTTTAAAAATAATTTTTTAATGTTTTTGAAAAATTATTTGAAAAAATAAATTTCAATTTTTAAATTTCAATTTTTAAATTTTATTATGTTTAATTTTTGATAATTTTCTGAAAATATTAATTTTTTAATGAATAGTGGAAAATACTGAATTTTAATTCAAAATTTCTATTTCATTTAAATTATTTGTAAAGTTAAATTGTATTTTAAATTGGTTTTAAATTAAAATTACTTCAAAAATATATATATTAATTCAATTTAATTCATTGGATTCATTTTCATATTGAATTTTGATATAAAAATAATGTAAACATTTAAACATTTTCTCTGTGAAAACCCGTTTTCTCATCACGTTTGCAGGATTAATTTTAAATAAAAAATTTCCACTTCTATGAATTTAATTTGGAAAAATTGATCAATATTTTATAATAAAAAAAATTATATGATCGAATAATATGAACTTAATTTTTGAACAAAATGAATAGTGAAAACTATAAAAATTAATTATTGTGGTTGATTTAAAATAGAGTTTACCAGGGGTTAAACAAAAAATATAGGACTTAACTAATTTAAAAAATTGTCTAAAATATATTTTCTAGTCATATTTCATCCCTATCATGTATAAGGATCAATAATACTCCATTTTGGACCCTTGTGGCATGAAAAACGTGAGTACACCTTTTTCTTTTTTAAAAATTACAACTATGCTACTCACCTATATTATAAAAGGACACTAACTATACTCTTTTATTTACATCTTAAAACCATTTTGGTTCAATCATGACCTGACCAAATACCTGCTCAACTTCCATCCTCACATCCTAGAAGTTTTAGTTTTGGAAGAAATCCAAACTAGGAAGCCTTTTGGTGCAAACCAATAGAGGCTACCTGAAAGAAGAGTTAATATTATTCAACAAGTGTTTTTATTTATTCCCCCATCAATGAGTTTCAAAATCATCATTTGTGTGTATAAAAAACTACCACCCCATGAAGCGATGTCATTCATTTTTCCATTACCACGTCTCACGGTTGGGTATGATGATAATTCTTAAGTATATATATATATATTTGATATTTATAACATAATTATACATATAGAGTCATTATATCATATATAACTTTTTTAATTTCCCTTACATTAGGGATATAATAATGTCACTCATGTCTATGGTGGACTACCTCCTCATGAAGCGAAGTGATTCGTTTTCAATAATGATTTACATGGAAGACAATAAAGATGAAATTGATGAATATGTGTGATATAAATGAAATAATTTTGATATTCAGAAAATATTTATCACTATGAAAAGATAAGATATCATTTTATTTCTTATCTTTCACTTATTTAAAGATGATAACGTTGTTTGTGTACATGTGTACTACCACCTTCATGAAGTAATGTGACTCTCTCTTTTCATCATCAGACCACATGGATGATACGTATCAGTATATTTAAAAAAAAATATTTTATTTATGATATTATGATAATTATGAAAAGATAAAATATTATTTACCACCTTTCCATAATGATCTTTAAAAAATTGAAATGTTACTCATGCATACGTACGACCTACAGTCTCTATGACCGTAACATACTTTATTTCTCAAAACCATATTTTATGATTGGTTTTAAAAGTATAATTGATGTATAAATATTATAATTGTGTAATTATTATTATTCTCAAGATTATGGAACCATTATCAAAGTAATATGACCAAAAATAACAAATCAAAACATATACCAAACAAAGATGTTATTACCCAAAATGTGATCTTAATAAGGAATTGTTAATAAATGGGTAATAAATGGTCATAAGTATGCCAGAAATTATATGATATATATATAAGTTTGGTTCTATAATATATGTATAATAAAAATATATTTATTATACAGGATCTTCTAATGTTTATAAAGGTAATTGACACTTAATGTAATGAATTTTTAGTCTCTCTTTTATTTTTGGGAGACATATACAAATTCATCACTCATTTATTTTTTTGTAGTGTATATACTTCCACTTTTAAATTTTATATCATTATTATCCTCCTTTTAATGATATTTAATGTTTCATTTGATGTTATGAATATTCTCCTAAAAATTATAGATTTAATTTCCATTTTAGGATCGCTCTTTCATGGGGATTAGGTTTCAAATGTTACCAATGTCGTAATGGATTTATATTAAAATCTCATCATTTATCAAGATTTTTTACGATTAAGTATCCAATGTTGAAATATTATAATCTACCTCTCAATAATTCTCATTAATTTTCTTCTACTATTATTATTCATGATATTTTCATGTAATATTACTATTTTATACTCTTTTTTACTTAAAATAACTGAGAAAATGTTTTTAATAAAAAACATATTTATTTCTCTCTTCGGTCGAAAATCCTTTTTCTTCCAAAACCATTTTTTCTAAAAAAAATTTTGATTTTTTTTAAATTACTCAAATGATTTATTAAAGAAATTTTTATCCATGTTTTATGTTTTAAAACATTTTTTATAAGGAATCTTCATGTTGTTTTCAAAAAAATGCATGTTTAGATTTTACTGAAAAAGTTAAAAGGAATCTTTATTTTAACACGTGCGACATAAATGGAATTTTCCACCATACTGAACATTATTTGATTTTAATATTTCATTTTATGTTTTCAAGGTTATTTCAAAAAAATATTTTCAATTTATTTATGAATTTCTATTTTTAGAAAGAGATTTTTTAACAAAATTTGGTTTTCATAAGAAATTTTTCAAGTGATAATTCAAAACCATTCTCTGTCTATGATGACATATTTCGATGTAAATTATAATTTTCTGGGAATATCAAACAATAAAACCATTCTTATTATTTAAATAAATGGTTTTTCATGATATGATGCTTATGAAACCCACCTCTCTTTCATGGGTTATACCATGATAAAATTCTTATGAAACCCACTTCCTTTTCCACATATTATGCTATGATGAAATAATGAAATGATTATGAAATCTATCTCTTTCCTATAGGATATGATATGATGAAATGTTAATGAAAGCCATTTTATTTCGTGGTTTATGATACAATGAATGTTATAGGATCTTGTGGCACACATACATATGTTTTTTATTGTGTGATGGATGTGACCTATATCTCTCTCCAATGCATTGGGTAAATATGGATAACTCATGAGTAGATATGTTATGCAATAACCTGATCACATGTTCACAATGTTATGTGTGAAAATGATTACATGTTCACAATGATATGTGTGAACCTGATTACATGTTCATCATGTTATTCATGAACCTGATTACATGTTCAAAATGTTATATATAAACCTCATTACATTCTCATAGAGTTTTGCATGGAACTGTCTTTTGTTTCCATAATGTTATGTGTGGAACTAGTTTCATATCTATAAGTATATGAGATCCTAATTTCATTTTTCAACTCAATGAGTGAACCAATCTGTACTTATGCATGTTCACAATGATATAAGTTGATGTGTATGCCTTAAATCTATGTCTTATGCCAATGTTATGCTCTAATGAATCTTGTTCTTTGATTCCCCTATGATTCATGTCTTATTAACCTCTAATTTTTTATGCCATGACTCAATATTATGATCTTTGATATACATGGTATGGTTTTCAAATGTTATGTTCGTGTTCTCATACCTTTATGTTCATGTTATTATCATATATCTCCCTTGTTTACCTTTAATGAGCACATAAGATCACCCTTGTGTTTCCTTTCCTCAGGTTTTGAAGAAAGGTTTTAAGTAGGGTATGTTTGTGAAGAGTACTAAAGGGTAAGATCTTTATGGGATATGTTAAATATATTTCACCAAATTATAAGATTGTGTAACTAGTCTCCAAATACAATAAACTCTTATGGTCCTCAGGTGTGTGTTTGTGTAATGTATTGAATATTCATATAAAAATATGCAATATTTATGTATGAAAATTTGGGGTCACTATAGTATACCCCATATCATTTTCTTTATTTATTTTACATCCATATATGTGATCATCCTAGTCGAAGAATGGTCATGTTTGTTAATATGTTAATATTTTATTTATTATGGAATGATTAATTATTTATTCTTTCTGCAAACATTGACTTTTATTATGTTTGGTTATTTACTTATGATTTTTCACTTTGATATGGGAGAATAGTCTCCCCATAATACCTTCTCAGATCCCTGTTGCTAATTGGAAGCCTCTGATGTAAGGTGAGGTTCAGCTGAGGTCATGTGGTGGTCTAGTCTGACTAATGTTAACAATGAGAGGAGGTGGGGAATTGTATTTAATCTTTGGAGAATCAAGATGAGAGAAATTCTTGTCTAGATGGGGCTCATTGATTCCTTTAATGTCCCTAAGAAACCCATTATAACTAATCCTAATGATGGTCACACCACTACCACTTAAGAATACATCTACGTCAATGTTCATGTTAAAGTACACAACTCATTATTATCCCTAGGTGATAATTTCTTAAGGTAAGTTTCTTATGAATCTTCCACTGCTGGTATTTAGTTAAAATTAGAGAAATTATATATGATTACTTCATTGGTTGTTCATATTTAGAAAAAAACATAGAATATTTACTTTTAAGATTCATTTTTTACTTCAATCAAAGAATATCTTAATGAATTTAACAAAATTATACCTGATCTATCAAACATTAAGGTTACAAATAATGATGAAGACCAAGCTATGATTGAACTTATTTCTATAGATAGTTCATATAGTACATTAGTCAAAACTATGATGTATGTTCATGAATCGTTAACCTTGGAAGAAGTAAAGTCATCATTATTGGATAAATAATTACATAATAAGGCAAAGATTAAGAGTGAAGAAGAGAGTCTGTTTACAAGGGGTAGACCTAAAAAAATAAATAAAAATAAAGATAATGGTTAAGAATCCAAACCATAAAAATAGTGATGTAGTTGGTCTAAGTCTATCTCTAGGTAGGTTACATGTTACAATTATGGGAAAATTTTCTATATTATACCATAGTTTAGGAAGCCTAAACAGAACTACAAACCTAATGAAACTACTGACTAGTCCTTATTTATTGATGATGGTTAAGATAATGTTGAGGTTATTAATGGTTTTCACATGCCATGTCCAGCAAGTGGGTGTTAAAATATAGTTGTTCCTTACATATGTGTCTAGATAGAGAGTCCTTTATTAATTTGACTGAAAGAGTTGAAGGAGATATTATTCTTGGTAATAATAGGCAGTGTAAGGTCTAAGGTAGAGGCTCTATTTTATTAGATATCCATGACTATTCACTATTAACCTTTCTTGATGTCAGGTGGGTCCCTGAACTATATAACAATCTCATATCCCTAGGTGTTTTAGACCATAAAGGCATTGATTTTAAGTATGAATTAAGTTTTCTTAAGATCTCTAAAGGATCTAGAATAGTTATTATAGGATCTCTTGTTAATGGGATATATGTTTTGGATGGGAAAAATCATTATATATAGCTACACAGTACCAATTTATATAATATTGATATTACCATGATTTGACATAATAGATTGGGGCATGTAAGATACAAAGGTATTCAGGAATTGAGGAAAAATTTACTGTTAAATGTTATCACCACTAACAATCTTTCATCATGAAAGTATTGTGTCATGGATAAATAAAAAAGATCCATTTTTAATAGGTCTTCCTTTAAGGCCAGTCTTACTTTAGGATACACTCATTCTGATTTGTGGGGATCTTCTAGGACTACCTCCCATGGTGAAGGCTCCTAATTTGTGTCCATTATTGATGACTTATTCCAACAAGTATAGATTTATATTCTTTGAAATAATTAGGATGTTTTTAAAAAATTTAAAACTTGAAAATCCCCTGTTGAAAATTAGGTTGGCAGAAAGATTATGGTTGTGAGAATAGATAATGGTTTAGAATACTTGTCATCTAAATTTATATAGTTCTGTGAGTTTGAGGGAATAGTTAGAAATCATACTATTAAGGAAACACCCCAAATGAATGGGTTGTCTGAGTGGATGTACCACACTATATAATATTAGGTTTGAAGCATGCTTGTATACTCCGGCCTGCCCAAATCATTCTAGGCCGAGGAGGTATCTAATATTTTATATCTCATGAATATATGTCCTTAAACTGAAAATCTGTATAACAATCCCATGGAATTATGGTGTAATAAACCCCATTCATATAATCATTTGAAATTATTTGGGTGTATTGATTATACCCATGTTAAAAGTGATAAATCTTAACCATGAGATCTTAAATGCATATTCATTGGTAATCCTAAAGTGGTTAAAGGGTATAAACTAAAATTTGATAAATCGGGTTATTAAAAATATATAATAAGTTGGTATTTTATCTTCCATGAATCTGTTTCTCCTAAATCTAATACTACCACCAATGATAGTGATAATACATCACAAACTGAGAGTGTTGAGAATGACAATCCAACCCAGTTTGAGGATCCCATCATGCCTTCTCTAGCTTAATAGAGATAAATCTGGGAGGGTTATCATACCTCCTTCTCGGTTTGGACATTATAATATGACATACCTTTATTTCCATATTTACCATGATCTTGAACCCAAGGATCACCAAACCTATTACTCTAAATATATATTTTTATTAAGCTACTTTAAGGGAAAGTGGGAAACCATAGTTCTCTACACAAAGACCACTACGTGCTGAAACAGCTCACAGAACTATTAAACACAAGACTAATATTATTTGAGTCAGAACCTCTATATAAGATCACCAAACCTATTAAAAATTTATTAATGATAGAGACTCCAAGAATTTTATCTCTTCAATGGATGATGAAATTAATTCCATAAAAAATAATAACACTTGGCCTATTGTTAACAAGACTTTGAATGAAAATTTAACTGGTTGTAAGTGGATCTTCAAAATAAATGAAGATAATACTAGAGATAATATAAATAAATTCAAGGACATACTTTTTTCTGAAGGATTCCTCCAATGAGAAGAAATTGATTACTCCGAAATCGTTTCTCCAAAAGAAAAGTTTTTTTCTATCTGATTGCTACTTGTTTTTTTTCTACTTAAAATGAATTTCATATTGAGCAACTTGATGTTAAACATTCTATTTTTCATGGTGAAATTGATGAGAAATTATATATGAAACCTCTTGATGGTTATATGAATGAATTTAAACCAAATCAGATATTCATTTTAAATAAGTTTTTGTATAGTTTAAAGCAAGACTCTGTATAGTGGTATAGAAAATTTGAAACATTTATACTTTATAATCAATTTAAAAGAAGTAATCATGTGGCATGTGTATACTTTAAAACTATTAAGAATTTTATTCTTTAACTATTATTGCATTTAGATGATATATTAATCATTTTCAAGGATATGAAACTCATCATTGTTATTAACTAACAACTAAAGAATACTTTTGAAATGAGAAACCTTGGTAATGCTAGAAAAATTTTGGGAATACAAATAACAAAGGACAGAAGTAAGAAAATAGTATACATGTATCGGTATGATTATATTTTGAAAATCCTTAAGAGATATATTCTTGGATATATTAATCCTTTTAACATACCTTTGAAACAAAACTTTAAACTTTCACTATCTCAAGAACCTGTTATAGATTCTGAAGTTGAATACATGTCTAAAATCCCTTTTTCCAGCATTGTTAGTAGTATCATGTATTCCATGATCTGCACAAGACCTGATTTTTCTTTCATTGTCTACACCTTAGCATATTTCTAGGTAACCTGAAAAATCCACATTTTCATGCCTTTAAATGGATCCTTAGTTACATTTCTCATTCATCAAAATTTTATTTATGCTTTGGTATGAATATTGATACTAATAAGCTAGTCACTAGTTTTGTATACTATGATTATAGAGGAATTATAGATACTCAAAAGTCCCTCATAGGCTATGAATTTATTTCCTGTGGAGGACACATTTCATTGAAGTGCAACATTAAATCAGTGGTGCCTCTCTCAACCATCCATGTTGAATACATTTCCTTGAATGAGGCTATTAAAGATGTCATCTATCTTAATTTTTTTCTTTGTGAAATTTCTTTAAGTAGTTATATTATAACTATTTACCCTGATAGTCAGTATTATTATCACCTTTATAAAAACATAGTTTTTCCTTGTAGATCTAAACACATTGATATTTTATTACATTTTATTAGATACATTTTTGAATTAGGAATGGTATGCTTCAAAAATAAATATACAGGAAAAAATTTGCATGATGGTTTGAATAAGGCCCTAACATTGTCCAAATTCTCCCAATGATTAAATTAACTAAATTTGGTTCAAATTAAATAACCATAGGTATAATAAAATCTCCAATTTTATAGGAAAATGGGGGGTATTTTTAAAATATGATTTCCATATTAAAATTTCCTCTTATTTCCTGCATTTAAATTGTTACTTTTCATGCATGAAATATTGTTTTTTATTATTAGTATGCTCAATTTATATCCTAGTTTTCTGGATCTTCTACTTGGTGAACTTTTTCTTCCTCCCATAATGGATTTCATTATTAGGTTGTCTTACTTTTCTTTAAACCTTGGCATTGTTCTGTTTCTAGAATGGTTCACTTCTGCTAGATTGATCCTCATTTTCTTCTCCAGGCTCTCTTGATCCATCAATTAGTTTTTCCATTGGCTTCATCTGGGCCATCTATATGTATGGTCATCATTTCTCAGGGTTTTCAGTGACACCACTTGGCGTTTTCTCATTTTACCAAGTCATTTCACCACTACCTCATCTGTTATGCCTTGTTACGGTAATTGATGACCCATACATGCCCCATCATCGAGGATATCAACCATTCATCACCCTAAGATTTCACATGGCATCCCATTCCTTCACTCACATTCAATCCAAGGTAAAATTCTAAAATGCCTTCAACTCATGTTGTATGACATTCTCACCTTCAGGTGAGTTACTTCATCCTACAGGGAGCTGATCCCAACATAGAACACTTGTTGAGATCTTATGCTCATATTCTAGTGAGGAACGACTTCCATAGGCACTTACATATCCAAATACAATACTGTTGGCATTAAAATATTTTATAATAAATATAATTCAATGGTAAACTGACTTGGTTGTACTTTTCCTTTTACTATTTATCCTACTTTGATTATTTATAGTTCTTATTGTTTTGTTATTAATTGGTTTTTATGGTTCATTTAGTTTGTATTCTATTTTTTAGCACACGTGAGTCTAGGTGGTTTTCTTTTCATTCATGTAAGACCATAAAGGTCATAATCATAAAAATCCTTGCATTCTTTTGGTACTATAAATTTATTCATTTTCATCTATTTTATCTTTCCTTATACGTGGTTTCATCTCATCTCAATTTGCCTCATTTTTGTATTTCATGTGACTATCATATTCATCATATTTATTTCTTTCTCTATTTTAAATACCCGGTAGACATCAATCACATATTCAATGTTACTAGGCCTTTATTGTGGGCTTACCTTTAATGTGTTCTCCAATACTCCTAAAAGGATTCCTTCACAAGTATATCAGCCACTTCAACCTGTGTTTTCTTGGTAAATTCTTCTAGATGATAACAAAGACCCCCATATTTACTATCCTATTGAATAATTATATCAGATAAAACTAATGAATATTTCTATTACAACTACTACACTATACTTTTATTTGGCGCTATCTTCCTTAAAAGGCTGATTTGTTTGATTAACAAATGATGAAACCATTTCATTCATTGTACACACCATCCCTGACTCATTTCACAATTCCATCACATTATCATAATTTACTACAAAGTAATGAATCAACACATCTTCCATAACTATTATAATAGACCTATGACCAAACACTCCCATTTCAACCTTCTTCTTTTTGTGAAAATTTTCAAACCAATGCCCTTTCAATTTGCATGAATGAAGGAATCCAACCATCATTTAAAAAACAATTCATTATTTAATAATAAAATTTTGTTCAATGATAAATCATATAATTGTAGGAATTGGATGGTATAAATAAACATTCACACAAATTCTATATTTTATAAGAAACTTTCCTATATAAGTGTTCAAGTCCACATATATAAAGTTTATTAAGAAATTAACCAGCATCCTAAGAATCAACACATTATGGAACAGAAAGGGGTGCCCCAATAGCCAAATCCTAACTATATAAAAAGATGAGTCTTATTCTTTATTCACATTCATGGTCTATTAGAGTATTAAAAACCATCAAGATTCAAATGATCACTGGTTTCATTCCTAAGATCAAGCCGAGTCTTCATTGATAATAAAAAATATCATGATTCAATGAGGACTAAGAAAGGAGACAATAAAATTATTGAGAAAACAGAAATCCTTATTGATTTTTAGGTTAAATGCTTCAATGGAGAGACATTTTTTCCCAAAAATATAAATCAAATAAAGCGAATAAGGTTCCAAATCATCATTAATCTCAAAAAACATTAAGTCAATCACTAGAAGGCCTTCTCTCCTCTCTGGGACCCTAGCTAAGATCTGGATCTTCAAAACCAATGGAGGGAGGATGCATTAACAAATTGGGTAAACCAAGGGAGACGACCATAAATACGAAAAATAGATAGGATTTCATTACTTATAGAAGAGGAGGTAGGGGGTTTGAATCCAACACCCAATAATGAGGGCAGTGGGACAACACTAGAGACCTAGAGAGTAAGAAGCACTTCTAAAACATTTTTTGATATATTATACTAATTATAATATAATCAATAACCATCCACCTAAATATTATAATTCTATATTAAAAATAATACCAAAATAAAAATTTGTATTTAAATATTTTGTACCTAAAAACAATTTACTGGAATTGTCAAGCACTTCAAAATTATCTATGATACTTTTTGACATCTCTCATTCTTTCCCACTTGGAAAATCAGTGTAAACTTTATATTAGAGTGTCAACCTAGGAAAAATAACTTATTTTTGTATATTAGTTTGAATCATAAATTAATTTGAGTTATATCATGTTTTATAATCAATACTTAGATACTTTATACAAGAAACTCTTTTTTGATGGACTATATCTTTAAAATTTTCATCTTTAGAAGAACTATCTAACCAAAATTTCACAGCTTCATGAATGATATTGATAGTGTGTTCTATTAATTAAAAACCATATTTCATAACTAAATTCATAAAATTATCACAATATCAATCCCATGTAGATGATTTTCCATCAATTAGATGTTTTGAATGTAACTTAATTTATATAATAGAAGCCATACCATCACTGGAACTATAGTAATATATGGTAATGGAGGTAATCTCACTCTCTATATTCCATTGAGTTTATATTATCACCAATTCATCGATAATGAACTTTTTAGTTTGTGGTGTGGAAACATAAATAAACCTATATAAATAAGATATATTAGTTAATTAATTATCCATTAAAAATGATGTATTAAGTTAAATACAATAAGGTATTAACAATAATTACCTTTAAATTTGGTTTCAAAACTCAAATAAATTATTAATGAAATGGAAATTCACCAATATGTAACCTTTTCTAAGATTTTAAGTCGATATATCTATTGTAATGCTAATATGAAAATAACCTCTTAATTAAACTGATCAGTTTTATCTTTTTTGATTGATATATTTTGAAAATAATTTCATGGATGGTATTGTAAGTAACTATCTTAAGAACAGGTTGATGTCTATTAACAAATCATCTAAATTGAACATTATTATCAATAGATTTTATAAACTCATTAAAAATTATAGCAAAGAAAACTTATTCCTTGAAACATCTTGGTTGAATGTAAAAATTTTGAAACTAATTATTTCTTCATTTTTGTGCTTCACCTGAATCATTTTTTTTCTTAACGAAGTTTTCATCCAATGTTGAATTTATTTTTTTTAAAAAGTTTTTATGTGATTTAATATGAATTTTGAACTATTCTTACTATTTTTCTTAAAACTAAATTATAATAATTACAAATACATTTAACTTTACCATCCATATTCTTTTCAAAGAGATTCCAAAATTTAGAAGTTTTCTTGTGAGATCTCTCTATTAATAAATTTTCAAGTTGTTATGATGATATATGTTTTTGTGAAGTAGAATCCATTATTAGTGTAATACTAATATTTCCATCATTTTCTTCAATATCTTTTGGATCCATAGATGAATATGTAATTAAAGAAACACATATATTTTTTAAAAATTAAGATGGATATAGTGAATATAATAACAAAAGTGTGTAAATAAGTGAGAGATATAGAGAAAAAACATGCAATATTCTTGTATGTTGAGCTACACTAGTGGACTATGTTTGTTGGAAGAAAATTTTCCAAAAAACATCTAAGTGGGAGTGAGTTAGGGTGTGAATTTATTTTCAACTAAAAATGAATCCTATTATTATGTTTTTAAAGACATTGAAGATGGTGGACGATAGAGACAGTTGACGTGGAGAGCTGTGGATACGATCGGTACCTACCATTTAGGTGGGATCCTTGGCGGACGATCTCAGGAGATGTTTTCTATTTTTCTGTTGTATTGTATCTTTCGGTTGGGCTTATATTCCAGACCATTTACTTTCGGTACACACTTTTACTTTAGCTGTTTTATTACGTGGTTTACTTTTGTTGTGTACCTAGTCTATGTGTTTTTACAGTTTTTAAGGAAACGCCTTCTTGTTTAAGGGATATGCCTTTCCAGTTTTAGTCGCCAACCCCTGGCCTATGGAAGGATGTCTTGGGGTAGTCATGGCACGATACATGGGGGACGGGTTGTGACAAAGTAATATCAAAGGAGGTCGGTTCTACAAGAAGAACTAAGAGTCTATGTTTTCAATGCGGCCACCGACGTATCCATACATCATGACCCTGAATTCTGTTTTCTGGCTCGGTACATGAAAAAACTAATTGCGTGTGTTTTTGGAATGTTTTTCTATTGATCTCTTTTGAGTTAGCTCACTATGTATAACTTATTGACCATGGTTCATCTTGATTCTCTTTCAAGATGCCTCTATGCAGACAGCCAACAAGGATTCCAATATGTGACCATTAGGATGGTTCATAGTGTGATGAGGCTTTTGTACAAGGACTGTTGCCCAGGATGGTACCTTTGGGAGGTTTACCAATGATACCACTGCCCATTGGTTAGTAGTTACTACTGGCGCTACCGGTAGAGGACACATATAGGCTCAGTGCCTTACATGAGTTTCAGTGACATATCCCCTTAGGTTCTGAGTCGAGCCAGAATCACAGGTGGCTAAGGACTGGACTAAGGTGGTTACTGAGTTTCCATCTAGCCAAGGCACCATTAGATCAGATATTGGTCCTGGTAGTGAGCATTATTCGTGGCTCAGTAGGGTGATGACAGGGTTTAGATTACCCCTAACTTATGATGATGTGACTTTTCTATAGTCAGATCTTGAAAACCTTCCTAATAGAAGGATTCTCTTTCTATAAAAAGCTAAGGGGTGTGTGTTCCAAATACATTCTACAGCTTCTAAAGGATGACATGTCTATAGCTAAATATTCATCGAGGCGTACCAACCATTCCTAGTACTCGATGAATACAATACGAACAGTGCTTCAGGGCTCGAACCTCCGAGAAAGATGAGTTTAGGAACATCCGAGATGGCAATATTTCCTATGTGAATTCCTATATATGATAGTATGATATAGAGAACATTTTTGGTTGATTTTTCATTGGATGAGAAGATACAACCATTGAATGTTAGTAGTGGGAAAGCAAGAAACTAACGCCAGTATCAGAGACTTGGGTGTGTAAAATGTTTTGGAAAGAGGGAGTGATGAGTACAAATGAATCTTTAGGGAAACAGACATGGAGGAGGAGCTAAGAGAGCAACATGAGGTGGTATACATTTCAATGTCTTACAACCACCACCCCAATGTGGTTCCCACTAGGCTCAGGGTGCTGGAGGATAGGGGAAGGGAGTATCTACATGCGGTCAAAGAGTGTGACCCAAGGGCTCCATGAAGGATTCAAGGTATGGTTTGTGTCTATTATTAGTTATCATATTAATAGAAATTGGTATTAATAATTCTTTCTTAACACGAATCAAGTTCAAGACCTAGAGGTTCTAGTTAAATCTTTGACTTGACTCTTACGTCTGGAGATACCTTTTGGAGGAGTCTCGATAATCACACTTATTCCAATTGTGTGATCTGACCCTTGAGGCAAGAGTTTTGGTTGGAACCTCTTGGTGGTAGTATCGAGGCCTTATGAAGTTAGTCTGGGTATGGAATGGTCATCCACAGTTCATGATCAGGTTGACTGTTTTAGGTAAAAATGGTGCGATATTCCCGCAGTGTTGGAATGAGGTTTCCATTGGTCGGAAAAAAAGGAATCTTAGGAAGCATGGGATAAACTCATGCGTAGTAGTGAGTGGCTGATCACTCTTGAGTCAGCCAACCTTACCCTAGTGGTAGTAGGTGTTTTGAGTTTTCAGTTCCCATCAATAGTGGAAGAGTGTGAGAACGACATTTCAAAAGATGTTTCTAGGATTACCTCCTCGTAGAGAGAGAGACTTCTACATTGGATTGCACCCTAGGATGACACCAAAATGTACAACTGCTTATCGGATGGCTCTTATAGATCTTTGGGAGTTAAGAGTATAGTTGGGTGAATGGTCTATTGTATACTCTGATCACAAGAGTGTCAGGTATATCTTCTCACATAAGTACCTAAACATGAGAAAATGGAGATGGATGGAGTTACTCTAGTACTATGAATTTGAGATGGCCTACACTCCTAGGGAGGGAAACATAGTAGCGAACACACTCAGCAAGAGGTATGGGTTACAGTTGCTGAGTGAGGCAACATAGAAACTATCCACATTACAGTTATCCTTCATGGATAGTGATGGAGCAGGTTACCTCCAGTCTATGACAGTTACTCCCCCAAACCTTCAACGAGTTAGGGAGGCACATCTTGGGAACATTGACTGTGAGTCCAGATGTGCTTAGATATCCTCAGGACGGGCTCCTGATAGATTTTATGAAGGTGGGGAGCACATCATCCTCTTCAGAGTATGCACTATGGTACGAGTGAAAATATGGGAGGAGGTGTTGGGAGAGTTCCATACACCCCCTTTGGTTGTACATCTTGGAGTGGTAAATATGTACAAGGACCTATGACATCCATAATGGTGGTCAGGGATAAAGAAGGTGGTGGCAAAGTTCATATCACGATGCCTCACTTGTCAGCAAGTGAAGGCCAAGCATTAGGTACCAGTGGGCTTAGCTCAGCCACTTGAGGTACTGGAGTATAAGTGGGATGGTATATCAATGGACTTCATAATGGGGCTACCACATACATCCATGGGCCATGATTCCATCTAGGTGATCGTTGAAAGACTCACCAAGTCGGACCACTTCCTACCCATCCAAGAGTAGGGATCAGTAGAGATCTTGGGACGCCTCTACGTACAGAAGAGTATAATAATTCACGGGGTTCCAACAATGATCTTCTCATATCGTGAAACTCATTTTACATTCCTCTTATTGAAGGGATTATAAGAGGTGTTCAAAAATCAGTTACGTTTGAGCACCGTCTTCCATCCTAAAACAGATGGTCAGATGGAGTGGACTATTCAGACACTCGAGGACAAGCTTCGTGCTTGTGTCCTTGATTTTGGCTGTAGTTGGGAGGATCACCTTCCACTGGTGGAGTTCTCTTACAATAATATTTATCACTCCACCATTGGCATGGATCCATTTGAGGCCCTATACAGGCAACCATGCAGATCACCTCTATGCTGGACAGACCCAGGGGAGTAAGCACTTGTGGGCCCAGAGTTGGTTCGAGCTACCAATGAGAAGGTGACGATCATCTAGGAGTGGATAAAGACTATACAGATCCCATAGAAGTCTTATACCGATAGAATATGGTGATCCTTGGAGTTCAAGGATAGAGATCATGACTTCCTACAGGTCTCACCCCAATGAGGATTGTAGAGATTTAGCTGGGGTAGAAATCTATCTCTGAGGTTCATTAGACCATTCTAGATTCTCAGCAGAGTTGGCGAGGTGGAGTACCGCCTAGCTCTTCCCCCACAGATGCACCAGGTGCATAAAGTTTTCCATGTGTCACAGCTGAGGATATGCATGCATGATCCATCACACATTATCGATTAGGGAATGTTGGAATTTGAAGATGGGCCGACTTTTACAGAGTTCGCAGTTCAGAGAGAGGATCGACAAGAGTGAGTCATTCATGGATGGTCTGTCCCTCCGGTGTCAGTTCGGTGGCATCACATGAACCTACATGAGAGCACATGAGAGCGGGAGGCCTAGATTCATGCTCAATACCCTCATTTTTTATATTTGACTTTGTTTTGGATTTTAGGGACATAAATCCCTATGGCAAGGAGAACATAATGTGCTAAAAATTCTATAATTTTCTAATTATATGGAATTATTACAAGACTTCTAAAATTGAGGACACGTGATTCTAAGGCCTGGAGTGCCCGAAATGATCCATTGAAAAATCTTAATCTTTAAATAGTGTGCAGGAGTGGTTTTCCTGAAAAAGTGGAATAACTATTAAACAGGTACCCATATCAAAAATATGAGGGCACCACTATGTTTAGGTTGGTGGGTTTACCCTAACTGTGACTTAAGTTTAGTTGGTGAAGGCCTCCGATGAGAAAACCCAAAATTGCATAACCATAAATAAAATAATTAAATAAATTTATTTTATTTTTTAAATCCTTTTAACTCACGAATGGAGACTCGGATTAAAAATCTGAGACCACTGCTGAACTTCTGAGGGTATGCTTTCCTTAGGAAGATCGTAACATTGGCCGGTGCAGGCTAACAGTGAAAGTTAGTTTTTGGCCATAAATAAAATAATTAAGTAACAATTATTTTATTGTTAAATTCAATGACTCCTAAATGGTTACTCATATTGGAAATACGAGAGTACCATTAATCGTGTGAGGGTGTGTTCCCCTTAGGCAGACCTTAACCTTGACCGGTGAGGGTCGAGGGTGACTGTTAATAATTTTTGAACTTTTTTTATGATACATTCAGTAAACGTGCGAGCGGCGATTTCTATCTCTCCAACCGGTGCTCAGATTAAAAATAAGAGGGTACCGTGTAATTTGTAGCATCATTATTATCTTAGGAAAAGATTAAATTTGACTGGAAAGGGTCAGACGAAAAATTTAATTTATGAATTTTACAAAAAAATATAACTCCTTGAGTTATTTTATTTCTTTTTGTAACTGTTGAGCAACGTGGCGGGACCACAGAGTTGTTCGGTCATACATAATGAAATGCATCTAATGACGTGACTGTTGGGTTGCGTAACCATGTCATTCTATGTTTTAATGAAACATTAAATGTGGTTTATAAATAAACCACATTAATGAAATGCAATGTCGGAGGATACTCTCTTCTACTTAAAATAATTTCGGGCATGGGCTTTTGGCACTCAAGAGAGGAACCTATGACTAAGTGCTGAGAAATATTCCACCAACCTAGAATGAGGCTTCAAGCAATGGTCATTGGGGGAAATGACGGGTGACGGAGAACACTGACAAGAACCTTCGGACGTGGACACTCCTTTCTCTTCTGCAACACATTCCAACAAACTCGAGATAGTGGTTTTGTTTAATTCAAGTGAATTGTTTATTTCCCTCATTCATGAAAGGAATATTGAAATGCAGAAGTAATATAGTTTATTTATGTTGAATCAAATACTCCTGCTTGTTTAATTGCTAACTCGGAGGGCGCTGACCAAACAAACAAGGCATGAACCCTCCGCCACTTCGGTATTTTGTTGCGTTCTTCGGGGGGACGTTTTCTAAACTTGATGAAACCTTGAACCGAGAGGCACACAATGATAGTGACATCCCAAGAGGCCTGTATGGACAGACGGAAGTGGAAACAGAGCTCCAGAGTACTGACGGAACCCTGCAGAAGATGTGTCAGCATCGGCGACCGGTGGGCGAGGGAGGCAGCTGGCACTGCTTGGCACCCTGGCAGACCAGACAGGCGGCCGGCCCTCGACCGACTGTGTTGGTGGAGAGCGGTGCACCATCGCCCACCGCGAGAGGTGGTTATGGCTTCGAAGCCGCGTCGAAGGGGGGGCGGGTTCCCGTTTCCAGTCGAGGAGATTCCACGTGGCGCTTACAGTTTCATAAAATCCGAAAAGCTTTTATTCCTTTAGGGAAGGTGGGATAGACCCCCTCCATGCGGGTCGCCCAGCTGGCATATCACGCCAGCCTTTGGGCTGGACCGCCTGGCAGGCCGTGCCTAGACAAAGTTGGTCGGGCCGGTCCGCGGCCTAGCAGGTCGAGATTGCCGCAACCCAGCCCACATGGGCCAGCCCAGCCATTTCGGGCCGGATCGAGTCAGACTCGGGAGGGACCCTGACTAGTTTGGTTCGGTCCAACTGGGAAGGACCAGACCCTGACCCATTTCTTTTTAAATATGATTAAAAGGTAATATCTCGAAAACCATACGTCCATTTGACGAACCCTCTACGACAATCGAATCATTGTAACAAGACAATCCATTTGAGATACTCCACCTGAGTTTTGGTGAAAATTGGATTACAACTAGGTTGGATCGTACCCAAATCCAACCAGGCACTCGGTACTAAAATGACTATAACACTCAGACCGGGCGTCCGATTGATGCACTATCTATTGCAGTAGAACCCTTATGACATGAAAGATCATTGGGTTACTTATTCATGGGACTTATTTCCAGTTGATATACGAACGATGGCTTGAGGATAATATCCTCCAAAAATCAAGCATACTATGTACAGGAATCTAGTGGCTAGCTGAGATGTGAAGAATGAATAGCGATCCTATATGGATCAACACCTAGAGATCCTATGTGGATCAGCACCTAAAGATCCTATGTGTATCAGAACCAAGAGATCCTGTGTGGATCAACACCTACCGATCCTGTGTGAGTCAGATCCTATGTGGGTCAGCACTCAACAATCCTGTGTGGGTCAGCACATACTGATCTTGTGGGGGTCATATCCTGTGTGGGTTAGCGCTCTGCAATCCTATGTGGGTCAGTGCATACCAATCCTGTGTGGGTTAGCGGGGGTTAGTACCTATCGATCCTGGGCAGGGCAGATCCTGTGTGGGTCAGTGGGGGTTAGTACCTATCGATACTATGTGGGTTAGTAGCAGTTCCATGTAACAGAATAATATGATCTAGCCTTTCAACTAATCATTTGTACTGATGTACTTAAGTTATACCTAGTTTGAGATGAGTCTTTTTCTTTGTGATTTGTGATTGAGATCTTTTTTTTGGTTTTCCTTTGTGGAATTCCTAGAGACCTTCGAGGGTCTCGGGGGTCTCGGGGTCCCAACTATGTATGGTTATACTCACACCTGCATGGGCTTTGCCCGCACCTTGTCGTGTCTTGTGCAGACGACGAGCAGCCTTGACTGAGACTCGGGGATCTAGGACTTGATGGTGGACGGTGGTGACGGTTGACATGGAGAGTTATGGAGATGATATATACCTACCCTTTACGTAGGATACTTGGAGGATGATCTCAGGAGTTGTTTTCTATTTTTTCGTTGTGTTGTATCTTCCAGGTGGGCTTGTATTTTGGACCCTTTACTTTTAGTACAAACTTTTACTTCGACTGTTTTACTATGTGGTTTACATTTTTTGTGTACCTAGTCTGTGTTTTTGTACAGGTTTAAATCCAAAACATTCCCATTTTAGTGATATGCCTTTCTGGTGCTAGTATCTAACCTCTAGCCCATGGAAGGAAGGCTTAGGGTAGCCACGACATAGGCCTCAGGGGATGGGTCATGAAAAACATGGCCACCCAAAAAGAGTCTCATAAGGTTCCATATGAATTTAAGTCTGATAATTGTTATTATTTGCAAACTCAATCAAGGCTAGGTGATCATCCCATGCTCCATTGATGTCTAGCACACAAGCTCAAAGCATATCCTCCAATATGTATATATTTAGCTCCGACTATCCATCGGTTTGAGGATGGTACACCGTGCTCAATATCTATTGAGTACCCAAATATTTTTTCAAGAACTTCCAAAAGCACAAAGTAAAACATCTGTATCTATCCGAAACAATGGTCAAGGGAAATTAATGTAGGCATATAATCTATTAGACATAGAGATTTACCAGATCCTATAATGAGTTATTCCCTCATTAGTCTCTCGATAATGGAAGCACTGACTACCACTCTCATATATTATGGTTTCATGTCATCTTTCAATAAAGTATCAGGGAAAGGTAGGTTAGAAAAACATAACTTTACTGATAATTCATGTTTAGAAAGAGCTCACAGATATAAGGAAAACATGAGTATTAAATAAGAAAAATATAAAAAATATGTGTTCAAGATAATACCTCATATAATAACAAGTTCTTTTTCCCCATTTATTGGTGCTTGATCCACTGCATAGACATAGATTGCCTAATCTCTACAACCTTTATCATGACTCACCTGAGACTTTTCCATCTAGGCCTATTACTGTGGACCCCGACTAGATCCCTGGTCCCTTGACCATTTCTTCCTTGATCATTGTGAATGTATATCCTCATAGATCTAAAGAAAAACTTCCAAATATGTCCTATATTATCACATTTTCAACATTATTAGTGAGGTGATGGGAAGAACTTCTGATAATTCCCAACCTCTTCATAGTTGAATAATTGTATACCTCTTTCATTTATAAGAGGTGTTGTTGATCCCTTTCTCTTCCCTGGTAGTCTGCAACCACTCTGGTGTGAAACCTTAGATTTTCTCTTCCTTCATCTAGAAGTATCACAGGATTGTCCATTGTAAACTAGGAGGATTCCTACAACTCTACCACTTTCTATTATTTCTTGTCCATCATGGTCTTTCAAAGTAGCTTTGTGAGTTGTGTCACATGGTATATTCCTACCGTTAAGCTCTACTGAAGTTCTATGAGTTCATGGGTATAATATGGACTAAGTGTACCTGAATGGAACTCTTCTAAGAATTTTTTTGAATATTTTCCAACTCAAACCTTCATATATCCTCAAATGTATAACCACACCACACCACTTCTTGGTGGGTCCTAGTAGCATAAAATATCCTAGTTCATCCTTCCATCCCTCTGGTGTCTCATTGAGATTAAAAAAATCCTCAATAATGCACATACAATCCTTTACATCCTATGCTCCACTAGTTCTATAAAAGGATGGAGGATGTAGGAGATGGAAGTATATAGTTTAGTCAACCGTAAACCTTAGTTGAGGGACTCCCAGATGGAGTGGGCTTACTGTATGTACCACTAGGACAGGTGTTAAAACATGCTCAGGAGTAGTCTGATTAGCTGGTGGTATCACAAAGCATTTTCAAGGTGACATATCAGCATTGCGAAGAACATTATGAACATAACGAGTGTTTACCACTCTATGGGACTACACATGGTTTTCCCAAGATTCTACTCACAACCCAAGGTATATTCCTCCTAGAACTAACCCTGGTCTCTATCCCTGCACGCCACTCACATTCATCTTATACATATTAACACACAAAATTCCTAGTTCAAATAATCAATGAAAATAATGATATATCATAATAGCATGGAAATAAAGATATATCATACAAAGAGAAAAAAATCCCAAAAAGATAGCACAAATAAATAAATTTAATTAAAAAAAATACTATTTAGCAAAACAAGAGGTATATATATATATAGAATGTTCACCTGCGTTCCTATTCATGATGCACGAACACACCCAAAATCTCATTAATCACATGTGAACATTATGTACATCACCCAAGGTGAATTAAATCAACGGTAATAGTAAAACATAATTTCCCATTTCTGGAAAATTGGAGGTCCACTATACAGTGTTGGTCAGAAATTGAAATAGTTTCCTTACCCGAGTCTCAAACATCCTATCTTCTAACTATCCTATCCCATCCCATGATAAAGAGAAGAACATGTTAGTGAGTCCATGGGACCTGATACCATTTTGGGCCATGAATATGATGTGAGCATGATATGTGATTTATTATCGACTAATCTTTTCATTTTATGTGATTCATGTGGGTGCATGTTTAGCCATGAGGATTTCTTGATTTAAATAATATGATTATGCATGATGATGTGATTTAGATGATGTTTAGTTTCTCACATGTGTGTATGTATGTATTTTCTCATACCCATGGAATGTAATGTATGATTCCACTATTGCCTTGTGATATTCTTGGTATATGCTATGTTGTCATGGTATTCATGATACCAAATTGATAGGTGGGGACATCGTGGCTTGGTATCCCTTGAGGCGGAGCATGTTCAGACATTTCATGTGACATGATTATGAGACCATGATAGATGATGAGACAAGATGGCCAAGTGTTGACCTACTTGGGGGTGTGAAGATCTTAAGTGATTAGACCCATATGTGATGACCATAGGGCATGACGATCATGAGTGATCAGGCCTCCATTGAAATAGTGGGGCATGATGGTCTATGTGATATGACCTAAAGATAGTGCCGAGGCATAATGATATAGAATGGTTTTACCTAGAGGCTTGGGGATTGTATGGATATTGATCAAATTGAGGCTAGCTCTAATGTTGAGATGTTACCATGATTGTTCTAATATTTTATGGCATGACACCAAAGTTGGTATAATTGTGGTTTTTAGGGGCTTGGTTAGCTCATGAACGCTTAACTTAATTATTGATTTTGTGAAAAATTATTTATTATTATATTCTACACACTTATGAATGTGCATGGATGCATTGGATCTGTCCTACTAAGTCTTTGTACTCACACCCTACTCATGAATTTTTTTGACACTGTTGATTTCATTACCTAGGATCTGATGAAGGTAAATGGACCTATGGTGGATGGTTGAGTAGTGAAAAATGGAGCAGGATTGGTCCAATATAGAATCTAGAGGACACATATATGTTTATTTATTTTTTAATTTAATTGTCATTTTTTATCTACTTATACTCTGGACATTCTTACCACTTTGGGAGATCTTATATATATATTTTATTTATTCTATTTCCACATTTTCTCTGATTTTTATTATTTTGTTGATTTATTATTAACAATCCCATGACATGATATGGAGGGTATAGTCTCTCTATGGTTCCTCATGATACTTATGTTCCTAATCATAAACCTCTTGAGTATTGGGAGGTAAAAATGAGGGCAGGTAGCATTTCAGCTCGGATCCGATGGTTTGGGTCAGGATGTTACAAAATGGTAAAAGAGATACCTACCTAAAGTCATTGATGTTAAAGGAAAGGATAAACCATCCTATGTGGTTTGATAGCTAGAGTGAAAACTTCAATAGTCAAGAACACCTTTTCACATCCTTTTTATCATAAACATTGACACGTCAAATCTCTAGGTTCATCAAGGTTTCCTAGAACCAAAACCGATTATTTTATTTCAAAGAGAAATAAAATTTCACACGCGATGACACGTTCTTTCTCTTGAATAATTTCAGAATATTGTTCTAGGCCAGTGAATGTGATCAAAAAATTCTCTTTATGAATGATTATATTTTTATATTTTATTGTAAATTATTCTCTTATGATTACCATTTGATAATTTCTCATAAATTATCATTTTATAATTATCTCTTAATAATTCAGCACAAATTATCTTTTTATAATTATTTTTTGATAATTTCTCCTAAATTATACTTTTATACTTATACCATGATAATCTCTCATAAATTAGCATTTTATAATTGTTTCTTGATAATTTCTCATAAATTATCCTTTATACTTATCTTTTTAATAATTTATCCTTTGATAAACTCACAAATATCATTTGATAATTTTTAATAATTATTCTTTGATAATTCAAAGTGATTATTGTATATCAATTCTATAAATTATCTCTTAATAAATTCATGTGATTATACTTTGATAACTTTTATTCTATAAATTATCCTTTGATAATCTAGCAAGAATTGATTGATAATTTTAATAATTATTCTTGATAATCTCTCAATTATTGTTTGATACTTTTAATAATTATCCTTTGATAATCTAAAAATTACCTTTTTATAATTTTAATAATTCAATCTTTGAATAAACCAGTCTCATTATCATTTGATAATTATTTATAATTATCCCTGGTAATTCCATGCAATTAGAATTTCTCTAAAAAAATTACCTTTTTGAAAATTTTATATATTATATCCTTGGAATAAACCGACATATTTATCATTAGATAATTATTTATAATTATCTATGATAATATCATAGTAAACATATTTTTATAATCTTTATAAATTATTATTGACAAAAAACATAATTATCTTTTGATAAAACATCATATTTATCTTTTGATAATCCCCACTAATTATCCTTTGATAATTTTTTTATCAATTATATTTTGATAATCATTAATATTATCATTTTCTAAACTAGATCATTATTATTTTATCCTAAAATCAATTTCGTTTATTTTTATTATAGAATATGAGAATAAATAAGAAAATAAATAAAAAATAAAAAAGAAGAAATACTCACTTGTTCGTTGTGCATAGGGGTTGAAGAAGAGAGCTGACCACATGGAAACTGAGGAAATATCCCAGATCGATTGAAGATGGGTTCACCAACCCCAAACAAGGGAGTCTCGGGATCACCAGACTCAATGGAATTGACCAACATTGAATCTAAGATAATTTGGCTATATCAAAAACCCCAAAATCACTTCATTAAAAACCCCATTTTAAAATACCAGAATTAATCTGTGAATCAATCGAAAATTAATGATGGAGTCATCAATTTCACACATTTAAGGTATTGGAATTGAAAATGATGAAAACTGTGATGATTTGGAAGTTTTAAAAATTAACGGTTTCAATAATGGAGGATATTTTATGTTGAAGAAGAAGAACCGTTAATTTCAATGAATTTTCAGTTTGATTTATTAATATAATAATATAAATAAATATTAAATAACTTAACATTAAGTGCGATCTGACGAAACTCCTAAAACTTTAAAAATTTATATACCGCCTAGGGTGGAAATCACATCCTGGACCTAATGGTTGTCTCATATTTCTCTTATGATGCACAATTTTAGATATATTCAATTATTTTTAGAAAAATATATTATAAAAATATTTAAAAAAGTTTTATCATGAACCTTGTGACCTAGAATATGATGAATATAAATATTATGTCGTGACTAGGGTAAACCGCTCATACCAAACCTAATAGTGGTCCAAAATTTCTCATATGAAAAACCATTTGAGATAGATTCAATTATTTTCTGAAATATATAATTTTTTTTTAAAATATCCTCACATGCGATTTGACCAAATGTATGATGCACACAAATATTATGTTGCGCCTAGGGTAAACCCCTCATCCCAAACCCAACAATGGTCTTATATATCTTATATGATGCATATTTTGGGAGATATTCAATTATTTTATGAAATATATAAATAAAATTTTAAACAATTTATCCTCACATGTGATGTTACCAAATATCAAATGTGTACAAATGTTATATCACGCCTGAGTAAACCCCTTATCCCAAACCTAAAATTGGTATCAAATTTCTCATATGATGCACTGTGTGGTTGATATTCAATTATGTTTTTAAATATATCGTACATATAATATAATATATTTAATGGTTTTACTTATTCTACACTGAGGATCTATAGGTTTCAGAATCACATACTATCTCGACCCCTAACTCTAAAAATATTCCATAGAAAATTCCATGTTGCTAATTGGATTTTTTACTTACAAAAATCAATCTATATCATTTATTAAATGATTTTTATTGAAAAAATACATTTTGATATAAAAATAATAATAAATTATTATCAATAAGGGTTTTTATTATCTTATAAAATTCAGAAAATTTCATAAATCATTTCTGAAATAAACTATTCCATTAACATGGACCTTCACATTCTTTAAAAGGATCATGTTCTTGGTTATGCAGGATAAACTATAATAGATTGAGCTTCTTAGACCATTACATCAAGTCTTTGGGTATTAAAGGTATTGGTATAATGTTAGAGTAAGGGAGGTCAAGTTAAAGATAATATTTTAACTGGAATAGGTGCATCATGATGTGGAAAGATGTGTTGTAATATGAAGGGTTGAGTCATGGTATTGTTTTTGTTTTGCGTCATTGGGCATATCCTGTGAGAGTTTGGTACCAAATTGCTTATAAGAGGAAGTTCATTTTTAGTGTAAGTATATTTGGACATGTAATGAAGGGTCCTAGAGATTTTTGTTAAATCTTTCATGAGTTTAGTCGCAGAATGATTGATACTAGTTGTGACATGGATATTGTAGGTTACTCGTACATGGGGATTTGAGTAACCCTTACATATTATAGTAACCTTAAAACATGATCTCATGAAATATTATATATAGTTTCAAGAGTATGATTTTGTGGTTTTTCTATACTTTAATGTCGTTTCACCGTGGTTCTCCTATTTTTTGTGGAATTTTTTGGGGTTTTATAATGTTTTAAGGGGGATTATGTATCACAATGTGATAAAATTGGTTTTTCTATGGAATAATTGGACGTGAGGAGTTAAGGTAGTTTAGATCGTGAGATTATGGTGGATGATATGAGAGATCACGGTGTGATTTATGGGGTGTGCTCAACTTATCCCCATTATGGCATGATTAGGACCTATCACACCAGGATTCATTATGTTTTCAGTTTTAGTATAAATTCAAAAACCAATTTGAATTATTATAAATTCCTTCAATTTCCCCAAAACCTAAAAAAACTCCCTAGAGACCTTTGAGTACCCACTGATTATATTTCAACCTTTTATTCAAGAGATAAACCACTTTACGATCTAATGTGTTTTTATCTTAACTTCTTTTGGGTTCTCTATACATTTTCTTCTTAGAGAGGCTATGATAATAGTTCAAATTCATTTTCGTTATCTAGAATTCATTTTTTAATGAAGTTTTCTATGATATATGTTTTTGGGTTTCCTTATGTGATCTTTAATTTGTGATCATCTCCCTCTCTTTATTCTTTCATAGTGGTTGTTGAATCTCTAATTGAGGTTGAATATTTGAGACTTATCTTTTAATTTTTTTGAAATTGTGGAACAATCATACTAATAATTTTCATTAGGTGGATAACATAAATTAATCTGAAAAATTTAATAAACAGACTAATGAAATTGAAGGTATGTAATACGAGGATCACATGAGATTCATTTTAATTCTTTTTATTGGTATATGTCGATGAATCTTGACCAATTTTGTTTCTTTAAAAACATTATTTTATATTATAGGAGTGAATGGAACAATTTTCATAAAATTTTTATCACTTAAAGATGGTAATTAACAATTCATGTGAAATATGTAATTGAGTTAATGATACTAATTCAAGAGATGTTGAATTACAATAAAGGTATATTTTAAAAGGAGAAATTATTGAAGTGCTTTTTTGTTTTAAATGGGTGTTGTTTACTACTGGTATTCCTTATTTATATTGTTATGATCATAATGGTCATGGTAGTGATTTGTGTCAAGAAATGGGGGGGGGGGTCATTTTTATGGTGGATGCATTTATGTGATTAATGTAGAAAGTGGTGTATGGGTGATATGGTTTTTGGTTTGAGATTATGTGGTAGTTTTTGGAATTTTATCAAGTGGATATTTTTGTGGTTTTTGATTGGTTATTGTGATGTTTTATTATAGTTACTCAATGGTATGGAATATAATTGGTAATAATGAAAATGATAATGTATAGCAGGCTAAAAATTTAATAATTAGTGGTGGTTAATGAATTTTTAATGATTGAAATAAATGGTTTTTAGATAAGAATGAATTTGGGTGGTGTTTAATGATTGGTTTGACATTAAATGTGGATAAATGAATGGAATAATTAATTTAATATGGATTTTAAAATACTAAATCTAAAAAAGGTTTATGGTATGATTAAATGGAGAATTGTGAATTATGTTGTGATTGTTTGTGGGAAAGGAGTGGCTGATTGGTGATATTATATTGAAAACAGTTGTTAATTATGATGGGTATTAGTGGTTTTGTTTAGTGCTAACCATTGGGTTGGTATTGTGTGTGTCAATGATATATATGGCATATTTTATTTTGATTTATTATTCACCCCACTAGATTTGCACAACCTTATTAATTCACAAATGTTTTGGCTTCCAGTTTATTTCCCTAACATCTAGTTTGGTGATATAATGAATGAATAACTACTCCCTCTCAGCCACTATCTCTTATAGGTGTGATATATGATATAATGTCTTGAGTTTATGATTCACATGAACTAATGGAAAGAGGTTAGAGTTAAAATTATGATGATTTGATACTAATGGGTTGAAGATGTGATAGTATATGTGATACATGGTGAGGTTCATGCGTGGTAGAAGGAGGGTATGAAGTTGATGTCATTCATTTTCACATTACTCTACTATGATGAGGATACAAAATGTGTATACGATGAGGATATGGTATGTGGTTGTGATGTGGTGATGTGGTTTGAGGATATTGATATGTGGTTGTGGTTTTGGTATATTTGTACATGGTTGTGATATGGGATATGATTTGCGATGATGTGACTATGAAATATATAAAAGCACACTACGTTTATTTCTGGGGTGTGAGAGATACAAACTAGTGGGGAAGTGGTAGTGGATTACCTTATTGAAATATTATTTGATACTATGTTATTATACATGGATGTGATATTTTGAGAGTAGGACTTGTTAAGTTTGGTTGATATTTTACTTGGCTTGGGTGAGTGTTGGTTCTGATATTTAGTCATTGATACATTCATACGATTCTTCAACATTACATGAGAGGTCTTGAGGAGGATCCTACTAAGTATACATGTATTCTCACCCTTATATGTGTAGATATATTTTTTAGGATTCCATGAGTGATTCAATGATCTAGTTTGATGTTACTATCTTGGGTCTTGGAGATTTTGATATAGTCTCTACCATACGAGTTTTCTTTTATTATTTTATTTTAAAGATTTTATTATAATTGAAATTACATGAAATATTGGATATTGGTTTTCATTTTATATATGGTGTTGATTGGTGGTTTTATTTATACGTTACTAGGATTATGAATGTAATTCATATCATTTTCATGTTTTATACCCATGGTTATGGTTTCCAACTTGTGACCTATTGGAGGCGGGCTTTGGGGGTCACACGTGTCTTTACTTCTGGACAAGGAGGAGTTCCCAGTGGTGGAGGTTTGTGATAAAGTGGTATGAAAGCTATGGATGAGAGTTAGGAAAGATTATAGAGTTAGTAACTTTTGAGGATTTCATGGTCTTGGTAGGGAGAAAATATTAGTTGAACCTAGTGTACCATTTAGAAAGGGATATCATCTAGGAAGCATGATATTAGTAAAGTGCCGCAGACCCACACTCCTGGATTTGGTGATAGAGATACAAACTTTACCCATATACTTCAATACCAAGTGAGTAAAACTGAGCATGACACACATATATTTTATGTAATTTCCATAATTTAAAATTTTCATCTCATAAATTCACACAATCCCAGAACCCAAAGGTTTGGTGTCTTTCGATATTTTCTACATGATCTTCTTATTTTATAGTAAGTCTTTAACATTTCCCACAAATAGTCTTCTCATGTGAAAGCCTTTTAGAAACATCATATATAATACTCTTCATAATAACATATAGAATGAAAATACAAGAGAAAAGGGGAGATCAAATTATCAATAAGGGAAAACATAAGATATGAAAATTGAATTCATAAGCAAGCATAAGATAAGAATGTTGGTACGAGAACAAAATCAATGTGAATCACTATACAATAAAATATTCATACCAAATAAGACATAAATCATAAATAATAAATCATGATGTAAGTCTTTTATCCTTAAATAAGAGTCTTTGAAAAGTTTAAAAAGGAGTCAATAATATGTTATCATGATTCCTAACTTAAGAATATGACACAAATATGAGCATAAAACATGCATCAAGGTTAACCACCAAGACATTCACCACATATTGTACTAGGAAAATAAACTTAACATAATATATAATGCTTGGTATAACCACTCATGTACCTTTTTAGGCTTGGTTTAACCACCCATGTACCATTTTGGGCTTGGGATCACCACTAGTGTACCCTTTTGGGCTTGAGATCACCACCTTTGTAAACTTTTATGACTATCCTCATCTCTAGTATAACCTTTTTGGCTTGGGATCACCAACCATTTACCCTTTTGAGTTCATGATATATAAAATCTACTCAATGTATTGGAAGGATATATCAGACCAACCCATCACAAAATGACAAATCATATATATGTGTGTCATAATAACTTGAAAAAAATTCATAATTCCACAATATCTTAATTACCCTATGAGAGAGAAATGAGTTTCATTAATATTTTAAAAAAACATGATAATAATCCATCCAAATAGAGGAAGTGTATTAGGAAATATACCCATTTAAGCATAAGGTATGTCAATGTACATTGACATATAAGAAAAAAACTTTGTAAGAGAATTAGAAAATTCTTATTGAAATAGAAATAGAAATATCATTTATTTTTTTATTACATTTATTTAAAAGGGAGTATTTTTTAAAATAAGGTGAATAAGATTTAATTTTAGAAAACCAAAAAACATAGAAAGGAAGATTCATTAAGAAAAACATATATAAATGTTGGAAAATGAATTCATGGTGAAAATGTTAAAAAGGAATATTATTTTCACACTTATATAAAGAGAGTCAAAGTCATTAAAAAATGACACATGTAGAAAACATTAAAAGCATTCCTATTAAACTTATGTAAATAAATTAAAATAAATTATATTGTAACCTTAAGAAATAATTTAATTGTATAAAAATACATTTGTAAGAAAAAATAAAAAATAAAAACATGGATGAACAAAAATAAGAGTTAAGGTCGATCCTCATTTTGGATAATTATTTGAGCTGAATTGTGAACCAAAAGGAGAGAAAATAGTATGAATACATATAAACCCCATGAATAACCGTAATAGAAGAAAATAAATGAGGTTTTAGATATAAATAGAATACAATTTCCTAGATAGTAATTTAAAATAGAAAATATTTATTTCAAAGTTATATTGGATAGAAACCCTTACCTTTACACCTAACAAGCATGAAATTTCTTTAACCTCTTTAATGAATTCCCTATTTCTTGATACAGGTTCCTTCAGAATAATGAATTTAAGATTCATTAATGGAAAATGAAGCTAAAAAACGTCTAAGAATGATTTATGATAGAAAAAATGGGCTGGGATTCAAGAGAGAATTGAATGATTTGAGTGGTTGGGGAGGAGTAGATGAGAGTCCCTTTTGTAGGTCAGTTTTGAGTGGCATGTATAAAAATACTCATTCCTTAATGAATAATTATATATTTTTTCAATAGAAAGAGGATAAAATTAAAAAAATAATAGAGGTTGGATATTTTTCATGTATAAATTCCTCTAACACGCATTTAGAGATATATTTTTATGATATTTTAAGTTTTTACGAATTGGTTTAACCCCTTTTACCTCATTTTACCTTTACCGTGGTAACTCAATTTTCACTTTGGTAACATATTTTTATGTCTAAAAATGAAATTTACCTCCATAACTAATTTAGACATGCTGAGTAAAAATTTGGACTCCATTTAATTTAATTCAATTTATTAATATAAGAAATTTATGTTTTAAATGAAAACATACAGTATATATAAAATAAAATTTTATAGAAAAATGAATTTTTAAACATAATGTTTTATTAATCTTGTTTCACGTTAATTAATAATTGAATAAGTTTTAGTATTTATTTATAAATTTAAAAATTTAAATATATTCATTACATAAATGTTATCAATTAAATTTATTATGATGAAAATTTACAACACTTTAAAAAATATATTTTAATAAATATCCATTTTAAACATTTAGTTATTTTAATCACATCCCCTTAAAATTTATTATTTATATTATAAACATTAAATCTTATCGATAAATATATTTATATAAGAATATTTATTTTAATTTTATAAATATATTAAATCATTCGTTAATAATAATAATATGTAACGTATAAAAAATATTTCTATAATAAAATATTTTAATTAAATATCATCTCTTTATTTCATTCCATAATTACTTATTAGTTTATAATTATATTTTTTTTAAAATTTGTTATTAACTATTACACAACTTCAATATAAATATTAGATACATACATACCGAAAGACCATATATCAAATGTCCATATATATATAACAGTCATATTTCATTCTTATATATGGCCTTACAAAAAATCAAAAAAAATAATTCATCTTATTTACTACTCTCTCAACATGTATATTATATTTATAATTGTTTTTCATTCATTCCATAGTTTAAATTGGGATGATGATATTTATATAAAACCATGATGTTAGAGATTTTATGCTCGTGCTGTTTTTATTTATTTTTGGATTGATTCCTCTTGTACTTTTCTTAATGATGTTTCATATTGTATTCTAATTTTTTATTAATGTTTATCTCGAATTGTAATATTTTTTCTCAATAAAATGTAACATGGTTTTTTTAGCTCGGAATTTCATGTGAAGCGAGTTATTAAATATTTTATTTATTTAAAGAAAGATTCATAATAAAATCTAAGGGTGTTACATTCTACCACCATAAATGATTTTCATCCTCAAAAATTTAATTATCCCCCACTGGTGAAAATGGTTAATGCTATCTATATGATAAAAAGGACTGAGAATATAATTTATAATGAGATATCTACCGTAATATCATGGGAATGACTAAGAAACTCATATTTCTTCTTACCATTTCAGCAAAATATCCCTCATGATTGGGTATTAATACCAATATAATTTAAGTAATTTTGATATTTATTTCATAGCCAACATTACACTGACAAATTATCATAGGTTGATTTGGGATATGAAATGTGAATTATTTATTTTGAAAATTGATATGGGATATATGTATAGATATCCAATCCATTTCCAAAATCACGTCAAATTTGAACAAAAGGTGACTAATAATATTTTTAAGAATTGTATTCCCACAAACCTTAATCAGATAATTGTTATAGATTTGGGATGAAATAATCATACCTCTAGGATTTTTCTTTTATAATTCACTATATAATCATTGGTGTTATAATTTTACACTCTTATAAAACTTCCCAGATATAAAGGAGTGGGTAGATTCGTGATTAAACTAGTCATTTATGGTTCTAGAGTAGATGATTAGCATACCTTACAAAACACTTTTTCATGACCCACTTCAGTTATATTGATTGCATGTGCTCTCCCTTTATCCCTTGGATTAGTAGGTTTTTGATATCAATTGACTTAATTAACCCTTATATTGTTCCACTGGTTGGAATAATGTCTATACTCCTTACAATTAAAGAATTGGAGTGTGGGTGGTGTATTATGTTTTTTTCATTATTTATATCCCTTTGACATTAATGTTCTTGATGAAATTCTCCCCCACACTTGAATCATTTATTTATTCCTTCAAGTCACCCCATGAGTTTGTCCACATATTTTGAATATAGGATGATTAAATTTCTTTCCTCCATGAGTTTTATCATTTTATATTCCTCAAAAATGGATTTTTTATTCATGTCCCCAAAACCATGAGAATAATGAAAGTCTTTTATCTCTATTTATAGCTTGAGATAATATAAAATAATTTCTTAATAGTTACCAAATTCCATTATATCCAATTTCTATTGAAGTTTTGGTTTTAGGACACTAAATAAATCATCATTTTTTTCAGGGTCAATGATATTACTAGAGTTATAAATTGTAATTCTTTTAAAATTTTCTTTATAGGTAGAAATAGATATGTCCTCCCTTTTCTGTAGCTCAATGAATTTTATCTTCTTTTTAATGTGAAGAGTTTTGGGAAAAATATTTATTGAAAAATACCACCTTAAATTCCTCTTATTTCATGATGTTAATTTCTTCCTCTAGCCTCATGTTCTTTATTGAATTCCACTAGTGGTTTACTTCACCTTCAAACTGATAGATTTCCAAAATTACATTTTATTTCTTAAAGCATTGTAGAATAAAAGAATATATTTTTTTGATGTTAATACATTACTAAATAATTAGAGGATCAAAATATCCAATAAAGTTTTGTGGTCATCGACATATTG
Source organism: Viscum album (assembly GCA_963277665.1). Taxonomy (NCBI): domain Eukaryota; kingdom Viridiplantae; phylum Streptophyta; class Magnoliopsida; order Santalales; family Viscaceae; genus Viscum; species Viscum album. Next base: position 1,982,442,054 of record OY728155.1, read on the forward strand.
AAGCATTTAATGAATTTCGCTCCTTTGGTTCATTCTAGAGCTCAGTGTGGTTTAGATTATTTTCCAGAACCAACTATAAAAGTTATATGAAGGTTTCCACTCCTTTTCCCATAACATTTGGTTTCTCATCAGGTAAATCACCATTTTTCCATCACACTCATTGTTAACTTGTTTCCTACTGGTTCCAACCATTGACTAAAAACAAAAAGGTTAGTGTGAGTATTAAGCAACAATAATCAAATTAAGAAATTATTGGATAAAGGAAATCAATCCTAAGATGCCCTAAATTATTACACCGTCATTTAAACCTATGATATTTTAAGTTCATGATACATAAATTTTGGTTCATAATAGGTTTTATTAGGTTCTAATTCACATATTATAATCACTAATAATAACTAAACCTCACTCTGATATTAACTGAAGCTCCCCAGACCCACACTTTTAGATCTAGTGATATAAATACAATATTGAAACATATGATTTGATACTAAGTGAGATGAAATGGTCATGAAACCTATATATTTAACCTCATTTTTATAATTTAAACATTTCTTCTCACAAATCCACACACCCCAGAACCCAAAGTCTTAGTGTCTTTAGAGATTATCGACATGATCTTCTTATTTTATAATAAGTCTATAAAATTACCCACAAATAGTCTTCTCATGTGACACCCTTTTAGAAACATCATACCTAATAATCTACTTCATAACATGGGTAATATAAACATTAGATTTGTTTTTTGATTTCGGATGTTGAGTAAGGGTAAACATAAGAGGTAAAAATCAAAGATCATAAGTGGTCATAAGAAAATCATATGGGAATGAGAATATAATCAAGGTAAGTGGACATAACAAAAAATAATCATACTTAATAAAACATAAATCTTAAATCATAACTCATGATGTAAGGATTTTATAATAAATCATGAGTCTTGGGAGTGTTTAAACATGAGTTAATAATATGTGATCATGATGTATAACATAAGAATGTGATATGAATATGAGAATAGAACAATCTTCTAGGTCAAGCACCAAGAATTTCACCACATAATGGACTAGGCTTACAACATCCCATAATATATTAGGATTGGGATAACTACCCATGTAAATTTTTGGGATTAGTTTGACCACTTATGTATGCTTTTTGGCTTGGTATCACCACTCATGAACCCTTTTCAAGATTGAGCTCACTACCCACATAGCCACTTGGGCTTGGGCTCACCAACTATGTACCTTTTTGTGCTTGGACTCACCACCCTTGTACCCTTTTGATCTCATGAGATATAAATATTTATCCAATTCATTAGGGGGATATATCGGACTCACCCATAATGTAATGATAAACCATACATATTCGTGTCACATGAATATGAAAATATTCTCAATTCTAGCATAAATTAATTAACTTGTGAGAAAAAGTGGGTTTCAAGAATATTTTCACAAAAATTATGATAATTCATCTAGAGAGGGGAGTTATACTAGATAATATATCCAAATATTTATAAAATTATATTAAAGTATATTTTAATAGATAAAAAACATTTTGTAAGATCATTAAAAAATTCCTTTTGAAAAAGAAGAATTAATATCCTATAAATTTTTTAAAATTTATTTAAAAGGAAATATTTTATAAAATAAGAAGAATATGATTTAATTTAATAAACCGAGAAAAATTGTAAAGTATGCTTCATTAAGAAAAATGAATATAATGGAAAGGAATGGTTGTTCATATAGAAAACTTTAAAAAGGATGATTCCTTTCACAATTTTGTAAAGAGATTCAAATTCATTAAAAAATAAATCATATAGAAAATGTTAAAAGTATTTCTTTAAAACTTTTAAAAATAAATACAATTAAAGTAAAAAGTAACCTTAATAAATCATTGATTAATAGAGGACATTCATAAGGTAATAAAAAAATATGTACATGGAGGGAAAGATTCCTGATTGAGATTATGTTTTAAGGCCAATCCTCATTTACGAGCATTATTTTGGTTGAATTATGAACCAATGGGAGGTAGAATTGTAAGAATACATGTCAACCCTATGAGTAACCAGAGGAGAATAAAATAGATTCGGTTTTAGATAGATAGATAATTAAATTTTCCAAATAGTAATTTAAACATAGATAATCTTGATTTTAAAGTGAGATGAGATAGAAACTCTTACCTTTACTCATGACTTCCATGAAATCACTTTAACCTATTGGCTGAATTTTCTCCCTGATATATGTTCCTTTATAATGAAGGATTTAGGATTCCTTATTGGAACCAGAATCTGACAAATTTCAAATAAAGATTTTGGAGAGGAAATATTTGTACGTATTGAATAGGAAATTAAATGGTTTGAGTGGTTTGGGAGGCATAGAGGAGGGACCTTTTATAGGTGAGTTTTGAGTGGATTTTCCACAAATTCTCATTCCTTAATGTATAAGGTTGTCATTTTAAAAGGAATATAGATATAAAGTGGAAAAATAATGGAGTTAGGATAATTATTGTCCATGAAATTCCTCATACACACATTTAGAGATAAATTTTTATGATATTTTAAGTCTCAACCACTTAGTTTAACCCTTTTTATCTCATCTACCATTATTGTGGTAACTCATTTTTGATCTTGGTAACTTATTTTTATGCCTAAAAATGAAATTAACCTCCTTATGTAATTTTTATGCGATGATTAAAAATATACAATCCATTTAATCTAAATTAATTTATAAATATTGGAAATTTATCTTTTAAATTAAAGAATAAAATATATAGAAAAAACTATATTATATGAAAATGACTTTTTAAGCATCAAGTGTTCTTAATCTTACTTCATATCAATTAATAATTTAATAAGTGTTAATATATATTTTTATACATTGAAACATTACAATACATTTATCATTTAAAAGTGATCAATTTAATTTATTAAGATAAAAATATTTATCACTCTAAAATGAGTTTTTTTTAAATATATCTTTTTTAAAATTAAATTATTTTAATCAAATCTCCATAAAATCAATTATTTATCTTTTAAACATTATATTTTATCAATATATAGGTATTAGAATATTTCTTTGAATTTTTAAATAAATGGAAAATTTATTAATAATAATAATATACAATGTATATAAAATATTTTTATAATAAATTATTTTAATTAAATTTTATCTCTTTATTTCATTCCAGAATTATTTATTATCTTTGAATTATATTTGTCTAATTTTTTTTACAAATAATTACAAAAAATCAATATTCCTAATAGATACATGCATACATGACCATATATCTAATGACCATGTTTTTAACAACCATATTTCCAACGACCATATGTCCACCGACCATATATATAATCGTCATATTTTATTCATATATATATCCTTACAAATATCACTAAAATCATTCATTATATTTAATTATGAACCAACATGTCTATTATATTTCAGATTTTTTTCCATTTCATAGTTTCAATCAGGGTGATGATCTTCATGGAAAACCATGAGGAAAACTATTTTACGTTCAATGTATTTTTATTTACTTGGGGATTTGTTCTTCTTGTACTTCTATAAATGATTTTTCATATTGTATTATCATAACGTATTTTTTTATCTTTAATTGTAATATTTTATCTCAATAAAACTTATCATAGTTTTTTTAATTCAGTGTTGCATGGGAATGAAGCTATTCAAGACAATATTTATTTCAAGGGAAATTCATACTAAAATATCAGGGTGTTACAATCAGGGCCCTCTATGATCTGATGTAAGGACCTTAAGCTTACTAAACACCCTTAGATAGAAAATGTTGATTCTAGGGTAGAGTCCTAGGATAGATAGATGCGCCATGTTTGTTTTCACTTGTGGTTTAACTGGGGTGTTTTTTGGGAAATTAAAATGAATCTAATTAACTGAACCATAATAAATTCTATGAAATTAGGCTTAGTAGTCTACATTATTTCTTGTAGAGATAACTACTTATCATCATCTGTGTATAGGATATATCTATGAGGTTTAGAAGAATGATACATTTGACCATAGGATGTTTGAACTGGCTGAGTTGCAAGTGTCTTATAGGAGAATGATACCCATGTTCCAACATTATGTTTTTTCATAGTATGGGGGGAGTGTCTCTAATTTATAGATGGATCACTGATTGGAGGAGTTCAAGACCAATTTCAATTTGATATATTAAAAAAAAAAGAATTGGTCTATATTGTATATTATTTATATGAGAGGAGAAATGTGCCACTGGTGGATCATATTTCCTTGAGAGCGTGTGGAGTTAGAGTTTTTTTAAGTTGATTTACAAAAGTAGTTCCTTGTGGAGTTTCTTTCATCAATGATAAAGGTTACAAAGAGGAAGGGTTTTATATCCCTCAATTAGGGGAGTGTGAGCATGTGGGATTATGAGATTCTATTCAATGAACTTTTATACTTTTCCCTTAATCCTTTTTGAAATAATAATTCTATTGAATGACATTTTAAGAGGCACTATGACAAGGTATTAAGAATGTGGTTACCTTATTTACACTGAATATGTATCTAGAGGTATTGAAGAAGGAAGCTATGATTGAGAAGATGTATAAAGGTTTGATATTATCTTGATATGGGATTCATTAAAATATTTTAAGGATCAGGGCTTACGATGTAGGGTCTTAGATATTGGGTTAGTCAAGGTTATGACTAGTAGGTAGTAGGTCTTAGTAGTCATCCTCATTTTTTTTGGATATAGTAGTTCTCATACATCTATTGGAAGATTTACTCCTATATGATTAACTTTTTGATGATATGGTCATTGGTTATTTTAGTGACCAACCATTCTCCATATAAAACACAACATAGGTGTTCAGTTCCCATTTTAGCCCCACCATTAGTTTTCTTAGAATCCTTATCGGTAGTAGGGTTAGAAAAATTTTATTCATTCGAGTGTAGATCGAGTATGAAGAAAATATCCCTATAATGTTCACCATACTCAGGTGCATTTGAATAATGTTGACTATGGATGTTTTCATCAGTGGGGACAATGAGGTAAATGAGTTGGGTGTGGTCAGTTTCACTCTATGGTGATATTAACACCAGGAGGGAAAGAGATTGTGTGAGGTAATATTTGTTAATATTATACCCTAGATTTCACTTTATTTAATTCTAGACCGCCATATTCCTTAATTTCACCCACCTTGGTTCATTCCATGATACTCAATATAGGGAGGCTTTCAGTTCCCCTAGTGTTAACCATGATTGTGGGAGTTCAATATAGTTTTCTTTATGTGCATTAGGATTTCTAGATGATGATGGGTCATCATCAGTAATTGAGGGATTTATTCTTACTATAGACACAATCATACAATGTCATCCACGTCATGGATTACTTTTATTATTTTATATGGTCATCAATTTATTCTAGAGGGGAGGTTTCATTATATAATGTGGATAGTCATTGGGTGGTGTTCATTAGAAAATGAGACTATCCAATGGTTCATAGTTATTTAGAGGATATTTTTAATCAGTTATCAGAATTATCATTAGGTTTTGTAGAGTCACATGAAATGGTGTTCCCTAGAGTTGTTGAGGATTTTTCAGATGATTTTCCCAAAAAGGCTATGATGTTACCCCAGCGATGTGATATTTAGTTTAGGAAAGAGTTATTATCTGGTGATTCCCCAATTTTAATGTGTCATTATCAGATGGAACCTCTCAACTATTGGAGTTAAGGATTTAGATTGATGACATGATGAAAAAGGGTTTTATTTGTCCTAGTGTGTTGTCATGGGTAGCTCCGATGTTTTTCACAAGGAAGGTAAATGATAATATTAGGTTTTTTTTATAAAATATCAATGATTGAATTAGTTTCCCATCAATAACCTTTATCCCCTTCTGATGATAGAAAATTTATTCAATTATTTGAAGGGAGATACCCTGTTTTCAAAGACCAACATTTGATCAGGATATCATCATATGAGGGTGAATGAGGAGGATAACCCAATGAATGATTTTAAGTTTCATTTGGAAATTTCATGTTTATAATTATGTAATTAAGTGTCCTTAAATCCCTATTTATTTTCATAGGACTCATGAACTTCATGTTTCATGATTTCTTAGACCTTTCTTTGATAGCGCTCATCAATGACATCCTCATGTACTCAAAGTTGGAGGAGGTTCATGATGGGCATCTTAAGACTATTTTAAAAGTCCATTGGAACCGCCAGCTCTTTGGGATGTTTTATAGGTGTGTTTTTTGGAAATGTGAGGTAAATTTTATCATGTATGGGGTGTCTCAATATGGATAATCATTTGATCATTTGAAGATAAAGGAAGTTGTTTGTTGGTAAGAACCTAAGAATATTGCAGAGGTTTATAGGTTCATTGGTCTTATGGGATATTATCTGAGTCTTGTGTATGATTTCACTTAAATTTTAATCGATTTTATATCCTTGATTAGAAATAAATAGGTCTTTGTATAGATTTACTAGTCTTAGATAGCTTTCAACTACTCAATGGATGGATTGATCAGTGATTATGTTCTCCGGCTTCCATAGGAAGGATTTTCATGATTTTATATGATTCTTCCTATCTTAGTTAATGTTGTATATTGATTCCTCTGATGAAGGTGATCTCATATAGGACTAATTAGTTCTTTCCTCTTTAGAATAATTATTCCACACATGATGTTTAGTTGGTTGCAATGGTGTTTTCTCTAAAGCTATGAAAACATTACCTCATCGATGAATACTTTATGGTATTCAAAGATCCAATAATATTGAAGTATATCTTCTATTATATGGATTTGAATATACACCAGTTTTGAAGGATGGAGTTCTTAAAGGACTATGAATTTTTGAGTTATATTACACCCTAGGGAATGGGAATGTATCTATTAATGTTTTGAGTAAAAATTTATGAGAAGACATTGTTTAGGAGTCTAGACATACTTAGAGAGAAATTAAAGAGATTTTAGTTATTCATATTGAAATGGTTTAGGCTAGTGGTTTAAGATTTATATTCAAAATTATCATGAAAAAATATTTATTATAACAGGTGGAAGAGTCTTAATGGGGTTAATTAGAGGTAACAGTGATGTGAGAAAACGTCTTGCATGATGCTCTTAAGGGATGGTTAGAGGATTATTGACATATAGTGTTATCCTGAGAGAGGTTGTTGTTTCCATTAGTGATGATTTAGGAGGTTATTCATGAGTTTTATAGATCAAACTTGGAAATGAAACCTCATATATTCAAGATGTATGATTCTTTAAGGAGTTAGTTCTGGTAGTTGTGGATGAATAAATCTATAAAAAAGTTCATGTCACAATGTTAGTTCTGGTGTTTTGATTGATTTATTTTATAGTTTACCTCAAGATCAAGGGGGATGTCAAAATATTAGGGTGATTGTGGATCGATTGATAAAGGCAGATCATTTTTTAGTGATGAAGGTGTCAAGTGGGGTGGATGTTTTGGCAAGGCACATGTGGATGACATAGTGGAGCTTCTTGGGGTTTTAAGGAACATAATTTTGAACCAAGATCCTCATTTTAACTCATTAGTTTGGGGAGGTCTTTATAGTGCTTTTGTATCTTAATTATTCCTTAGCACTACCTTCCATCCACATATGGAAGGTCAGACGAAGCAAACTATTCAGACACTGGAGTACATATTGAATGCATGTGACTTGGATTTTAGTAGATCATGAGTAAATCACCTTACATTATTTGAATGTTCTTATTATAATAGTTATCACTCTTACATTCTTAGGGATCTATTAAAGGGGTTATACGGTTGACCTTGTAGATCTCTATTGTGTTGGACCAAGGTTGGAGAGTCATCAGTATTTGGGATAGATGTGGTGTTGGGGACTACCAAGAATGTATAGATGAATTGAGAGTGGATAAAAGTGGTATAAAATGGAAAAAAATATTATGATGGTTAGATAAGGGTACCTATAGAGTTCAATGTTAGGTATTATGTGTTTTAAGTCTTTCAATTCTTTTTGGTAGTAGAGGATTGGTCAAGGGAGTAAGTTTTCTCTTCAATTTAGCAATCCTTTTGTGGTGTTGGGGAACATTAGCACGGTGGAATATTAGTTAGTTATTCCCAAAAAAATGGAATGGATCAATGATGTTTTACATGTATCGTAGCTTCATCGATATCATCACGGTCGCTCTCATATCATTTATTTGTGTGAGTTAAATTTAGAGGATGATGCAACATTTATGGAAGCCAATTGAGATTTAGGATCATCAAGAGAAGATACTGTGCAAACATTTTATTCAATTGGTTTGTGTTTTATATAGGCATGATCTTTTGGATGAATATATGTGGGGATGTATGTCATAAATGTGAACACAATATCCTGAGTTTTTTAAAACCTTATTTCACAATGATGTTGAGGTGTTTGATTCTATGATGAATTGATTGAGATGATTATTTGGTGCAATTTTAATTGGTATTATTTGAAATCATGATACATAATTCCTCCTTGATAAAATTGTTTGTATTTGAGAAGTGTAACCTAGAGAGTGTTTGGATGTTTCGATATCTGTTTTCTTTTCTAGACTGGTTTTGATTCATTGGGAGAAGAATCATTTTAGAGGTATCTGATGTAACAATCCAACCTTATCAGATTATTACTTTTCATATTTATAGTGTTTGATGCGTTGAGATAAATTCATAGGAAGGGATGTGGAGTTAAATGTAAGATTTTATCTTGAAAATGTGTATAATGACATGTCCATAGGTGTTGTTCTATGAAGGTTTTTCTAAAAGAGGGAGAAATTCTACATTCTAGTGTTTCACACTGTGAAAGGTTGATTCACGATATGGTTCAAGTTCTATGGTATATGGTTCATACCATGAGAGTTTTATTCCTCACTATTTATAGTAGGATGTTCGGATGTGGATTTCGGAACTTTAGTCACTATGTTAAGGGTCTGGGAGAGTTTTTTGTTTAATATTTAATGATTCTAGTCACAACATGGTTAGTACCATTTATGGCATAGATGTTGGGGGTTACTTTTACATGAGGTTTTGAGTAACCCTTAGATATTATATTGGCCTTATGCAAGGTTTTATTCATGGTTTTATTTTTTTGTAACATCTTCAGAATTTAATATATGACTATGTTTAAATAATTCAATGTGTTTGATATCTTTCTCTACACACAACACTGAACATAAACAAAATTGTAATATATTTTGATAAAATCTACATATTTAAGTGTGATCGTTCAAACCTATCCATTTAATTAGAGGTAATGAATATTAATAACCATTTTATGAAATATTTAAAGAAATAAAATAAAGGATACTATTAATATTAATGAAATTCAATTCATATAACTAAAATGACTAATTAGATTATTTTGTGCCTAAAAATAAAATTTTCTAAATATTAGCATTTTATGTGGTATACATTTATATATTAAAAAACATGTGATTACTCATGATAAAATATATATTATAAAAATAATTAGCTAACACTAATCTAATTATTAAATGAGAGGGAATATGAATGGGAATGATTAATATTTTAAAAAGCTATTTTCCTATAAAAATATTTGTTCATTATATCTCATCTATTTATTTAAAAGTTAAATTCATAAATTTTATAATTTTAATTTTATAAAATTAACATTATTTTTGGATCCATAAAAGAAATATTTTATTAATATGAATTTTTGGGTTTTTCCTAAAATGATTGATTTTTTTGGTAAATAGTGAAAAATGCAATTTTTACAAATAATATGATTTTTATGATATTATTAATATATAAGTATGAATTATAAATTCATGAAACATTTTTATAATACAAAATTTGTATGTTTAATTAAATTAATAATTTTAATTTTTTTTAATTTAAGAACCCAAATTTGACATTTTAGAACATAAGTTATATTTTTCATTTTTTTAATTTATTATACATTTAGTATTTAAAAATTAATTTTTATCACTGATAAAAAATTAATATATTAAAATGGATTTAAAATTTTTAATCATTAGGTCTAAAATATATTTAAGACCCATTTTATTTTGGGGCATAAAGGATAAGTTACCTTAGATAAAAACTAGTTACCGCGGTAAAAGTTAAAAGGGTAAAAGTGATAAATCAAAGGGTAATGAGTTTCAAACATGTTTAAAACATATGTATTAATGCGTGGTTGAGGCCTAGATAGACTTTATATCTCACCCTATACATTTTTTTCAATATTTGAGTCACTTTACTTGAGAGTAACTTCCCATTATTCAAATGTTTTGGGTATTTACAAAAATGCCATCCCTTTTCACTTATAATTGGGACACTCTTCTCTTGACTTGACCCCTTTCACCATTCGTGCATTGCGCGACTACCGCTTCCACGATGCAAAATTTTTCATTTTCCTTCACCACCTTATAAGTATATGGTAATAATAGTGAAATTAATATATTAATATGATATATAGGAATTATTTTAGATTCTAAAATGATAAAAAAAAATTATTCCTTTTCCCCATTCTATAGAAAATGAAATCATTATCCATGCATACGTGTGGACTACTATCTCCATAGAACGATTGATCTTTGTTTTTCTTTTCCTTACTACCTTAAATGGATAGTAATGTGAGTGGGTTTAATGTATTAACATGATTTTCATGAAATTAATAAGGATATATTAATATAAATCAAATAACCAATTAATGATATGAATGATAAACAATCATTGTAAAATTAACCATCTTAAACAAGTGAACTAAGGGGGAAAAATTATTTATACTATGTAATTTTATTTATCCATACATTATTCTCAAAATTCTTTATAATTATGATATATCACACTAATTAACATTAAATAGGATCATTATACTATTTTTATAATGGTATTTCAACTATACCATCTCATAATCACCCATTAATCATGGTATGGTAATGTTTGGTTCGGTTTAACGCCTTAATTGAACAATGCTATGGATTTATATAATGGATGTATATAATAAATTAATCACTAGTATAAAATTATATAAATATTTATTTCATTATTTATTTTTGGTTTTGGAAAGTTCATATCAATATTTAACTCATTAATTAAGAAAAAAATCCATCATTGGTTAAGAATCACTGAAATATACTTGTTTTAAAGTTTATCTTCAATGGATAAAGAATGAAAACCTCTTGAAAGGAAGTTAAAAATTAATAAATAATCATAATTAAACCCTTAAAGTAACATAAATGATATTGTAATGATTAAATTTGGAATAAAAATGAATATTGACACAACTCTTACAAAACTAGTTCAAAATGATCAAGAATACTTACACCAGATATAAAAATAGGTAAGAACTAACTATATATATGTATATATAGAATGATTATAAATGAGGATTATAAATGGTTATATTTATGAATAATATTATTAGGTATGAATTTATTAAACTTAAATTAATTATTCAGGATGTTTTGTTAAAGTGTAGAATGAATCAGGACCAAGGTAAGAGTTTTCATCTCAAATTCCTATCTTGGAGGAATATTTTTTATTGTGAACTTAATTAATTTTATTTGTTGTTTATGATATATAATTGAGATATTATATCATGAAATAAAATTTATTCATGGTAATGTATGTTCAAATTAAATCTTTCTCTTTCAATAGGTTTTGATTTTAATTCTCCTCAATTTTAAGTAGTTTTGGTTAACTTAATTATCATTCATTGAGTTATAATTGTTCTTATTCAACATATTTTATTTATGTTGGGTAAATTATTCCATATTATTCTATTATGTAGTATTTTATTTTTTAATTATGGGGATTTACATTTTAACCACATAAACCCCATTTCAAAAGTTTCTTACTTCATTAATTATGGTATACATCGATTAATTGGGGAAATTATTTAAATAACCATACACCCATTATCTATACACACTACTAGAAATAAATCCTATAACAATGGTTTGGAATAATTGGTATAGGCCTCCAAACATTTGGTATAGCCTATACCAATAATTATGAGGGCCATTGGGTGATTCTTAATTGCTATAAACCTCTACCAATAGTTCCTAAACCATTTTTATAGGTCATATAAAATACCTATACCAACGGTTTTAGAAAACCATTAGTATGGGTAATGTAAAAAAAATCCTAGCCTAATTTTGTTTCCAACACCTCCAACTAATACTTCAGTTACCTAACCACTAATATACAATTAATTTTGTGAACATAATATGATATATATATATATATATATGTATATTAAAAAGTAATTTAATTTTTTATTTATTTAATATTATTTTAAAAAACAATTCAAAAAAATATTCAAGTACATATACCAATGATTTTGGTGTACCTTTGATATAAGTTGGGACCTATACTATTAGTTTTGTCAAAACTGTTGGTATAGGGTGCCTCCAGGTACCTATACCATATCTCTATGGTACCTATACTAATAGTTTATCTAAAACCATTGGTATAGAATCTCCCTAAGGTACATATACCAATGGTTTTGGAAAAACCGTTAGTATAGGGGAACTCCAGGGTACCTACACCAACATTTTTGGAAAAAATGTTGGTACTGGGTCTCTCTAAGGTTCCTATACCATCAGTTTTTCAAAACCATGGGTATATTGTACCTAATCCACTAGTTCTCTAAACCTTTGGTATAGGTCTATTGGCATACCTCAAATTTCCAGTAGTGATAGTGTAAATACCACATTATTTATTATCATAATTGAATTTTATTTACCTAGAAAGTTACTTGGTGTCATTGGATACCCATTTATTTTCCATGAGTTTATCATATTATTATTATTGATGGAATCATGAATTATTTTCTTATGTGAATTCATTTGAAAGAGATATGAAACCCATTTTATTACTATGGGTACTTTATGATGTATTGAATGAATTCCATTTTATTTCCATGGGTTATTTATTCTAAAAAAGTGAATAATTTTTATTTTAATGTTTTATGAAACCCATTCTTGTTCTTGAGTTTTAATGATGTGATGGTTATATGTTTTCTTATAGAATAGATATGTATGTTTAATCTTTAATTGATGGGTGGGACCTATATGTCCCTTCAATGCATTGGGTAACACTTTAAATATCATGAGATAATGGTGAAATGAGTAGTGAAACTTGATTCAAAATGGGAATCAAGTTATGATATCTTATTTTCTATGGTAAATAGGTGAGTAAAGCTTGATCCACTAATGGAAATAGGTTATTAAATCCCGATCCACTAAGTAAAATAGGTTGTGATACCTGTTCCGCCATTTTATGATTTATGTGCTTATGGATGTGATATGATTCTCAAGTATGACATTTTTCTATGATATGTGGCATTTTCATGATGTATTCTTATGTTATGCCCTAATTTATGATATTTTATTTATTGAGTATAACTCTCTTATGTATCTTTATTATACTCAAATTCTTATCTTATGATCAGTTATGGTCATTGATTATTACCACTTATGTTCACCCTTTCTGCACATCTGAGGTCATCACTTTCTTATGTTTCCATTTTCCCAAGTTATAAATATAATAAAATTAAAGAATTTATAAAAGAGGTTTTCATGTGTAGATTCCATCGGAAACTTTTAAGACTCAATATGAATTAATTAGTTTTGAATATAATGGAAAAATGTCTAATTGTTATAAAAACATGGGTTTTTCTAGTTAATGTTTTGTCCAAAATCTCTAAAACTCTGAACCTAGAAGGTATTTTTAATATATTGTAATGAAATATTTGCTATAATTCATGTAATTGATGGTCATGTATGTGGGTTATAATAGATTGTATCATATAAAATTTTATATAACTTTATAGATTAAGATGATATGAGTTGAGGAAAAATTAGGAGTTAGAATTGTCATTAAAGGTTTATAACTTAAGGTTGAATATAATTTTATAGGTATAGCTAACCATTTAGGTTGGTTGAGGTAATATTATAGGGATTATGATAAGATAACTTTAGTGAGAACCTTAGAGATTAATATAAGAGATAAGTTTAAGTATAGGATAACATCACAATTTTTTTTATAAAGTAGAGAGTGTGTGGTTATCCAAGAAATTACATAACTATCTAGATACTAGAAAGTGGATGCGGCTGTGGCACAAATTCACCTCGGGGTAATCACCCTGAAAAAGGATGGTTGAGAATTGACTCAATATTCACTTTGGTGCATGATGAGTGGGCCGAAGACAATACACCCAGATAGATACTCTTGGGAGATAGGCTTTGTTCAATCACATTCACACTATTAACCATTATGAAGGATTTATTTCCTAATTGCTTTAAGGGGTTATGTTAAGAAGTATGAGAGAATAAAACTCAAAGAAACCTAGGTAGAACCAAGAGAGTTATAGGATGAACTAAGTGTGACATAATTAAAATGAATGTATCATAGATTTAAATGAATGTGTCATTAGATAATACATCTTGGGATTGAGATTTCATATTCATATGATTATTTACTCAAATTTTATTGGATAATATAATAATCATTTTGTTTTTTTTTATTTTGTGGAAAAAAGTCATGAAAATGAAGATGATAAAGGTTGGTATTTTGAAACGACTATGTCTTATAACTGAATAAAGTAATATACATAAATTATTTAGAGTCTTAGTATATTAACATTATAATAGAAATGTGAGTATGCTATTATTACCTATGGTAGTGATGATGATATCTAAATATAAATTAATTATTGATTATCTTATCTATTTTCTTTAGTTAGTGATATTTATCAATGATATTTTGGTATATTCTAAAAGTTATGAGGATTATGTGTGACATCCTAGGATTTTTATTTAATAATTATTCTTTAAAGGTTTTGAATGATATATTAAATGGTATTAATAAACATTAAAATAAATTTTATGACAAGGTTATATTTTTTGGGATAACCGTTGAAGAACACATGATTGAGGTATGGGTAACCCATAGGTTTAATATATATTTGATGTTGACATAATAAAAGATTGAATGATTTTAGAGAATAGTGATTTATATAGTATTTATATCCTTGGAAATGATTATTCATTGAATGAAAAATTGATCCATGGTTTTTTTAAGTTTGTCTCATTTTTGGGATCATGAAATATATAGAATAGTGTTTGAATTTATAAACTAGTGGTTGTAGATAAGAGTTCATTTTTTAAGTAATATATGATTTCCCAATGGTTTAATGTCTTATAGATCCACATGGTTTTAGGAAAGGTTTCTCTTATAGAATATATTATTAGGGTATATAAATACCTGAGTATATGATTGTATGAAATATTAATATTGTTTGAGGAAAGAAAAGTAACTTAATCTAGCCAAAGAGTGTAAGTTAAACATCATATTATAAGTTATATACCAAATGATAAATATGTTAATAATACCCTCACATACTTTCATCAGTGAGTGATAATTAAAATTTTGAGGAAACAAGTTATTTAAGTAGGGTACAATGTAACACATAGAGATTTTAATATATGATTGCCTTTAAATAAGTCAATGTGTTCAACAACATTCTCTACATTAACACCGAAATTAAATGAATCCAAAATACATTTAGATAAAATATAAAAATTTAATTATGAATGTTAAAACCTGGTCATTAAATTAGTTGGAATGAATATGAGTAACCACTTTATAAAATAATTATTGAAAAAAATATAGTATATTTTTAATATGAATGAAATTCAATTTGTATAGCTAAAATGACTAAATCATTTTATACTTAGAAGTATATTTTTCTAAATATTTACTTTCTATTTGATATATATTTATATATCAATAAAATTGGGATTAATGATGATAAGATATATTTTATATGAAAAATTTTCTAACACTAATATAATTAGTAAATTATAAGGAATATGAATGAGAATGATTAATATTCTAAAAAATAAAATTTCCTACAAAAACAGTTGTCATTAAATCTCATATTTTTATTTAAAAGGTAAATTTATAAAAATTATAATTTGAATTTGTTAAAATAAAAATTATGTTTCTAATCATCAAAGTAACATTTACTTAAGATTAATTTTTGTATTTTTAATAAAAATATTGATTTTTAGGTGAATATAATAAAATATCAATTTTATAAATAACATTACTTTTATGAAATTATTAGTATATAAGTATAAATTTAAAATGTATGAAACCATTTTATAATAAATTTTTTTGTTTTATAAGTGAATTTATAATTTTAATAATGTTATCTTTAATTTAAAAACTCAAATGTTACATTTTTAAACTTAAGTTATATTTTTCAAAAAAAATTATAATACATTATACATTTAGTATTTTAATTTTTTTTGTCACTATAAAACAATTAATATAATAAAATTGATTTGAAATTTTTAATACTTATGTATACATTATTTAATAATTGAAAGTTTATTTTTTGGCATAAATAATAAGCTACCTTATGTAAAAACTAGTTACCATGATAAAAGCTAAATGGGTAAAAGTGAACAATCTAATTGTAATAAGTTGAAAACATGTTTAAAACATGTGTGGTAATGGGTGTTTGAGGCCTATATAGAGCTTATATCTCCCACTCTCCATTATTTATTAATTTTTATTCAATTTACTTGAGAGTGACTTCCCATTATTGAAATGTTTTGGGTATTTATTAAAATTTCATCCCTTTTCACTTATAAAATTGGAACTTCAATCATAAATTCTTAACACCCAAAAAATAACCTATTTCAGCCCAATATCTTCCCAAACCTATCCTAAAAATTCCTCTAATCCTTTATATGGTTTTTTGCAACTCAAAATACCATCCTCAAATATTTAACACCATTTGCAATTGAGATAATCCAAGAAGTGAGGTATAAATGTCTAACTGTTCCTTTCTCATTTGAAATTCTTAATGTGCACTTATTCTTACTAAAATAAAATTACACTATATTAAAATGATATCATAATTATAATTATTATACAATTATATTATTATAATTATGGTTCAATCATTAACCATCTTTCCATTTTCTATTAAGAAAAATGAAACTATCATTTGTGCATTGCACGGACTACCGCCTCCACAACGCAACATGTTTCATTTTATTTCACCAAATTAAAAGCATGGTAATAATAAGGAATTTAACATATAATTATGATAATTATGACATATTTTAGATTCTAAAATGATAAAACATATTACCTCTTGTCCCCGCTCTATAGAAAAGAAAATCATCATCCATGCGTACATGTGGGCTACCGCCTCTATAGAATAATTGATTTCCATTTTTCTTTTCATTGCCGCCTTAGATTGTTGGTAATGAGAATTATTTTAATGTATAAATATGATATTTATGATATTAATAAGGTTATATTAATAAAAAATTAATAACCTATAAATGACATAAATAATAAATAATCATTAAAATATTAACTCTCATAAACAAGTGGACTAAGAAGAATTTTTTATTCATACTATTTAATTTTTTAATATCCATCAATTATTCTCCATATTATTTATAATTGTTATATATCACACTAATTAACATTAAATAGGATCATTATTTTACTGTTATAATGATATTTCAACTATACCATTTCATAATCACCCATGAATCATGTTATGTTCATGTTTGGGTCAGTTTAACCACCCACTTGAACAATGCTTTGAATTTATATTATGGGTGGTTATGGGAACTTAATAACTGGTATGATATGAAATAAATATGTAAATAATTATTTTTTTTATTTTTTAAACTTTATATCAATATTTAATCCATTAATTAATAAAAACACCATTCACTGGTAAAGAATCACTGAAATATACTTGTTGTCAATTTCATCATCAAGGATAAAGAAATAATCACTCATGAAAGGAAGTGAAAACTTAATAATTAATTATAATTCACCATATAAAATAAATTTAATTACATTTCAATGATTAAATGTGTAATAATAATTAATATTTAAATCTCTCTTACAAAACTAATTTGTAAAGATCAAGATTACTTACGCAAGATATTGAAAATAAGTAAAAACTAACTATATATACATAATGGTTATAAATAAGGAGTATAAATGGTTGTTATTATGAATAATGTTCTTATATATTTGTTTAATGAACTTAATTTAATTATTTATGATGTCTAGTGAAAGTGAAGAATGAATCAGGACCAAGGTAAGAGTTTTCATCTCAAATTCCTCTATTTGAGACATGTTTTGTATTATGAACTTAATTTATTTTATGTGGTGTATATGTTTCCTAATTGACATATTATATCAGTAAATAAATTTTATTCATGATATGTTAACTTCAATTTAAATCATTATCTTTCAATATATTTCTATTTAAATGATCTTCAAGTTGTATGAGTTTTTATTAACTCAATTCTCATTCATTCAGTTATAATTGATCTTCTTGAATATATTTCATATAATTTGGGTAAATTATTCAATATGATTATATTATGTGTTATTTTATCTTTTATATATATGTATTTACAATTTTACCACACAAACCCCTTTTTAAAAGCTTCTTACTTCATAAACTATGTTGTTTATAAGGGACTTTTGTAACTCAAATCTCTTTCTTTGAGTCATATAGTTTCGTTTGAACTTATACCTTAAATATTATATTTATTAATTTCATTACTATTTTATATTATATTATATATCATATTTCGGGGGATAATTTCTCTTTTGATTGAAATCTTCCTACTTTATTGGACTTTCACCTAAAAGTATAATGTTATCAAGAACAAACCTCCTTCTCTTAATTGGATCTTTGTTTCAAGTACATAGTTTACTTCTCACCAATTTTATCCCCTATTTTTTGAAAGATAATATGGATTATTTTCAATTATTCTAATAAATATATTTAACTTTTTTAAAAATGAAAATCTAATACTCTTTTTATGATGTGGGTTTTCAAACAAAGGCATTCCAAAATATTTTTCATCCTTTCATAATCAAATGTTTTATCTTCCACCCCCATTTCCTTTTATAATAATTATGACTTTTTAAGGAATTATTTATTAATTTTTTTAAAAAGTCAAATTTTTTCCAAATTTTTCATTTAAAATTTTGAAAGTAACCTTTTAAAGTGAACTGTAAATTTTTCATTTTACAATTATGTTGAAAATGATCTATTTTAATATTTTTAATTGGAACAAATATTTCCTCAAAATTTATAATTTTATTTGAAACATTATCTATACATTTTCATGTTTTTTAAAAGGAATTATTTTTCTCCCGTATTTATAAAATACCTATTTTAAAATTCTTTCACAAGATTAAGGATATTTCATATTTCCAAAGTGATTTTTCCCAAACTACTTAAAATTATTTTTCATCCATGTCATTATATTTTGAGAAATATTAAGATTGATTGAGGGTGTTTTTAAAATGTGACCGTACACCATTTTTCTTGGTATGGCCTATGTAATGTCAATACCCCTTGGAGAAATTATCCATCACTGACTTTGTCTTGACTAATAATTTTTGGCGTATCACTGTAATTTTTCTTCCAATGTGTTTCCTATGTGAATACCCTATTTTTTTCCTTTGATTGAAGTGTGTTCACCTAGGTTCCATTAAATTATTGATTGGGTAAATTATTTTAATAACCATATACCCTTTATCTGTGTAGTATAAATACCACATGCTTTATTATCTTGATTGAATGGTATTTACTTAGGAAGTTACTTGATATCATTGAATAACCATTTATTTTACATGGTTTTATCATGTTATGATTATTTATGGAATTGTGAATGATTTCCTCATGTGAATCCATTTTATTTCCATGGGTTCTTTAGGATGTGTTAAATAAAACCAATTTTCTCTCTATGAGTTTTTATGCTATAAACAAGTGAATGGTTTTCATTATAAAGGTTTATAAAATCCATTATTATTCCAAGGTTTTAATTATGTGATGTTTAGATGTTTTCTTATGGAACAAATGTGTATGGTTAATCTTTATGTTATGAGTGGGCCCTATATAGCCCTTTAATGCACTGAGTAAAGATTTACATCACATGACATAATGGTGAAACAAGTAGTGATGCTTGATAAAAAATGGGAAACATATTGTAATGCCACATCCTATATGGGAAACAAGTGAGTTAAGTTATATACACCAATGTAAATAGGTGAGTGAAGACTAATCCACTAAAGAAAAGAGGTTGTGATAACAGATCCACAATGTTATAATTTCTATTACAATAGATGTGCCAAAATTATTAAGTATTCCTTTTTCCTATGATATGTGACATTTTCATGAATTATTATTATATTGTTCTCTAATTTATTATCTATGATTTATTGGGTATATTTTTCTTATGTATCTTGATTATAACCATATGCTAATCTTATGCTCACTTATGCTAGTTGATTGTTTTAAGTTATGTTTTACCCTACTAAGAATTTGACTACACCCCTTATATTATGTTTCTATTTTCCTAGGATATATATATAGGGAAAAAATGAAATGTATAGAAGGTTTTGTTTTGTGGAGAATTTTTATGTGATGTTGAAGACTCATTATGTATTAAGCACTTTTGAATATAATAGAAAAATGTCTAATTGATACAAAGAACATGGTTTTTTGTTAATGTTTTTTCTTAATTCTATAAAAACGTAAACCTAAAATGTATGGGGAATGTATTATAATGAAATATTTTATTTAATTAATCTAATTTAGGATCATTTATGTGGGTTTCTATATATGTATTGCACCATAGAATCCCAATTAGTTGATTTCAAGGCTCATACTTTTTAGGTTTCACTATAGTGTGGTGATCCTATTGCATCATGGTTTGGTTTGGGGTTTAACCATGTTTTTTGGAGGTTATTGTATCATGTAATGACATCCTTGGTTGATTTTTCACCTTAATTGGATGATTATATTTGCAGAGCTTTTTTATATTTGGAGAGAATGTAGGCGAGATCATGACATGATTTCCAGGGTGTGCTCAACATAACCCTATCATGCCATGACCAAGACATGTCATGTCATGATTATTTAAGTTATTAGTTTTAGTATAAATTCAAAATAACATTCATAATATTTTATATTCATTAATTTTTCTTCTAACCCAAGGAGACCAGAAGTACATCCTTAGAGATCTTTGAGTGACCATTGATTGGATTTGGACATTAGATTCAATATATCAACCACTTTGTGATCCAAGGTGAGTTTTTCTTCTTTTTATTAGTTCACTATCCATGTTTTATTATTATATAGGATGTGAAATCATTTTGGATTATATTTTTTTGGACTTGGTTTTTGGTTTTGATAGAGGTTTCGATGATATAGGTTATTGAGGTTTTCCTTTTGTGATCATGACTTTATGATCATATTCATATATTTATTATTATGAAATGGTTATTGGAGTTCTATTTTAGGTTGGGGATTAATTAATTCTCTCTTTTTATTTTATCTAATTGTGTAAATATCATAATATTGTTTTCATTGGGTGTATATTATGAATTAACCTAAGAAAGATAATAACCACACTAATAAAATTTAAAGATAGGAGAATATGGATCACATGATCATTATATTAATTCCTTTTGATGATTCTTGACATATATTTTATTGTGTAATCATTTTTATCTATCATCAGTGTTAATTGAGTACTTATCGTAAAAGGATAATCACTTATAGATGGAAATAAATTAGTTTTGAGACATCTAGAATTGAGGTGATGCTACTCATTCAAGGGATGATGAATTAATATGAAGGTATATTTAATGGGGGAAAATTATTGAAGGATTTTCTATTGAAAATATGTGCTTTTGATGTTGGGTTGTGTTATTTATGTTATTGTGATTAGTGTGGATATGGTTGTGTGATATAACTATAAATTAGAGTGGTGGTGTTGTATTTTTTTGGTGTATGGATTTATGAGATTGATGTGAAATGAGGTGGATGGGTGTTCCGGTTGTTGGTTTAGGATTGAGTGGTAATTATTGGCATTGAATCATATGGAAATTATTACAATGTTTCGGTGAATTTTGTGAGGTTATTTTATATATTCCCAGTTGTATGAAATATGGTTGGTAATAATGAAAATGATAATGGGATGTGGGTAATAAGAAGTCGTGGTTAATGAAGTCTTAATGATTTAAATGAATGAATGATTTATGATAATTTATGTAGGTGATTGATAATGAATGATTTGACATTAAATGTGGAATTAATAGAATAATGAATTTAATGTAGCTAGTAAAATGCTAAATTTGGAAATTGTAATGATGTGATTAAATTCGTAAGTGTGAATGATGTTATGGTTGTTTTTGGGAAAGGCGGTGCTGGTTTGTGGTATACTGTTGGTGGTAATTATTAATTAGGAAGAGTATTAGGGGTGTTTTTTGGTGTGAACACATGGGTTGAGATTTTGTGTGGCTATGATATATATGTTTTGTTTTCTTATGATTTATTATACACCCCACCGGAGTAATATAAACTTACTGATGCCCAAATGGTTTGTGTTTGAAATGTTTCCCCCAACATCTAGGTTAGTGAGGGAATGGATGGATGACTACTCCCAATTACCTACTCTCTCTTCTAGGTATGGTGCTTATTGTAATGGCTTGAGGTTATGATTCATGGGTTGTGATGGCCATAGATTAAAGTGAAAATTATGATGTTTTTGTGAAAATGAGATAACAATGTGATAGAGGATGTGATACATGGTAGGGGGTCATTAATAGTTGGAGGAGGGCATGATTTTGATTTATTCCATGGTTATAATACCCTTTTTGATGATGATGTGTGATGTGGTTGTAATGAGGATGTGTTATGTGGTTGTTATGTGGTGATGTGGTATGCGGTAGTGTATATGTAGTTATGGTTATGGTATAAAGATTGTGGTTATGATATGAGATATGATGTGTAATGACATAAAAGAAAATTATATGGAGGTATGAGATGCTTATTGTTAGGTAATGAGAGTAACAGGCCAATAAGAAGGTGTTGTTGGGGTACCTTCTTGATATATTCTTTGATAATATGTTATTATACTTGGATAATACATTGGGTGAGTGAGACTTGGTAACGTGGGGTAATAGTTGACTTGACATAAGTGTGTGACAGTATTTCTTTTTATTCACAAAGTTATTAGTATGATCCTTCCATATTGCATGATATTTATTAATTAGGATCCTAATAATTAACATGTATTCTCAAACCTACATATATAAATCTATTTTAGCCTTATGTGATAGATTTAGTGATTGATATAGATGTTACTTTCTCATGTCTTGGAGTAGGTGACAGAGTTACCTCCATAGGAGTTTCCTTATATATTTAATTTTATTGATTTGATTATGTATAAAATTAAATTCATCATGTGATATTGGATTTAATTCTATATATTTTATTTTTTGGTATTTTTCTTTACGTATTCTTAGTATTGTAAGGGTAATTCCTTCCATTCAAGTATTTTTAACCCTTAGTGGTAGTCGCTAACCTGTGGCCTATTGGATGTGGGATTTGGGGGTCACACTCATCTTCACCATTGACCTAGGATAGATTTTTGGTGGGGCCAGATTGTAAAATAAATAACCACTATCAAGAATCCATGGATGTTATTTTTTTATTTGAGTGAAATCTCAACTAGGATAGCCTTATCCTTCATCATACTTTCCTTTTATGAAATTTTTGGTTGAGTTGGGATGCTTAATGGTTTCCCTTTTTTCTCTTCATCACAATCATCATAGTCATATTTATATTCTTACAATATTGAATGTAACAACCCAAGATTTTATGAGAATTGTTCTTTTTAATTTCATTTATGTCTTTTTTTGTACACTACACCAAGATTATCTTGTGCTATACGCAACACCATATTAGCTTGCAGTATACGCAACACTATTCTTGGATTGTGTTACACAAAATTTCATGTTTTTTTATAGTAGTTATTCTACGCAACATTGAGTGTGTATATATATATATTCAATGTATAAATGAAATATGGTTGGATTCTGTTATACGCAACCACAAAGGAGTCTTTCACTACACGCAACCCTGACTTGGCTTGCTTTACACACAATCGCGACCTTCCACGATAGCGTGTGTAGTACACAATACCGAGTTTCACTAAACAAGATATTATTATAATATTATTACGAACTAGTCGTTATGAATAGTAATACCCACTTTTTGAAATTTTATAAATTTTATCTTTCAAAATGGACGTCATTTTTGGATTCTGAATATCTAAATTATCCTAGGGTGAATTTTTGGTATTTTTCTGAAAACTTTCAATTTTTGATGAATAGTGGAAACACTGGGTTACAATTTGAAAACCAAATTTTTATTTAAATAATTATTTATTTTATTTAAATTTATTTTAGGTCAAAATTGATACATAATACATATATAAGTTCAATCTATTTCATTGGAGTCATTTTATAATAATTTTATATATATATAAATTTTATTGAACTTTCCAAAGTCTTTTACCTACCTCCTAGGAGCTTTTTGCAAATTTACATAAAACTTAATTTTACCGCTTCTGTGAGTGGAATTTAGAAAATTTGAGAGACGCGGTTAATATCAAGGAGTAAAATGTGGTTCAATAATATAAAAATATTTTTTGGTGAATAGAAACTTTTAACTTTTATTTACCACGGTTAAAAGTAAATAGGGTAATTAAGGGTAAAAATGATATTATTATTACCCTAACACATGTCCTAATTCTATTGGATAAGTTTAATTCGACAAAAAACAACCTTAGGAATAAAATATGACCATGTGGGTCCACTTGGATTAGATTGGGACATTTAATATTATTTTATTTAAAGAAGAGTTAAAATAGTTAAAATCAAAGTTTAATAACTAAAACATTTTTAATATAGGTTTATAAATAAGATAAATTCGATTAGAAATATTATTTAGAAATATAAAAATATTTCCTACCTAATTTTAGTTTATTTACAATTTTTAGACATTAAATAATTTATGTTATTTATGACACAATGGTGATGCAGTAATTACCAAAATAATGAAATATTATAATAATTGATATTATAAATACCCAAATAAATGTAATTTGAAACTTTTTATGAATTCCACTAATTTTATAGGTTAATATGACATGTTATTATTGATTTAGTTAACTTTTTTCGAACTAATCATGTTGTTATAATTTTTTTCAAAAATCAATTACCAAATAGAGTCAAAATTGACATAAAATAGTTAATAAAACAAATATTATATTATTAATTGTTATTATATTCTTAAAAATCTAAGGTTAGACCAAATGACATATATAAGGTTATATATATTAATAATGAACCACTTGGGGTTTGTTTGTCTTGTTATAGTAATTTTATTAACCATATAGTGTAAGAAAACAAGAAGACACGGTAAAAGTTAAATTATCTAACTTAGAGTTAAATCTAAATGATAAGGTTAAAATAGTAACCTAAACTTGTCTAAAACCTATTTCTTTGAGAGTATTTCGACCCATCCCAACTTTATATTTGAAATAAATCAATTTTTAACTATTATAAACCGAATATGACTTTATTATAAAATAATATTTTAAGTTTTTCCAAAGGTGCCCCTCTCCTCCCTTATAAAAAGGGCACCCCTTCCATCTTCTCTTCACACCCTTTTGAGCCTTGAAGCTCGGCCAAACCCTGACCAATTCTATTCTCCTATTCCCTAGAAACATTATGGAGTTTCTTTTCTTCTCAAAAGACCAACTCTACTTCCTTAAGTGGAATTTTAAAGGAGGTGTGTCGAAGAAGAGGTAATCTCTTCTTCCGATTCTCTCAAGTTTATTTCTTATTATACTTATTCTTCTTTAGTTGTCTCATTATAAAGTAATAAAATCAGTATTAATTATATACTGATATGTTATTATGAATATGAAACAACCATATTTCACCTTCTATCCATCCTACGGAAAATGAAATCACCGTGTGTGCGTACGTACGGAATACCGTCTCCACGCTGTGGTGTAATTTGTTTTCAACCACCACCTTACATGGATGGGTATAATGGTGTAAATAAATAACTATATATGATTATTGTAAAGTGATATTGATTCTGAAATATTATACAAACACTTCAATACAATTACACGATCATGAGAATGATATCATCGCTCGTGCGTACGTATGGACTACCGTCTCCACGACGCGATGAGATTCATTTTCCATGTTAACCATTCACGAATAATTATAAAGTATATATAATGAATAATAATGAAATATATGACATAATAATAATATGGGATTTATGTATATATATATGTATGTTATCTACTTAATTCCATTCAATTCAATAAGGAAACGAAAACAGTATTCATGCGTACGTACGGCCTACCGTCTCCATGAACGGTGTATTTCATTCCATTTATCGATCTATAATATATATATATGTATATGATAAATATATGTTATATATAAATAATGTTTTATATTATTTAATTAAGTAAATAAGGATATAAGTAATAATATCAAGAACAAAAAGTTGAAACACGTACAATAAATGAAACGATTTTACCCAAATCGCTGCTTTTGCATCGAACTTACAAAAGAACGGGTAATATAAAGTCATAAGTAAACCGTATATGATATCATAACAATAAATATGATTCTGTAATAAGTAAATGACATTATTTAAATCATTATACAGGAGGTTCGGATACATACGAATCATATTGGACATAAGGTAAGGGATAACTATTCCAATCTCGCTCTTATCCGAGATTGTTTATTCGTAAGTATTTACTCGAGTTATTGTTATCATCCATTTCCATGTTTTATAAAAATGTTTTCATGTTTTTTAATGTCCTTTTTACCCATTTTTTAATTTTAGAACATGTTATGAAAGGAATCTTTCTTTTTTTACCACATGAGAAACTTTTTGACTTTTCCGACAAAAGTACGAGGAGAATGTTATTTTTAACTTATACGGCATGAACGGGTTTTTACAGTTTCATAACGCCTCATTTTCATGGAGCTTACTCCAAAAGATTGCATGATTATTTTCAACAAAACCCTTTTCTTTTAAAATTTCATGGAATTTTGTGAATAGAAAATGATTTTGAAGAAGAAAGGATATTTTCCTCAAGAATTCATTTCAAGTGTTTTATCAAAACTATTTTCCATCTAAAATGACATTATTTAATATGATTATGTTTTAAGTATAATGTATCTATTATTTACATGGTTTTATTCTTCTTATGATGAAATGATATCCATTTTTTTATATGGATTATTTTATGATGGCATGATGTTTAAGAATCCCATTATATTACATGGGTTATGCTATGATGTATGATTTATGATTTTATGGCACACAAAGAATGATTTTATAATGAGATGGGTGGGACCTATATATCCCTACAATGAATTGGGTAAAGATTAATATCTCATGAGATAAACATGGCTGGAACGGTAAGTTAATCCGGTTCAGTGATACAGGACTGGAACAAGGAGTGAACTCGATTCAGAAAGGGACTTTTTCCATTGAGATGGTCTTACCAGCAATGCCTTGGCTACTATGGAAATCATATCAAGTGATTAATGGTTTCCACAATCACATGTTTCATTCCTATGATATTTTATCAAGATTGATGTTCCTTTATGATATATGCCTTACGTACTTCCAAGATTTATGTCTTTGCTCAAGATTTTGATGTTTTGATTTTATGTTCAAGTTTTTGCATTCAAATGTTTATGGATTGTTTTATGTTCTCTATGTTTACCCTTACTGAGCATTTTAGATCAACCTTTTTATGTTTTCTTTTCCTCGGGATATAAAGAAATGTTTTAGGTAAGAAAACCAAAAGGGTAATATCTTTATGGGAGATGTTGAAGATCTTTCACCATGATTGGAAGATTAAGTTCCGAGTTTTCGAAGACACTAAACTAATACGATATTTGGGAATCTGTTTTTGTCGTGTATTAAGTATTCTGCAAAAGTAATTTAATGTCCATTTACGTCAAGATTTGGGTCTCTATAGTTGGTATTAGAGCGAAGGTTTAGTTAACCTTCAGAAACTAAGATGTGAAACCTTTAGTGAAATCCCCAGATATATTTCTAAGGTATGTCTAGGGATGTCCATAGGGTTAAGTATACGTATAGGTTAGAGTCCTAGAATTATGTTAACGATCATGAATAACCTAGGGTGAACCTGAGGTGTCATGGATTAAAGAATTTTTGATAAGTTAGACATCCCATAAGTGACTTTTTATGATTATGTGGTTCCTCGTTAATTTAACTGTTTCTTACACTATTGTTTCTGGTCTTAGTCAATGGAGGGAATGAGAAGGAATTCAGTTAACATTGATTCCAATGGACAAATTGGTGACTATGATCAACGAAATTATGTAACGCATGGAGAGACAGATATTGTTATTAGTCCAAATCAGTCATCTCGATATATGATTAAGAAGGTGAACTTTAGTTGTATTCCTAAGTCATCAAATAAGAGGAAGATGGAATTTTATGCATGTTCGCATGGTGAGGATCATAGACAAAGGAAGATCGAGATTTCTAAAGAAGGGAAGAAGAACCTTGAGGAATACCTAAAATGGAGGGGAAGATGTTATCTATGTGGAGAAAAGGGTCATATAGTGACAAAATATTATGGAGTCCAATGTCTGATTTGCGGAGAACATGGGCATTACCCAACTCAATTCCCTGACCTAAGAAGTTACTTCTAAATCAAGGAAGGACCTATTCCATTCCAATCATTGAAGAGGATGGATTATGTATTGTAATTCAATAATAATGTTGTTAAGGTACTTTTATATAATATTGAAATATCTGTGTATTAGTCTATTGTGGTTTTCTATAAGAATATGGTACCGGTAATGATGAAAAGTAATTCAAATATTTTGGAAAGAAGATGATATGCCCATAATCAAGGGATAAGGAGAAAATAAACTGTTTGATAGTATTCATGAGCTCATGATCGATATAAGGGCTAAGTGATATCATGGTTTGAGTATATATAATTTTAGGGATTTTGGAATGTGTAAATAGTTAACTTTTGATAGCACTCATGTTTTCACTAAGGTTCTATGGTAATTCATGTTTCAAAAGAATACATGATTAAGGTATTCACATGTTTGGAATGTGACAAACAAGATACATCTTATGATTTATGGGGGACAAATAAAAGAATTAACATGCTCGGTAGATGAAATATCTAGTAATCGGACAGAAGTATTTTCGATAAGACTAAAGGTTGGAATGGACATAATATAGTATTGGTTAAGGATATAACTTTTTATTTCTGAAATGTTATGATATATAGTTTTAGAAAAAGGACAACCTATAGAACGGGCGACAACCCAACGCGTCGGACAAGGCTGTGGGAATCAAACCCACAACCGAAGTGTGACAGGCCTTTATTGCATACCACTAGCCTACAGGAAGTCCCTGGTTAGTATAAACTAGTTTTATTTTATTAAGTGCTGCGATAGATGAAGTATAAGTCCATTTCTGGAACCATATACGATTAATCTCACCATAAGATGGACTTATAAACTTTGCTAACCTTTTGTTTGAGACAGATGGAATGACTTATCATTCTATCACATGATCTGCTAACACTTCATGAATAAAAAATTCAGCTTCATTTATTTAAATAGAGATGAAGTGGAAATTGTTAATGGATTAACCAACAATGATATTACACTAAACTCAAATAAGTATTTCTCCTTATGTAAAAGTTCACCAATATTAGGGAAACGATATTGGAAACCAAAAATGTTGTTCTAGTACTCTCATATCTGATGAATCAGATGGTACCTTAAATCATCACAAATTTATGGATTTGTGATTGGTGGATTTTTCATAGCCATGATCTCTACCACTCTCCATCAGAACAAGATGGTTAGATTTCTCTTTTATATCCATATTTTCACCTATGTTCTCCTATGTGGAAACCCAGTAATTAGTTAATTTGGGTAACCATTATGTTTCATACTTTTGTTTTTAAAGTTAATTTTTGGTATTCCATTTTATGATGTGGGATTCAATTAAAGAAACTTTCAAGTACAAAACCATTTATAACCCCGACGAATTTCGAGGGCGAAATTCATTTTAAGGGGGGCAGAATGTAACAACCCGAGATTTTATGAGAATTATTCTTTTTAATTTCTTTGCTGTCTTTTGTTGTACGCTACACCAAGATTATCTTATGCTATATACAACACCGTATTAGCTTGCAGTATACACAAAACTATTCTTGGATTGTGTTACACACAATTTCATGTTTGTTTGATAGTAGTTATTCTACACAACATTGAGTGTATATATATATATATATATATTCAATGTATAAATGAAATATGGTTGGATTGTGTTATATGAAAAAACAAAGGAGTCTTTCAATACACGCAACCCTGACCTGGATTGCTTTACATGCAATCGCGACCTTCCACGATAGCGTGTGTAGTACGCAATACCGAGTTTTACTAAACAAGATATTATTATAATATTTTTATGAAATAGCCGTTATGAATAGTAATACCCAATTTTAGAAATTTTATAAATTTTATCTTTCAAAATGGACTTCATTTTTCGATTCTTAATATCGAAATTAGCCTAGGGTAAATTTTTTCTATTTTTTTTGAAAACATTCAATTTTTGATGAATAGTGAAAACACTGTGTTACTATTTAAAAACTGAATTTTTATTTAAATAATTATTTCTTTTATTTAAATTTATTTTAGGTCAAAATTGATACATAATACCTATATAAGTTCAATGTAATTCATTGGAGTCATCTTATAATAATTTTAGATATATAAAAATTTTATTGAACTTTTCACCGTCTTTTACCTACCTCCTAGGAGTTTTTTTGCAAATTTACATAAAACATAATTTTACCGCTTCTGTGAGTGGAATTTCGAAAATCTGAGAGACATGGTTATATCAAGGAGTAAAATGTGGTTCAAAAAGATAAAAATAATTTTGGTGAATAGTAACTTTTTACTTTTATTTACCACGGTTAAAAGTAAATAGGGTAATTAAGGGTAAAATGATATTATTATTACCCTAACACATGTAATAATTCTATTGGATAAGTTTAATTCGACCAAAAACAACCTTATGAATAAAATATGACCATTTAGGTCCACTTGGATTAGATTAGGACATTTAATATTATTTTATTTAAAGAAGAGTTAAAATAGTTAAAATCAAAGTTCAATAACTAAAACATTTTTAATATAGGGTTATAAATAAGATAAATTCGATTATAAATATTAATTATAAAGATAAAAATATTTCATACTTAATTATATTTTATTTATAATTTTTATACATTAAATAATTTAAGTTATTTATGACACAATGGTGATGCAGTAATTACCTAAATAATGAAATATTAAAAAGATTGATATTATAAATACTCAAATAAATGTAATTTGAAACTATTTATGAATTAAACTAATTTTATAGGTTAATATGACATGTTATTATTGATTTAGATAACTCTTTTCTAACTAATCATGTTGTTATGATTTTCACAAAAATCAATTACCAAATAGTGTCAAAATTGACATAAAATAGTTTTTGAAACAAATATTATATTATTAATTTTTATTATGTTCCTAAATATCTAAGGGTCAAACAAATGAATTATATAAGGTTATATATATTATTAATTAACCACATGGGGTTCATTTTTCTAGTTATAGTAATTTTATTAACCATATAGTGTAAGAAAACAAGAAGACACAGTAAAAGTTAAATTATTTAACTTAGAGTTAAATCTAAATGATAAGGTTAAAATAGTAACCTAAACTTGTCTAAAACCTACTAGTTGAGAGGTTTTAAACCCATCCCCACTTTAGATTCTAAATAAATTAATTTGGAACTATTATATACCGAATAAGACGTTATTATAAATTAATATTTTAAGTTTTTCCAAAGGTGCCCCTCTCATCCCTTATAAAAAGGGAACCCATTCCCTTATCTCTTCACACCCTTTTGAGCATTGATGCTCGGCCAACCCCTGAAAATTTATCTTATCCACTTACCTAGAAACATTATTGATGTTATTTTCTTCTCAAAATATCAACTCTACTTCCTTAAGTGGAAGCTTAAAGGAGGTGCGTCGAAGAAGAGGTGATCTCATCTTCTGATTCTCTCAAGTTTCTTTCTTCTTCTACTTCTTCTTCTTTAGTTGTCTATCGATAAAGTAATAAAATCAGTATTATTTATATAATGATATTTTATTATTAATATTAAACAACCTTATTTCACCTTCTATCCATCCTACGGAAAACGAAATCACTGCGTGTGCGTACGTACGGAATACCGTCTCCACGCCGTGGTGTAATATGTTTTTGACCACCACCTTACTTGGATGGGTATAATGGTGTAAATAAATAACTATATATGATTAGTGTAAAGTGATATTTATTCTGAAATATTATACATACACTTCAATACAACTCCACGATCATGAGAATGATATCATCACTCGTGCGTACGTACGGACTGCCCTCTCCGCGACGCTATGAGATTCATTCTCCATGTTAACCATTCATGAATGATTATAAAGTATATATAATGAATAATAATGAAATATATGAAATAAAAATAATACTGGATTTATGTATATATATATGTATGTCATCTACTTAATTCCATTCTATTTAATAAGGAAACGAAAACAGCGTTCATGCGTACATACGGCATACCGTCTCCATGAACGGTGTGTTTCATTCCATTTATCGATCTATCATATAAATATATATATACTGAATATATATTATATATAAATCATGTTTTACATTCTGTAATTAAGTAAATTAGGATAGAAGTAATAATATCAAGAACAACAAGTCGAAACATGTATAATAAATGAAACGATTTTACCCAAATCGCTACTTTTACATCAAATTTACAAAAGAACGGGTAATATAAAGTCATAAGTAAACCATATATGATATCATAACAATGAATAAGATTATGTAATAAGTCAATTACATTATTTAAATCATTATACAGGAGGTTCTGATACATACGAAGCATATCAGACATAAGGTAAGTTATAACTATTCCAATCTCACTCTTATCCGAGATTGTTTATTCGTAAGTATTTACCGGGGTTATTGTTGTCATCCATGTCCATGTTTTCTAAAAAAAAATTCATGTATGTTTAATGTCATTTTTACTCATTTTTTAATTTTACAACATGTTATGAAAGGAATCTTACATTTGTTTACCACATGAGGAACTTTTTGACTTTTCCAACAAAAGTACGAGGAGAATGTTATTTTTATCTTATACGGCATGAACAGATTTTTCATTTTCATGAAGCTTCCTCTACAAGATTGCATTCTTATTTTCAACAAAACCCTTTTCTTTTAAAATTTTATGGAATTTTTTGAAAAGAAAATTATTTTGAAGAAGAAATGATATTTTCCTCAAGAACTCATTTCAAGTGTTTTATCAAAACTATTTTCCATCTAAAATGACACTATTTAATATGTTTATGTTTTAAGTATAATGTCTCCATTATTTACATGGTTTTATTATTCTTATGATGAAATGATATCTATATTTTTATATAGATTATGTTATGATGGCATGATGTTTAATAATCCCATTCTATTACATGGGTTATGCTATGATCTATGATTTATGATTTTGTGGCACACAAAGAATGATTTCATTTTGAGATGGGTGGGACATATATCTCCCTCCAATGAATTGGGTAAAGATTTATATCTCATGAGATAAACATGACTAGAATAGTAAGTTAATCCGGTTCAGTGATACAGGACTGGAACGAGGAGTGAACTCGATTCAGAAAGGGACTTTGTCCACTAAGATGGTTTTGGAAGCAATGCGTTGGATACTATGGAAATCATATCATGTGCTTAATGGTTTCTAAAATCACAAGTTTTATTTCCATGTTAATTTATCATGATTGATGTTCCTTTATTATATATGCCTTACGTACTTCCAAGATTTATGCCTTTACTCAAGATTTTGATATTTAGATTTTATGTTCAAGTTTTTGCATTCAAATGTTTATGGATTGTTTTATGTTCTCTATGTTTACCCTTACTGAGCATTTGAGCTCACCCTGTTTATGTTTTCTTTTCCCTAGGATATAAAGAAAGGTTTTAGGTAAGAAAACCAAAAGGGGAAGATCTTTATGGGAGATTTTGAAGATCTTTCACCATGATTATAAGATTAAGTTCTGAGTTTCCAAATACAATAAACTAATACGATCTTGGGGTGTCTGTTTTTGTTGTGTATTAAGTATTCCGCAAAAGTAATGTAATGTCCATGTACGTCATGATTTGGGTCTCTACATTGAAAATATGTTTCATAAGGGAATAACATTAACTTACCATGAATCCATCATCTTCAACCTTCTATAAGAATTAATTTCACTCCTTTATTTCCCACAATCTATTTATTTATGACCAAAGTTATAGAAATAAAATTAATACCCATAAAAATTTCATTATTTGAGATGAAAGATGTGTTTCCATCCTCAATTATTGGCTTCTGGGTGTCTATATTTTCAAGTAGTTTTTTAACTCTTCAAAATAGGTCATTATGTGACCTATGTTTCCATAAAATCAGAACATTATAAGGAGAAATACAATTTCAAAATGTTCTTTATGCATGTTCACAGCCACTAATAAACTCTTTGTATTTTGATAAACCCTCAATGATTAAATCTTATCTCTAACCATTTTATTTTTATTCTAATTTTTGATAGATACTACAATTTTAGATGATTTAACTTTAAATTCAACCCGGATTTTTCCTATGTAGTTGGTTATTTGATCACTCAAAATTTCCTTGACACACTTTCCACCGATTTTAACCCCCTATTTCAACTCTTTATAAAAAATATCCCATACTCAAACTTCATTTTAGCACCAATTATTTTTTACTTTTTCATTATGTTTTTTCATTAATATGACCACCACTTATTAAAGAGATTACATTTTTATGGCTTGATCCTCAACACAAGAGTTGATACATGTTTCCATGAAACTTTTAATTTGAGATGGCCAAGAACTCATACTATAACACCCTATCCTTAGTTACCCAGAGTTGGTGCATTATTACATAACATTGGAAGGATCACAAGAGATCAAGTCTTGAAATATTGATTAGTTTTGTAGCCCTTTAGGTACGAGATACATTCATACGTTTTACATTACATTATGAAATGAAAAAACTACAACATCGTGTCTACTTTGAACACACTCATATTCCTTAGAATATTATTGCAGTTCAATCATAATATAATTCTTTACATGCTTGGAAAAATAAAACATAAGAAATTATTGAGATCAGATGCTCATTAAGGATAACAATATAGTGGAAAATATCATACAAAAACATAAACATTTATGGAAATTTATAAGACTAAAACTGAAGCCTTTTAAAATTAAATTTCAGCATAATATGGCAAAGATAAATAAAATAATTCTATTTAATTATTCACATGGATATTATACTAGTCGAATAATCACATGTAATATCAATAGCTAATTTCATAATGATGGAATTTATAATGTTGGACATCATAACCACATAGTCAAGGCCTCATTCCAAGACTAAAAATAAAATTTTATAAAGGCCTTGTGCCAAGACACTAGTTTGTCTCATGATACCTACTGATGCATCAAGTATCTATAGAAGGCTCCACCCATCACTTACTAATTCCAATTCATTCCTCATATGAAAAGGTTGAAACATAATCTAAACATTCTTATCAAAACTTGTATACGAAATGTCAATATTTTAACCACAAACCACAAATGGTATAAAAATATTACATCCAAAGTGATACATAACTCATTCAATACAATATAGAAGATTGTATAAATCAACCTCAATCAATAATAATGAAGTATATTGACATAGATGAAAATAATCAGTCAAACTATTTGAGAGAAATATCTCCTTTTTATTGAAGATATTTAAAAGTATCACTATTTATCAAGAAGATGTTAAAAAATAGATTTTTGAATCAAAGTGTCCCATACCACTTTAAAAATTTTAAAATAAATTTTAATTTTAAAACAATCATGTGCATATAAATAAATCCTAAAACCCATTTTTAAAACATGGTCATTAATGATAATGATTTAGAAGAATAAATCTTTAAAACATTTAAAATGATATTTTAGTTAGAGTTCCTAACCAAATGAGAGACGCTTGAATAAAAATAATTGAGGTACTAAAAACTTTATAATATCATAATAATAAAGGGATTCATGATATACTATGTCAAAGTACAATATATACAGCATATAAAAGTGAATTGGATCATAACAACAAAGAAGTCACAATGGAAATGTAAATTAAGATGAAATCCCTTATAAAGGTAGTATCCTTTGGTTAAGGATAGATCAATGACATAATTATGTCTTAAAAATATAAATACACTAAATATGATTGGATATTCAATGTAAATCAATCAAAGGACATTCACACATATTCTTGTAAAAACAACACCAATGACTTGGATGTTTAACTCAATGAATGGAAATTGAGTTAAGATTACTCTTATCAAGTTCATATCGATGACTTGAGAATTTATCAATGGAGTGATTAAGTGTATCCAAATTATATCTACACAAGTTAAAGTGGAAATTACTACATAAGTAAATAAATAGTGATTGCACACATAATCTTGGAGTAAAATAATCAATGAAGTTTTTATAGAACCCAATGAGTGGAAATTGAAATTAGAAATTCCCTTACCAATTTGGTAACTGACGAAACATAAACCCCATGATATAAGGATAATAAAATGAAGATTTAAATACCCATAAATTAAAGTATATTACACAAATAATACAATCATGGGCAATACATACACCACACAAAAGGAAATAGTGGCAATATAGCATGAATCTCACGTGAATAAGAAATGAGATGAAAACCCCTTACCTTGTAATTTTCCTTAGTTGAGGGTATGTTAAGATCCTTTATAATGGTGAAATAATTGTTATTAAATCATAAAATAACCTCATACATAAATATGATATCATATATGATCTTTTAACATTTCTTTTTTAATAATATTTTTAGTAGTATCATTGTTCAGGGTGTTAACTGGTCTGTTTTCCTTTATATGTTTTGTCACAAAAGTCGTGTTTTTTATTGATAGGATGTATTTTATTAATATCCATAATTATATTAAGTTCTTAAACATTATTTTTATTCATAAAATGAAATTTATTCTTGAATAATTACGATGGGGAATGAATCTCATCGCGTTCGTGGAGACGGTAATCTGTACGTAGGCACGAGCAAAAATATCATTCTATTGATGGTGAAATATTATGTAATTGGATGTTATATCATATATAAATAATAATTAACATGTTATATTTGTTATTTAAATCAATTATACTAATTATTATACCCATCAAAATAATGAAGTGTTGAATCACAAACTACACCATGACGTGGAGATGGTAAACCGTACGTACACACGTATAGGATGGATAGAATAATGAATATGGTTGTACCATATTTATAATAACATCACAGTAAGTATAAGGTACTGTAGTTATTATTTTGGTATGGAAATAACAAAGAAAGAGGAAGTGGAAGAAGAAAATAACTTTGAATGAGGTGATGAAATTATTACCACTTCTTTGGGTGCTTCCTTTTGATTTGAACAAAAGGGATCCTTAGGATGGATTTCGGATCAAAGTAATACCTCTAAGATTAATTTAGTGTAGTTGGGAGGATATTTGAGTAGGGTTTGGATGAGACAAATGTCTTTGTAGGTGTGATTTATTTAGAAGGGGAAGTACCCTTTTATAAGAGAGGTGAGATTCACTTTAAGAAAATATTGAAATATTAATTTATTATACAATCATATTCGGTTTATAATGGATCCAAATGGATTTAGTTTTAGGATAAGGTGGGTATGGGTCTAAAAACTCTCAACCAATAGGTTTTAGATTGGTTTCGACCACCATATTAACCTTATCTTTTAGATTTAACTCTTAGTTAAATAGTTTAACTTTTACCATGTATTCTTGTATTATTATAATAAAATGTTAATAAAATTACAGTAAAAAGCCAAGAGAACCCCAAGTGGTTAATTAATGACATATGAATCATTATATGATTCCTTTTCCAGAACCTTATATTTTTAGGAATATTATATCATTTGATAATATAGTATTTGTTTTAAAACCTCATTTATGTCAATTTTGACACTATTTAATATTTAGTTTTTTTGAAAGTCAACAAAACTTGATTACTTAGAACCAAATAAATTAAATCAATACTAACATGTCATATTAACCTATAAAATCAGTGGAATTAATCATAAGTCTCAATTTACACTTATTTGGATATTTATAATATCAACTATTTTAATCTTTCATTAATAAGGTAATTACTGCATCATCATTGTGTCATAAATAAATTTAATTATTTAATGTTTAAAAAATATAAATAAAATACCATAATGTAGTATATTATTTTAGATTTATAATGAATATTTATAGTTGAATTTATCTTATGTATAATCCAATATTAAAAAAATTAGTTATGAAAATTTGAATTTAACAATTTTAATTCTACTTTAAATAAAATAATAATAATGGTCCTAATCTAATCCAAGTGGGTCAAATAGGATCATATTTTATTCCTATGGTTAATTTTTGTCGAAAAAAACTTATCCAATAGAATTAGGACATGTGTTAGGGTAACTAAAATATCATTTTTACCATTAATTACCCTATTGATTTTAAACCATGGTAAATAAAATTAAAAGTTATTATTCACCTAAAATTATTTTCATCCTATTAGAGAAAATTTTCTTACTGATGTCAACCGTTAATCATGGTTTTTTTAAATTCAATTAAAAAAAGTGATAAAATTATGTTTTATGAAAATTTACAAATGTGCCTAGAAGGTGGGTAAAAGACGTTAAATTGTTCAATAACATTTTATACATCTAATTTCTTATAAAATGACTCCAATGAATTAAATTGAACATATATAGTTATTATGTATATATTTTTACTTAAAATAAATTTAAATAAAATAAGTAATTATTTAAATAAAAAGTATGTTTTAAACAATAATGCACTGTTTTTCCTTATTCATCAAAAATTGAAAGTTTTCAGAAAAATACCAAAAATTCACCCTAAGATAATTATAATATTCCAAATTAAAAAATGACGTATATTTTACCTAATTAATAACATATAATATTTATTAATTAATTTTAAAAAATATTCCCGTTGTCAAAACCAAAAAGCAGGTTTTTGAGAAGTAAAAACTATCAAAAGATTGATATGTGTTTATATCCAATTTAAATGTAAAATTACTTCCATTGAACAAAATTGGATTAAATGATAAAATTATAATATAATTATATAGAAAAACTATTCAAATTAATAATTTAATAGTATAATTTTTTTTATTAAAAAATTCGTTTTCAATTAAAATTTAGTATTTCTCACTATTCATCAAAATATGAAAGTTATCAGAAAAGCACAAAAAATTTATCAAAAATAATTTTTTATGTTCCTATTCTAAAGAAGAAGTTTATTTTCTCAAAATAAATATAT
Source organism: Viscum album (assembly GCA_963277665.1). Lineage (NCBI taxonomy): Eukaryota > Viridiplantae > Streptophyta > Magnoliopsida > Santalales > Viscaceae > Viscum > Viscum album. Next base: position 1,982,481,541 of record OY728155.1, read on the forward strand.
AAAAGTGTCAAATATTGGATTTATATAAAGTTCCCAATTAAAATGCGGTAAAATTTTATTTTTTAAAAAATACTTCTTTTATCTGAAAAATTGAATTTCATATTATATTATGTCTAAGAAACAAATAATATTGATGTTAAAATTATATGGAGTATATAAAATTCAAAAATTAGTTAATACTATTCATAATCGTTTTTTGAATGGCTAGTGTGGTAAGTCGTGGTGCGCTCGAACTCGGTCCTGCATGTAAGTGAAGCTATTGAATTATTTTACAGAAAATAACTTACTATGAAATAATGGGGTGTTACATTCTTCCCCCATTTTGGAAATTTCATCCTTGAAATTTTAAAATTGGGCTTTGGAACTTCATTGAAAGTCCCACATCAGAAAAAAGAGTCAATAAGACTATCACTTTAAAATAAAGAAAGAGAAGTACAAAGGTCACCTGAGATAACCAATACTAGGATTCCATGTAGGAAAACATGGATATAGAAGATAAACTAAGTGTCAAGTTATGATAGTGAGTGATAGAAAACATGATCAGGAGAATGTTAACAATAAGAAAACCATAAACATGGGATGGGTTAAACAGTCATTAGTTTCCTAGAAGGAAAAGTAAACGGACAACATTTTTTTTATCTAAGTTATATTTCATAAAGTTGAGGAATTTATTTATTAGATTGAATATGAACATAAAGATATATACTTACTTTCCAAGTATAGTTTCATCCTTTAATAAATTTCTACCTCTAACTCATCTTTTCTCCAAATTATGAGTATTCAAGATGACTTGGTCACACCTGAAGTGCTAGAATCAACTTTTAGAGAATCACATGATCCACAAAGGATGAACTATATATTTCCCTTGTCTTTAGAGATCAACCAAAACCAAATGGTTAGTAAAAGATCAGATGATCCCCAAAATGTATAATCCTTTATAAAAAGAAATACTAATCTTAATTTCCAAAATTAAACAAAAAATACCCAAAGTTCAATAAAGACCATTCAATAAACAATTATCCTTAAAATCCTTCAATATAATCCAAACTAAGATTGAAACCCAAAACTCAAAAGAATTTAATCACATAGTATTTTATATTAAATCTTAACATTTACCCCCAAATAACATCAACTACTCTTAAAGTCTCATATAGAAGTGTAATTAACGAAATCACATATTTTCTATGATAGGATAATCATTTACATTAATAACCTGAATATCTATAAATAAACATAGATTCTTCCAAAATAAAAAAATCCACCATTACTAATCAAATGAAATCCTATAGTATTATATTTTTCTTAGGCATATAGTGTTCCCAACAGAGTGATCGTCTTCCAAAATATCATTTATCACTTAATCACCAATTCATTTTCTTATAATAAGGATATTCATTTGATAAAACATAAGATCCCAAATCAACTTATTATTGATCAATAAAATCAGTTGACTAAAAATAATTAGTCACACTAACCATGGACTTCACGTAGTTCAGTGGTAGGTGATAAATCCTAGTCGCACTTTGGTTGTGGGTTTGATTCTTGTATATTTGTCCGACACTATGGGTTGTCACACGATCTGTATGTTGTCCCTTTTCAAAAACAATATTTTATAAAATTCCTAAAAATTATATAAATTCTTCAAAATAACCATAACATAATTTAACCACAAATGTTATCTCATACCTTTTTTTTCATACCAAAAATAAGTAACCTGTAATTTCCTCTAATTCAAGGATCATATAAACCCAAATGGTTATTTATATCTATATCCAAAAAAGAAAAGATAATTCTTCCTCAAATAGCATTTTCACATAAAAAACTGTAGTGTTACTAATACAAGAGAAAATTCTTCCAAAGTAATCCCATCAACAAAGAGAATTAATACTTTTAAACATTTAAACATCCATTTATTTCCACATATGTTCTTCCTTGTCCTAGTGGTTATCCTACAGAATAGGGCATTGACTCGGGTAATTCCCAGGTCCCCTAAATTTATGTAAAATGACTGTAAATGGATTCTTAGGATCATTTTTATTTTCTTCCATAGAACTTTACATTTTTTCTTGACAATTATTTACTTTATTTCTTTCTTTCCTACACATAAATAATTTCTTTGTTCTATTGAGACACTTTCCTAGGTGTCTCCTTCCACATTTTCCAGCATGATGGAAATTGAGAATTTTTTCTCCACTGTTGGAGTTCATATAATTTTCTACCTTTATATTCTTTGTTGAGTTTGGGAGTTGGTTAATGTATATATTGTTGATCATATTTTTGGAAACCTGCTTTGGCATGAACACCTTGTAAATCATGTTCAATTTTACTATGACTTCCTTGTAATACAACCATTTACTAAAACAAGAATGCATAGTGTGAGTAACAATAGTCATAAAATCATTTAGATAATATAATGACACCTTATTTTCAATATAAAACAACTTAGGATTAACCATGGTTATTTATTATCATGTTATATTAAAATCCTCTAAATCAGTGTTTAATGAAAATGTGAATTATCCTAAGAATATCCCCCAGGAGTGTCGTAACCAAGAGTGCAGCAAGGCCCATTGTCGTGTACCAGGATACCCTAGGTCAAGCCCAAAACTCCTAGGTACATCTGTGCTAGAGCTTCCTCTACCTGATCATATCTAGATAAGGATGTGTTTCTTGTAAAATACACAAAATCTTTATGTTACAAAAATTCTATGAAGTTCTTCTATACTAATCCAGAAATTCTATCTTAGGGTAGTGTTTTCTAATCAGAGTGTTTCTAAATATAGCATCCAAGGTTTGTAATAAACTTCCTATGATACCAATAGTAAATCCCCAACCATAGTTACCTAGAGTCGGTGCATTGTTACATAATATTGAATTGATTACAAGGGATCAAGTCTCGAAAGACCAATTAGTTTATTATCCCTAGAGGTACTAGATACATACATATATTTGACATTACATTATGAAATGGAAAAACTACAACATTTTGTCTCTTTTTAACACATGCATATCCCTTAGGCTATTCATGTAGTTCAATAAAAATATAATTCTTCACATCCTGGGAAAAATAAAACATAATAAAGGGGTGAGCTCAGATGCTTAGTAAGGATAACAATATAGGGGAAACTATCATAAGAAAACAAAAACATTTAAGTCCATTTATAAGACTAAAACACAAGACATTGAAACATAAAATTCAGAATAATATGGAAAAGATAAATCAAATAATTATATTTAATTATTCAATGGATATTCTACTAGTCGAATAATCACATGTAATATCAATAGCTAATTTCGTAATGATGAAATGCATAATTTCAGATATCATAACCACATAGTCAAGGCCTTGTGAAAAGACTCCAAATAAAATTTTGTCAAGGCCTTATGCCAAGACACTAGTTTGACTCATGAGACATACCGATGCATCAAGGAGCTATAGTGGGCTCCACCTGTCACTTACTAAGTCCAATTCAGTCCTCATATGAAAAGGTTGAAACATAATCTAAACATTAGTATTAACACTTTCATACGAAATTTCAATATTTTAACCAAAAACCATGAATGGTATAGAAATAGAACATCCAAATTCAAACATAACTCATTCAATACAATATGGAATATTTTATAAATCAACCTCAATCAAGAATAATAAAGGATATTGACATAGATGAAAATAATCACTAAAAATATTTGAGAGAAATATCCCCTTTTTCATGAAAATATTTAAAAGTCTCACAATTTATCAAGAAGAAGTTAAAAATTATATTTTTGAATTAAAGTGTCCCATACCAATTTGAATGTTTTAAAAAATTAAATTTAAAAAATTCATGTCCATAGAATATATCCTTAAAACAATTTTTAAAACATGGACATTAATGAGAATGATTTAGAAGAATAAATCTTTAAAACATTTAAAATTATATTTTAGTTAGAGTTCCTAACCAAATGAGATATTCTTAAATAAAACTAATTGAGGTAATAAAAACATTATAATATCATGAGAATAAAGGGATTCATGACATACTACGTAAAATTACAGTATATACACCATATAAAAGTGAATTGGCGCATAACAACAAAGAAGTCTCAATGGAATGTAAATTGAGATAAAATCCCTTATAAAGACTATATCTTTAGGTTAAGGACAAATGAATAACATAATTATGTGTGAAAAATATAAATACACTCAATATTATTAGATATTCAGTGTAAATAAATCAGAGGACATTCACACATATTCTTGTAAAAACAACACCAATGACTTATATATTTAACTCAGTGATTGGAAATTGAGTTAAGATTACTCTTATCAAGTTTATATCGATGAATTGAGAATTTATCAATGGAGTGATTATGTGTATCAAATTTATATCCACAAAAAGGGGAGTACAAATTTCTACATAATTCAATAAACAGTGATTTTACACATTATCTTGGAGTGAAATAATCAATGAAGTTTGCACAGAACCCAATGAGTGGAAATTGAAATTAGAAATTCCCTTACCGATTTGGTAACTTACGAAACATTCAACCCATGAAATAAGGATCATACAATGAAGATGTAAATAACCATAAATTAAAGTATATTAAACAAATAATACAATCATGGTCAGTACATACAACACACAAAAGGAAATAGTGGCAATATAGCATGAATCTCATGAGAATAAAAAGAGAGATGAAAACCCGTTACCACGTAATTTTCCTTAGTTGAGGTTATTTTAACACCATGTATAATGGTAAAATAATTGTTATTAAATTATAAAAGAACCACATACAAAAATATGATATAATATATGATCTTCTAATATTTCTTTGTTAAAGATATTTCATTAGTATCATTGTTTTGGGTGTTAACTGATTCGTTTTCCATTACATGTTTTCTTATGTAAGTCATGTTTTTTACGGATAGGATATATTTTTATTCAAATATATAATTATATTAAGTCTTAAAAATTATTTTTAATCATAAAATGAAAATTTTTCTTGAATGATTATGATGGGGAATGAATCTCATCGCGTTCGTGGAGACTGTAATCCGTACATATGCACGGGCGACAATATCATTCTATTTATGGTGAAATAGTATGTAATTGGATGTTATATTATATGTATATAATCATTAACATGTTATATTTATTATTTAATAAATTATAATCATTATTATACTCATCCAAATAATGAAGTTTTGAATAACAAACTACACCACGACGTGGAGATGGTAAGTCGTACGTACGCACGTATGGTGACTTTGTCATTCATAGGATGGATAGAATAATGAATATGATTGTACCATATTTATAATAACATATAAGTAAGTATAAGGTACTGGATTTATTATTTTTTTATGAAAATAACAAAGAAAGATGAAGTGGAAGAAGAAAAGAACTTTGAAAGAGGCGATGAAATTATTACCTCTTCTTCGGGTGCTTCATATTGATTTGATAAAAAGGTCTATTTAGGATGGATTTGTAATCAAATTAAGGCCTCTAAGTTGAATTGAGGGTAGTTGGGAGGATATTTGAGTAGGGGTTGGACAATCCAAATGGATTTGGAGGTGTGATTTTGTGAGAATGAGAAGTACCCTTTTATAAGATAGGTGAGGGTCACTTTAGGAAAAGCTTGAAATATTAATTTATTATACAATCATATTCGGTTTATAATGGCCCAAAAAGGATTTATTTCGAGGCTACGGTGGGGTTGGATCAAAAAAATCTCAAACCATAGGTTTTATAAAGGTTTAGGTCACCATATAAACCTTGTCTTTTATATTTAACTCTTAGTTAAATAGTTTAACTTCTACCATGTATTCTAGTATTATTGTAATAAATGGTTAATAAAATTACTATAAAAAGACAAGATAACACCAAGTGTTCCATTAATGAAATATATTTCATTATATGAGTCCTTTTTTCAAAAAATATATTCTTAGGATTAATATATCATTTAATAATATAATATTTTTTTAAAAACCTCATTTATGTCAATTTTGACACTGTTTAGTATTTGGTTTTTGTGAATGTCAACAAAACTTGATTACTTCGAACCAAATAAATTAAATCAATCATAACATGTCATATTAACCTAGATAATTAGTTTAATGCATCATAAGTATCAATTTACATTTATTTGGACATTTATAATATCAATTATTTTAATCATTCATTAATAAGGTAATTATTGCATCATCATTGTGTTATAAATAAATTTAATTATTTAATGTCTAAAAATTATAAATAAAATACCATTATGTAGGAGATAATTTTATATTTATAATGAATATTTATATTCAAATTTATATTATGTATAACCCTAGATTAAAATGTTTTTAGTTAAGAAAATTTGAATCTAACACTTTTAACTCTTCTCTAAATAAAATAATAATAAATGTCCTAATCTAATAAAAGTGGGTCAAAGAGGATCATATTTTATTACTAAGGTTGATTTTGGTTGAAAAATACTTATCCAGTAGAATTAAGACTTGTGTTAGGGTAATTATAATATCATTTTTACCTTTAATTACCCTATTTACTTTTAACTATGGTAAATAAAATTAAAAGTTACTATTCACCTAAATTTATTTTCATCCTATTGAACCAAATTTTACTGACTTATTTCAACCGTGTATCTCAGATTTTAGAAATTCAATTAATTGAAGTGGTAAAGGTACGTTTTATGCAAATTTAAAAATGTGCCTAGAAGGTGGGTAAAAGATGTTAAAATGTTCAATAAAATTTTATACATCTAATTTTATTATAAAATGAATCCAATGAATTAAATTGAAATTATGTATCTATTTTGACCAAAAATAAATTTAAATAAAATAAAGAATTTTTTAAATAAAAAGAAGGTTTTAAACAATAACGCAGTGTTTCTCACTATTCATAAAAAAATGAATGTTTTCAGAAAAATACCAAAAATTCACACTAAGATAATTTTGATATTAAAAATTCAAAAATAAGGTCTATTTTACCAAATTAATAACATATAATATGTAATAATTAATTTTAAAAAAATATTCCCACTGTCAAAACCAAAAAGCGGGGTTTTGAGAAGTAAAAACTATCAAAAGATTGATATGTGTTCATGTCCAATTTAAATGTAAAATTATTTCCAATGACCAAAATTGGATTAAATGATAAAAATATTTTCTAATTATACTTAAAAACCATTCAAATTTATAATTTAACACTACAAATTATTTTGATTAAAAAAGTTGTTTGCTATTAAAATTTAGTATTTTTCACTATTCATCAAAATATGAAACTTATCAGAAAAACACCAAAAATTTATCCAAAATAAATTTTAATGTCCCACTTCTAAAGAAGAAGTTTATTTTTTCAAATTGAATATATAAAAGTGTCAAATATTGGATTTAAAAAAATTTGTCATTACAAGGCTGTAAAATTGAATTTTTTGAAAAATACTTTTTTATCTGAAAAATTGAATTTTTTCTTATATTGTGTCTAAGAAACACATAATGTGGATGTTAAAATTACATGGAGTATATAAAATTAAAAATTCAGTTAATACTATTCATAACTATTTTTTGAATGACTAGTGTGGTAAGTCGCGGTGCGCTCGAACTCGGGGTTGCGTGTAGCGCAAGCTATTGAATTACTTTAAAGAAAATAACATACTTTGAAATCTTCAGGTGTTACACATAACTATGTGGATGAAAGAGGATGTATCCTTCTTAGGTTTCTGAGTACCAAATTATCTCAAATCTTTAACCTTTATAGGTGAATAAGGTGCTTACGATAGTGGTAGTTTTATACACAAGCTTGTTTGTGAGATTCCATTTTAAGGATCTACATCCATTTTATTATTAGGGATGAAAAGGGTTTAAGGTAGGGGAATATGAAGTGACCCAAGTTTTTCCTGAGTGATACTCAGATCAGTTTTTAATTTTCAGAGACCCGAGACAACTTAAGGTATAAAATAGTAAATTTACCCTAGCAGACATCCATATACAAATTTTCTAATGGTAATTTTGATTTTGGGGTGTGTTGCTTAGTCCCAATCTGAGAAGATGTGCAATTTAGAGCATTGAGGGGCATCAATAATATATATATATATATATATATATTATTTTTAGTGCATTCACGCATATTTGTGATGAATTTATTTTCTCTCCAAAATGAGGACTTCTATGGGAAAGATGAAACTGTGGTTGAGTCCGTAATTAGGGTTTTATCCTAACAAATGTGTTAGTTTCATCCACACAGGGACCCTCCGATGTTTTCAATCATGGGTTAATTAATTAATCAATCAATAAATAAATCAATTAATTTATTTATTATTTAAAAACCTTAGGGTCATCCGATAATATACCTAGTCTTTTACACATATTATTACATGATTTTAAGCATAATTACACATAAAATTACAATCCAAGGAGCATAAAGTCCAGTGACTTGAAAGATTAGGTACATAATTAAACATCATGAAACAAAAATGAAAACATATCTTGTTTAATTTTCATATAGAGATACTAAATCCATTTGATCCCTTATATCTGAATTTTATAACCTGGGGAATACATGAACAAAAGGGATGAGCTAAAAATCCTAGTAAGGGAATAAGCATAGGAATAAAACAAAGCACATGGGTTAGAAGGCATAATATGATGACATAAAGGCATGAAACATGAATACACATAATAAAGAGTAACATTTATAACATTGGAACATATAATAATGACATCATAGTAATGTATCAACAACATATAACATGACATAAACATGAGTCAAGGCTAACTTCCAAGACTATATCACTTGGTGGAGAAAGTCCCATAATGGAATCAGGTTCACTCCCTGTCCCAACATGACGTGTCATGAGGATAAACATTACCAAATGAATTGAAAAGATATCCGAGTGAACCCATCATAACATTTCCATGAATATAATTTCCACAAGAAGAATCATACATAAATAATCAAACATAAACATAAGGGTTATCCATGGAAAGAATTGGGTATCATAAACTTGTCAAAAGGCATAAAAAAGGTAATATCATAATGATGTCCATTAAAAGAGTATTTAAATCATAAATTAACATTAATTATGAAAAATAGTAATATATCATGATAATTTATGTCAAACTAGAGTGAAGACATGTAAAAATATTATTTAAGAAACTTTAGAAATAAAACATTTTATTACGGTTTAAGGAAAATATAAAAAATAATTTAAAAAGTAAAAGTAATATATTTTTATATAAAACAATAAATGAAAAAAATATAATTTTACAAGATAAAATTAGTGATTTTATAAAAATAATTGTGGATTAAAGAAGATTACAGAGTGCACTTGAAAATGGGTTGGAATGGAAGTTCCCTTTAATCGAGCTTGCTTATCAGAAAGAATTGAGAAGGGGACGTTTTTAAAACATGCATATCCTCAAAAAGAAGTAAAAAATGATATGGATACATGATTTTGTAACATATAAAAATAATTTATAAGAAGTTAATAAAAAAAAATAATAGTTACATTGGGGAAAAGAGAGATAAAGCGTATCCCGAAGGAAAAAATGATGGTTCAGAAAAAACCCTTACCTTATGTCTGAAAATGTTCTACACTTGATCTTAATGTTCTGGATAATCAGATTAAATATATTAAATAATTAATTAAGAAACATTTATAAATTTATTTTATTTATTATAATTTTATTAATTAAATTTATGACCTTTTTGATGAGTTATAAGATACAATTTTATCATTTAGGAGTGTATGTTTCCTTGGTTTTCATTATAAGTTTACTTTTATACATGTATGGAAAATCATATAAAATGAGAATAATTATCGAGAATTGAAATTATATGTTATTAATGAACTTATAGAATATTAAATGGTTATATATTTCATTCTATATTGTGGTATTTGGATGAATCATTAGATAAAATGTTAGTGATAATCGTTTGGATTATTTTGGGCAGTTTTCGCACACAATGAAGTTTTTTTGTTTTATTATTTAATATCATGGATATACAATGGATATAGAACATAAAATATATTGTAATACATATATTAAAATCTGTTTTAACCATAAAAATGGTTTTATGACTAGCCATAAAGGCGGTTAAGGAAATTGAAAACTCATCTTTCTTGAATGTGATAAATTAACTCATCAGAGACAATGCTGTTCATTTTTAAAAAACAAATTGTATGGGAATGAAATGATGATGGATTATTAAATAAACAAAATAAAATTATAGTATTTGTGATATAATAGAGATACCATTCCACTTGGATAAGGTTAAGTGAGGATAGAATAAGAAAAGAAAAAAACTTGGAAAGAAATTAAAAGAAAAGGAAAGCGTTTTTATCTCTTGAATTTCTTCTCCTTGAAAACCTCCTTATGGAAAAGGTTATGGTATTTTGATGAGATAATGATCTCTTGTATATGGGGGAATAGATTTTGAATAAATTTTATAATAATTTGGACAAGTATAAAATCTTTATAGTTGTGAGGAGAAGAGGTGGTGAGAGGTGGTATTTATAGTGGAGGAGATGAGTGTTTTCTCATTATTTTATTCAGTATACTATTTTGGATCAAGACTATGAATAATTTCAGAATTATCAAAAAAATATATTAAAATAATTAAGTATAGTTTGATAATTTTTTCTTACATCATCCATACATCATCCACCACTCCATAATTCATGTATTTAGCTTTTATCATAAATTATCATATTTTACTATTCACAAAAAAATTAAACTATTTTATAAAAATCCCCAAAATTCCCCTAACTATTTTTTAATGTGTAGAATTAAATAATAGACTCAATTTTATGAAAATAATTTTCTAAATATGATAAATTTAATTTTTCATTAAAATCATCATTTTCTAAGAAAATACGAATTTTAAAATTATAACTGATTTTTTGACAGTTTGAGAAGTTAATTAAGGTGTCATAAAATTAACCTATAATCATAAGGAAAAAAATATTAATTTATGAATATATTTTATTAAAATAAATTTTCTTTTAAATTTTTATATTAATTATAAAATTTATTATTTTAAAAAATAAAAACAATTAATTTATTATTTCTAAAAAATTTATTTACTCATACTATGATATAATTATGTCATATTACCATTTATAATATTCCTAAATTTTATCTATACTTTTATGGGTGATTATACTATTATATTGGTCATTTTACTATTCATAAGGGTCATATTACAATTCCAAAGGTCACATTACTATCCCATTGGTATAGGTTCCTTAACATTTATAAACAAATATTATTCTATTTATTCTTAATTTATAAATTTTGTCTTGTGTTCTATATGTGATATTATGTGATTTATACTATATGGCATAATTATAAGTAGGAAATTTTCATTGATATAATTCTGTGTTGTTACATTATTTCCCCTTGTGAAATTTCTCCCTCAAAATTTTGTTTTACAAACTAAACAGGTTAGGGTACTTCTCCTTCATTGCTTCCTTCAGTTCCTTTATTTCCTCTTCGTACTAATGGTTCTACCATAATACTTTGACCAGGTGAGTAGTCTTGTTGCGTAGAACTTTATCTCTAAGATCCAAGATCTTCACTGGATTCTCCTCATAAAAGATATAATTTTCCAATTGTACCACCTAGGAATTTAGTACATGTGAAGGATCTAAAATTTACTTCCTCAAAAGAGATATGTAAAATACATCACGTACATAGACATGGTAGGTGGAAGTGCCAGTCAATAGGCTACAACTCCAATACAATTAAGGATCTCGAAGGGGTCTATGTACCTGAGACTTAGCTTTCTCTTCTTCCTAAATATCATGATCCTCTTTCATGGTGATATGTGTAGGAATACCATGTCTTCAACATTTAACTCTAGGTCCCACCAATGATTGTATGTATAGCTCTTCTGTAGAATTTGGGCTTCCTTGATGTGATTCTGAATGGTTTTCACATTTTTTTATCATTTCTTCAAACATTTCATGTCTTAGTAGCTCACGTTCACTAACTTTATCCCAACATGTCAGTGTTTTTCATCTTTTCCAATAATGGGATTCATATAGAGCCATTTGGATGCTTGAGTGTAAACTATTGTTGTAGGAGAACTCAACGAGAGGCATATGTTGGTCTCATCCACCTTTGAAGTCCATATAATGTTCCCTTAACATATCATACAATGTTTAAATAGTCCACTGATATTGGACATCAGTTTTAGGATGATAGGTTGTACTGATGTTCAGATCAGTGTATAGACCATGTTTGATACTTTTACACAAATTGGTGTTGAATCTCAGATCTCAATCAGATACAATTTATTATGGTACTCCATACAGTTTTACCACTTATCTAATGTATATCTATGCAAGTTTTTCTTGAACAAAGTCCTCTCAAATTGAGATAAAGTGATTTTTCTTTGTAAGATGATTCAGAATGACCCATACAACATTGTTTCCTCTGGATGTCTTTGGAAGTCCAGTAACAAATTCCATGGTGATGTTTTCCTATTTCTATGTTGGTATGAGTAATGGTTTCATCATTACCTTAGATTTTTTCCTTTTGGACTTCACTTGTTGAAACACTAGGCACTTTGATGTATACTCAACGATATCCATCTTCATATTTTCCCAACAATAGTTTTCATAGATATCTCAATACATATTTTTATTCCCTTGGTGAATAGTGAAGGTTGATATATTTGTGTTATTCAAAAACTTTTTCTTTACCTATGGATTGGATGGTACAAATAGCTATGATCTGAATCTCATGACTCTATCCTCATCCATATTGAACTATGAGGATTTACCATTTTTGATAGCTTCCACCCATTTATATATTTCTACACCATTTCTTCGAGCATCCTTTATTTTCAGCATGAGGGATGGTTGAGAAATAATTTGAGAAAGGATTGATGATATTCCTCCCTTAATTATTCCCATGTAAATTATTTTCAAATATAAGAAGATTGGATCCTTTTCAATTCTCAACACTGATAAAGTTATTGGATCATTTCTTCTTTGAGTATCCTCCACCTTATTTTCTTTACTAGGATGGTAGTAGATTGAGTAGTCGTAATCTTTGATGATATATAAGCATCTTCACTGGAACATATTAAGGTCCTTCTATGTGAATATATATTTTAGTCTCTTATGATCAGTATATATCTCTCACTTCTCCCCATAAAGAAAATTCCACCGAATTTTCAATGCACAGATCACACCTACCAACTCTAAATCATGCATAGGATAGTTTTTCTCATGAAGTTTCAACTACCTTGAGGTATAGGCTACCAATTTATCATATTTGCCTCAGTAAATAGCCTAATCCATTCTTTTAATCATTGTTTTACACCACAAATAATTCCCCACTTATTAGTAGTGTGAGCATTGGTGTATTTATAAACCTCTTTTTCAACTCCTTGACTTAGTTTTCACATTCATTGGTCCAGACAAACTTCACTCCCTTCTGAGTCAACTTGGTTATTGGGTTTGACAATCATGATAAGTTCTTCAGAAATTATCGATAATACCCATATTGACTCAGGAAACTACAAATCTCCATTATAGATGTTGGTATGGGACACTCTTTAATTTCTTCTTTCTTGAAGGGTCCACAAATATACATTTTATAGTGATTACATGAATAAAAAATGATACTTCTACCATGTATAACTCACATTTGTCATACTTTTCATATATTTTCTCCCTTTACAAAGTTTTTATCACAATATTCAAGTTCTCCTCATATTCCTCCTTACTCTTAGAGTATATTATAATATCATCAATAAAGAATACCACAATTTGGTCATGGTAATCTATAAAGACTCTATTCATTAAGTCCATGGAAATTGTTGGAGAATTAGTGAGTTTGAAGGGAATCACTATGAACTCATAGTGTCCATACCTTGTTTAAAAGGAAGTCTTGGGAATATCTTCTTTTCTAACCTTTAATTGGTGATATCCCAACCAAATTTCCACCTTAAATAAATAACTATCCCCACATAGCTAATCAAACAAGTCATTTATCCATGGTAGGGGATAAGTGTTCTTTATTGTGATTTTTTGAGCTCATGATAATCAATGTAGACGTTCATTATTCCATCATTCTTTTTGAATAAGAGGACTAGCGCACCCCATGGTGAATCACTCGGGCATACAAAACCCTTGTCTGTATTCCCATATAACTAGTTCTTTAGTTCTTATAGTTCAATGATTTCCATTATATATGTTTTCTTTGATATAGAAAAATAATTGAGAACTCAACCTCTCGATCAGGAGGAAGACCATGAAATTCTTTAAGGAATACACCAATGTAATCCCTCACAATGGGCATGTCTTCAAGCATGATTCCCTCCTTTGTATCAAGAATTTTAGCTAGCTATGATTGCTCATAAGGAAACAATATCCACACTTGAGATGATGATTCTGAAAGAGATCCATCTTCCTCCTTACACTTATATATAATTGTAGGATGCTTTGGGATGCCAAGATTGATCTCCATTTCCCAAAATTTGATGTTGTCTTTATATAAAGATAGCCAATACATTCCCAATATAGTATCAAACTCTAAAAAATTGAGTATGGAAAGATTTAATAAGAGGTTCAGTCGAAGAACATTAATCGGGGATGAGTCATAAACTTTGGATGCAATAATTTCTCCATTTTCAGTTCTCACGAACAACTCAACATCCACATTTTGAGGTCATTATTGAATAGTTCTACTAAACTTGAAAGATATGAAGGAATGTGTAGAACCAGAATAAAATAGTACATTCACTATTCTTAAATGAATAATCACCATAACTATCACCACATAATTATCAGGATCCACCTTAGCAGTAGTGATATTATATACCCTTATTTTCTATATTGGAGGTTGTTGTTGATTTCCTCTAACATCACTTATCTTAGGTAAATAGATTTCTTAATTCCCATGTTCCTTGTAGTTGAAACACTACCCTATAGACTGAGTATTGATATGAACCTTCCTTTATTCTTCCACATTAGTTGGATTCATCATATCCCTTCAGTAGTTATTAGTCATATACCCCTCTCTTCTACATTTAAATCATCTCTTGGTTCCCTTGAAGCAGTTTCCAGGAGGATTTTTCCTACACTATTGACACGTGGGATGTTTTGAATTCTTTCTATCAAGGGATTTATCTATTGATCTATCTATATTAAACTTCATTTTCCTCTTTTTTTTCACCAGCCCCATGAGACAACTAGGATTCTCTGAACTCCATTTCAACCTTAAGGGCACACCATACAATCTCTTCATAAATATCAATGTCTTGAATCACCAACACTTTTCGTAGACTCAACTTTAGTCCGCTAAATAAAAGGTATACCTTTATTTTGGTGTCCATGACAAAGTTAGAGGTATATCTTACAAGCCTTGTGAATTTTTCATCATACCCCCTGATAGACTCTTCTTCCTTTTACTTTAGTCTGAGGAATTCCCTTTCCATCTTAAGATGGAGGGTTTGGGGAAAATATTTATTGGAAAATATTTTTGTGAAATATTCCCATTCTATGGAATCAATTTTATCCTTGGAATTTGTGTTATTGATCATTTTACCCCACTGATCATCTTCCCCATCAAAATTATAGATCACCAGTGCCATTTTCTATTCTTATTATAATTATAGGATAAAGAATATATTCTCAATGGAGTTAATCCATTGTTCTGTGAGGAGGGTATCGAAAGATCCACTAAACATGGGAGACCATTTCTACCAGCATGATTCAACTACAAATTTATTTTTATTAGGAGTAGGAGGGAGTTCCACACAATTCATGTTATTATTCATAACTTGAGCCAACAACGCAAGTACTATAATAACATTTTTTGAAACCATTCCCATCATATTTGGCATATCATTAGGGAAATCATCACATTTCCTATCACATTTATTGTGGGTAACTGTTCTTCTATTTCCATCCATTAACTAAGAAATATAATGTAACAATTATAGGTCTTGAATACCTAGATAATAATCATATAAAAGGAAAAAATTAAACATAGAAGGATAAACTTGTAAATAAAAAGTATATCCTAACCTATAGTTTCCTATGTTTCAATCTATGTTATCCATGGTGATATAATTAACCCTAGGATTATTAATTAAGTTCTCTATTACTAATTTTAAAAAATAACTAGTCCATTATTTGATACCAACTATAGTGACCCTGGCCTTTTACATATATTATTGCATGATAATAAGCAT
Organism: Viscum album; assembly: GCA_963277665.1. NCBI lineage: Eukaryota > Viridiplantae > Streptophyta > Magnoliopsida > Santalales > Viscaceae > Viscum > Viscum album. The sequence continues at coordinate 1,982,497,737 of OY728155.1, forward strand.
AATTAAACATCAAATTACAAGCCAAGGATAATAAAGTATTGTTCCTTGTATGATTAGGAACATAATTAAACAACATGAAACCCAAATAAAAACATATATTATTTAATCTTAAGAATGATATCCTAACACTATTTTAACCCTTATATATACATAGGATAACTTGGGGAATACATAAACAAAAGGGATGTGCTAGAAAGTCCAGTAAGGGAATAAGCATAGGAATAAAACATAGAACATGGGTTAGAAGGCATAAAATTATTGAATAAGGTTATAGAAAATGAATAAACATAAGTAATAATAACATGTATAACATGGGAATATATAATCATTTCATTATAGGAATGTGGTAACAACATTTAATAAGACATAAACATGAGTCAAGGATAACTGCCAAGACTATATCACATGGTGGGAAAAGTTTCATATAGGAATCAGGTTCACTACCTATCTTAGCATGGCGTATCATGAGACTAAACATTACCCAACACATTGGAGTACTCTCTAGGTGCACCCATCATAACATTTTTATGAATACGTGTTTTTCATGAAGAATCATACATAAGGAATCAAACATAAACATAAGGGTTATCCATGGACATCATAAATGGACATTCATACATGGAGTGAAATATAAATACATGGATATTAATAAGGAAAAATATTCAAATATCATGATAACTGGTGTAAAAATGGAGTGAAAACATGTAAAAATAGTGGTTAAGAAACATTAGAAATAAAACATTTTAGGGCTGTTTAAGGAAAATATTAAAGAGCATTTAAAGAGGAAAATAAATAATCTTTTATATAAAACCAGAATTGAACCAAGTTATTTTTTCATCACAATATGAGTGATTTTATTAAAATAATGGTGTCTTAAAGAGATTATGGAGCTCACTTGAAAATGGGTAATAAATTTGAAAGTTCCCTTTAATCGTGCTTTCTTATCCGGAAGAATTGAAAAGGGGACCTTTTTAAAACATGTATATAACTAAAAATAAGGATAAAATAATCTGGTTACATGATTTTGGAACATATAAATAGAATTTAGAATAATTATATGAAAATAAAAAAGAGTTACATTGGGGAAAAGAGAGAGAAAGCGCAACTCAAAGGAAAAAATGAATGTTCAGAAGGAATCCATTACCATATGTCCAAAAGTGTTCTGCACTTAATATTAATGTCATGAATAATCAGAATAAATCAATTAATTAATTAATTCAAAAACTTTTATACATATATTTTATTTAATATAATTTTATAAATTTCATTTATGGCCTTTCTGGTTAGTTATGAGATACAATTTTATTATTCAGGAGCATTTGTTTCCTTGGTATTCTTGATCGGTTTACTCGTATACATATATAGAAAATCATGTAAAATGAGAATGGTTGTCCAGAATTGAAATTATATGTTATTAATGAACTTAAATATTATTATATGGTTATATATTTCCTTCTGTTATATGTTATGATCATGAAGCGATAGATAAAATGTTAGTGATAATCATTTGGATTATTTTAGGCATATTTCACTCACAATGAACTTGTTTTGGTTTATTATTTAATATCATGTATATATAATGATTCCATAGCATAAAATAGACTATAATACATATATTATAATCTTTTTTAACCATAAAAAAGGATATATGACCATCCTTAAAGGCAATAAAGTAAATTGAAAACTCATCATCATTGAATGTGATAAATTAACACATCACAGACGGTGTTTTAATTTTTAGAACAAAAAGGGAATGGGGAAGAAATGATAGTGGATTATTCCATTAACATAATAAAATTCCAGTATATGTAAGATAATGGAGTTACCATTCCACTTTGATATGGATAGGTGAGAAGAGAATAATAAAAAAACATGGAATGAAATTAAAAGAAAAGGAAAGAGGTTTTTACCTCCTGAATTTCTCCTCCTTGAGAACCTCCTTAGGGAAAAGGTTTTGGTATTTTCATGATACCAAGAGCTCTTGAACATGGGGGATGGTCTTGGAAATATATTTGTTTATAATTCTTAAAAATATCAAGTCTTTATAGGTGTGACGTGAAGAGGTGGTGAGGGGTGGTATTTATAGTGAATGAGATAAATGTTTTCTTATTATTTTATTCATTAGTTTATTATTTTGGCTCATGACTATGAATAATTTGACAATTGTTACTAAATATATTAAAATAATTAATTATTGTTTGATATTTTGGTCTTACATAATCCATAAATCATCTATGACTCCATAATCCATGTATTTAGTTTTTATTATAAATTATCATTATTTACTATTCATAAAAAATTCAACTATTTTAGAAAAATCCCAAAAATCCACCCCAACCATTTTTATGCATATAATTAAAAAGTGGTCAACATTTTATGAAGATAATTTTTTAAATATGAGAAGTTTAATTTTTAATTAAAATCACCATTTACTTGGAAAATACCAATTTTAAAATTATAATTGATTTTATAATACTTTAAAAAGTTAATTAAGGTATCATAAAATTAACCTATGATAAAAATACAAAAACAATATATTAATTTATGAATATTTTTATGAAAATAAATTTCCTTTTAAATTATTATATTAGTTATAAAATTGTAATTAAATATATATGACTTATAAAAATACAGACACTTAATTTATTAATTTTAAAGCATTTATTTACTTAAACTATTATGTAATTATGTCATATTACCATTTATAAGATGCCTAAATTTTATTTATACTTTCATGGGTGAGGATTCTATTCTATTGTCCAGTTTACTATTTATAAGGTTCATATTACTATTCCAAATGGCAAGTTACTATTCCATTAGTATATGTTTCTTAACTTCTAGAAATACCTCTTATTCCATTAATTATTCATTTATAAAGTTCGTATTGCATTATCTATATGATTTTATGTGATTTATAATATATAGAATAATTATAAGTAGGAAATTTTCATTGATATAATTTTGGGTTGTTACACATCCTATAAATCTCTTATTATATTCCTCCTCAAGGGTGTAACATTATTAAAATAGATATGAAACTTAGAGGGAGGGGAGGGAGGAGGTTGGATCATGAGTTGATCGCATAGAGATGATGGACATGTCCATGGATGTGACTCCACATTGAAGAAACAATGATTCTTCATAGAGGAAGGGCCTTATTATTTTCATTTCATCTTTATTTAAGAATTCCATATTAAATTGATGGATTAGAATATTTGTTCTTCATGGATGATTTTGGGTGATGTCTAACCAAGAGGCTATGTTTTTTGGATTTTATAATAATAACTAGTGTGAGTAAAGATAGTTGAAAAAGGTTGAAGAAGTTATTTTTCTTGATAATAATTGAATATGATGTAAGGTATAAGACATTAAAGATTGGGTAATGTTTAATTTTCATACAATATTTAGTGAGTTGATGAAATTGGAAGCACATGGATGTACTAGAGGAGAAATTTAAATAGATACATTGATATCTCTATCATAGTCTTAGAAATAGTGTTCATTTCTTTAAAAAAAATAATATGTTTTAGTGTAAAAAATTGTGATGTTTCCAATTGTTTTAAAAAAAATTGAGTGTAAAAGAGTTGGATCTTATAATGAATAATATAGTGATAAATGTTTTGGAAGTTTTACATAGAAACCACGATGCAAGGCAATAATTCATGCTATGACTGGGGATTGATATCAAAATTTGTAAAAGTATAAGAAAATTAATGTGTTTATTTTCAAGGTTCATAAATTTCTTATCCTTTTTCCAATTCTGGAGTTTTAGATATATTTACACTATAATGGACCAAATCGTTATTGGAGTTTTATATTGAAATTTCTAAAATGCATGGGAAATGTGTGAGGTTCTTTTCCATGTTTATAAGGTTATTTTAATTTTTAAAAATGTATCATTTTGGATGAATTTTTTCCGTAATGATATCAACCATGATGTGGTGGTGATTAGAGTTAAAAAAGGAAGACAACCCTCAAGCTAGAACTACCCAAGTAGCCAGCTATCAGAGATAGTGTCCATGCATTAAAACAGGCTAGTGAGGATGGATATGAAGTAACATAGTTCCAAAAAAGGTCTGTGAAGGAATGAAGAGTGTGATTATGCACCCATTAGTTTGTATAAAATGGTGTAGTGTGGAACTGTGGAGAAGTAGTCATAGTACAGGGAAACACCAGGATTTTTATTCAAGCTGATTGTTGTCGCCTCTTGATTTGTTAGGAATCATCATTACAAATGATGGTCTGATATGATATTTAGCTAATGTAGGCCAAACCAAAAGATAAGAGTCTACTCTATAAGATTATGCATAATATATTTGACTTTTTCAAATCTAGAGATTCTGAGTTATACAACACAATATGAAAGACCATACCATGGATGTGATCAACCGATTTTTTGTGTTACTAGTGTTTTGAGGGAACCTATACTGTGGAGACATTGATGCATCAAAACCTAATTAAGATCAAAGGAAACTAACTAATACCACACAAAAGAATTACATTTTTGATATGGAGAGTGCATACATATGATATTGAAAGAAAGTGAAATTGCTGACTCTATTGGAACTTGCACCATGGAGAAATAAACCACGATGAAACGTGTTCAAAGGTTGGGTAGATGTGAGGATATTTAATATAATTTCGAGGAGTTATAATGGAATATAGTTGGATATAAATTTTCAATATATGTGTTAAATTATTCCATACCACAATAAAGAGTACAAAAATACATAATTTTATTCCACTAAAAATTAATTGGTGTGTTATAGATTAGGATTTTAGGTTTTAATTTAATTTAAATGAAATTTAATAACCACACTAAAAATGTGTGGACACGTAGAATGATTGGAGATAATTAGGAGGATATGGAGTGATCTCAACCCTTGGATCAAAAGGGTTGGATTCTATAATTCTATAAGACTAGTTATAACAATTCTAGAAAAGTAGCTAGAATAAAGAGAGTATTGTGTATCCATATTTCAGAGAAGATGAAGGAGAGAGCCAAAAAAATTACCCTATAATATCCATCATAATTAGAGAGTCACTAGTAGAAAAAATACCTTTTAACATTGTTTTTCTATCTGAAGTAAATGCAATAAATATTTTTAGTATTATTTTAAACATTGATTGAATAAACTGACATTAAAATAACTATTTTTGAGGATTTTGATTTTTTACTATTTTGATAATTGATTTCAAAAGTTACACTTTTAGGACTTTCGAAGTCATCCATAAAATTATCCAACTCTCATAGTGTCTATTTATTTTAAATATTTCGATATATATTACTAAATTGGAAGAAAAAACAAGATAATTGAACTAAAGATTATAGAAACCCAATGAGAACAAGAAAAATAAACTTAAATATTCAATTTAATTTATTTTATTATGGTAGTATCCTTTAAATATAAATATTTTTGGTTGATATTCCTCTTTTTTTGAGTAAATAAATCATATGGAGTCCTTAACCTTGGTTGGTAAGGCATTTTAAACTATGGGTAGTAAATATCATGTGGATTTTTTATATTCTTAAATTAGTTGGAAGATAAATTCTTCATAATAAAAAAATCAAAGTGATGGAATGATGATGTTGAGTGAAGATGAGTAGAACAAAAATTTAGAAAGAGGGAGAATGAGAAGTTATATATGGTACTTGAATTTTTTTCCACGATGTAATAAAATTTACTTAGGATTTAAAAAATTAAAAATGTATTATGAAAAAAATTGAATTACTGATAATGGGTGATGGGTGGTTAGATTTTAACATTGGTTATATAAATAACTGATATTAAAATCCTTTTAGTTTAACCCTTGTATGTTAAAACTCAACAGAAAAAGATTTTAACAGTTGTTATGTAAATAACCAAGGTTAAAAAAATAACATAGGTTATTAAATATCCAAAATTAAAACCCTATTATAAATTAAATTTTCTCTACTAGGGATTAGAGGATATAAGGAGAAGGAGGAAAACACTACAACATATAGTTTCAAGAAATAGAAAAAGGTAATAATATAATTCATGTTCTATAATTATCTTCACCCAAAAGAAGAAATTGTTGATACTGAGACTTACAGAAGAAAAATGATCAAACCCTCACATCAAGGATTTGATCCCATACAATGTAAAAGAAGTAGATAGATACAAAGTAGATAATAACAGAGCATCAATTTGGAGGAATAAAATGTAAGGATTCTCATTAATCTTTACTAATTAAAAATATACCCTCATTTCTATAAACAATTAAAGAAGACCCACATGTTAATAAACTATCCATCCTTGTCTTAAAGTAGTGAATGATTAGACAAGAGGAGGGAATTCCCTTGGATCATTAGTGTTCCTTTCTAAATCTTATATCCATATAAATAATGAGTTATAGTGGATTTCCTAGAACACTATCATAACACCATGTGTATATTCCTATGACTAGCCCTTAGTGGTGAACCAAGTAAAATCCATGTGTTGTGTATGATTTCCTTTATTCAATTATTTTTTATTTAGGTAAAATGACATAAGTGATTAAGAGTTTTAATGTGTTCCTATAACAAGAAAACAAGATCTATACAACTATATTGACCATTAAAAATGAATGTTTTAATCATTTAACTCATTGATTCACCGCCCTCTCAAGATGATTCGAGTTAATGTTGTCCCAACATGTGATTCTTCATCATGACTATAATATTATTTTCTATCACCCACATTATGACTACCAAATCTTGATTCTGGGATTTTAATCCATGAATCATGGAAATTCTAGGGAATGAATGTTTGACCCAAACATCATTCTTGAATTTTTGTAATGAATTCATTAATGACCAATGAAGAATTTCATAGTTGGATTATTATTTCTACATTTATATATATATATACATATCTACCTCACTTTATCCCTACCTACCAATCATATGGCTAGTGATAGGGGTTCAACATTATTAGGGAGACTTGTTTTTTCATGGGAGGGAAGGCCAGTCGTTTTCACGGATAACATTTCATGAATGGAGGCCAACCTATATCATGTCAAATGATGTTAAAAGGGGAGACTGAGCACCATTGTAGTCAGTAGTGCCTTAAGGGAGATCGACTGGTATTGTAGTTGGTGTTACATGAAGGGAGGTTGGTCTCCATTATAGTTTGTGATGCGTTTAGAGAAGTTCGACTACTATTGCACCTGGTGGTGCATGAAAAGTGGTTAAACACTATAAAAAATAGTGTTGAGAGAGGGATAGGATGGCTGTCATTATGACTTATGACCCATGTGGAGTGAATAATGGTACAATAAATGGGTATGTTTATTATTTACCTACCAATAATCTGATCACTATAGGATCAGAGAATGACCATATTTCCATCTAGATGGCGGGTTGGACAAGTGGTTGGTCTAGATAGGGTCTTACCCAACCTAACCCAGGATGGGGTGGAACATGTTACTAGTAATAAATGTCTACCCACCACCCAACATGCCATGTGTCACACCCGAGGTTCTCCATATAGCCTGATACTACCCCAAGTGGTGGTGTTTTTATTAAAATACTCACCGGATGTCTGATTTGGAAAAATAAATAACATATCATGAGTATTTTTCCATATATATTGCAATTTGATGGTCCATTTGGACATCCAAGGCTAGTATTGAGATAAGTGATGTATTTTTTAAATTTATCTATGTATGATCAACAATTGAGTGCAAGCATGACAATCAGAGCATTCAATGGTCTAGAACCTGACACTCATCCATTGTGTGACACTCTAAATAGTTGTATGCTAATTTTATATACTATTTTACACTCTCATATATTTTTTGATAATATCATATATTATACACTCCATCGAAAATTTTTACACCACCCTTGTCTACTATGCTTAATTCGGCAAGGCATAGGTTCTCCTTTTGACTCATGAGAGGAAACACGGCTGATAGATGGGTAGTTCATATTTTGGGGGTTGTGTGCTAATTCCCCTATGGATGAGCTATATAGAGTGAAACTTCCATATATGCTCGGGGTTCTATCAATTAAATATTAGATGCAATGTCCTAGACCTATCTGGTCCATTCCTTGCTAAAATCTAGTGTTTGAGGTGTTTTGGGAGGTCAAGGTGACTTATACCCAACACTTTTCCAAATTTACAAACTGTTTTATGAAACTGTATCACTTTTCCTTTTCCAAAATTCCAAATTGTTTCATGAAACTATTTCACATTTCATTTTCCAAAATTCCAAACTATTTCATGAAACTATGTCACTTTTCCTTTTCCAAAATTCCAAATTGTTTCATGAAATTGTGTCACTTTTACTTTGAAAAAATTCCAAAATGTTTCATGAAACTATGTCACTTTTCCTTTTCCAAAATTCCAAATTATTTCACAAAAAAAGAGTCATAGAAACAGTGTCACAGAAACGGTGTCATAGAAACGGTGTCAATGAAACGGTGTCACAGAAGCGGTGTCACAAAAACGGTGTCACAAAAATGGTGTTAGAGAAACGGTGTCATCGAAATGGTGTCATAAAAATGGTGTCACAGAAATAGTGTCACATAAATGGTGTCACAAAAACTTAGTCACATAAATGGTGTCAGAGAAATGGTGTCACAGAAACGGTGTCATCAAAACAATGTAACAAAAACTGTGTCACAAAAATGGTTTCACAGAAACGGTGTCACATAAACTGTGTCATAGAAACGGTTCCATAGAAATGGTGTCATAGAAATGGTGTCACAGAAATGGTGTCACAGAAATGGTGTCACAGAAACTGTGTCCCAGAAACTGTGCCACATAAACGGTGTCAGAGAAATGGTGTCAGAGAAATGGTGTCACAAAAATTGTGTTATAAATACAGTGACACAGAAATGGTGTCACTGAAACTGTATCATAGAAATGGTGTCACAGAAATGGTGTCACATATACTGTCTCATAGATACTATCTCATAGTTACTGTCTCAAAAATACTATTTCATATTTCCTTTTTCAAATTTCCAGATTTTTTCGGTTTCACCGATTTAATGTTTTTTTGACGTTAAACAAATTCAAGGCCTTATTTTAAGGGATTTAAGACTGATTCAAATCCCATAACTCCTATATTAATTTCCCTATGGTTTGGTATTCCTTTACTTGGTCAAACTTCTTGGTTTAATGCGACCCTCTCTTAATGGAAAATCCAATGTATCTTAAACCACCGCTATGTTAAATCTTCTAAAGGGACGAGATGTCTTCCTCCCTTGTTCTTCCTCCTTGTTCTCTAGTGAGAGACTCTCAAAAATTTCATTCCTTCCTATAGTATCTATGTGATAAAACTTTCCTCTTTGGATTGGTTCCCCTTGAATTTCTTCTTGCTGCAAGTGCACCCCTATTTTGGTGCAACCAAGTAGTATCGATCAATCTTCTATATATGGTATGATCTATAATCATTATTTTGGGTTCATCTCCTTCTATTTATCCTTTCCCTATTATGTCATTCTATATCCATGTTTCTAATGGACTTTTCTTGGGTGTTGGTTGTTGTGGTGGTGTCTTTGTATCCTCGTGTGGATGCAGTCCTGAAAGAGAGGTGATCATGATCTGTTTTGTTGGTATGTTCTCATTCAAAGATCATCAGAAACCTTTTTTGATAGGGGATTAATTACTTCTCTATTATTTTACATTCAACTATATAGTTATCATGTTTTATCCCACTTTATCACAAAGGAATTTAAATAAAAATATTTGAACCGTATAAATAAATTGATATTGATCGTATGTTATTTCCTATTGTTTTACTAGATAGTGTGATATCTATGATTTTCTTGTTAGCATGTCATTCTTGATTAAATTGGTAAATAACTTAACTGTGATTAATTTTCATTATTTGAAAAAGATAAAGAGGAATGTAAATAAATCTGGTAGTTGTTGTAATTTTATGATAATCAAATTGATGTAGTAAGCATGTTTAATTATGTGTGATATCTTGTTGTTTACGTTTCCCGTCATTGGAACCTACGAATAATAAATGGTTTAATTCAAGATGGATTAAATAATTCGTTACTTGATAAAAATATAATCCCTTATAGGGTTCTGAGTTCCCTCTTTCTTGTTTAAGGGACAAGATCCAAATTGATAGGATGTTTGTTTTTCTGCAGCTTATGTTGTGATGTGAGCCTGGATGACTGTTTTGATATGTGGGGGTAGGGAGACCCATTTTTTGTAGAAGAAGTTGATTCCTAGAGTGGATAGATGTATTGTTTTATGCATGTGGGTGTCGGGGAGGACACTAAAGATGATGAAACAGGTTTGATGTGACTGTTTTGATGATTGATGAATCTTGTTGGTTGTATATCTTCTTTCCTTTCCCCACTACTGAAGGTAGCTAGTCTTTCTTACCCTCCTTCCAAAAGGGGAGAAGATGTGTAGGGTATTCCACATGCTTTTTGTGTTTATCTTCTCAAGGGAGGATGGTTCTATGCTCTTGCTAAAGGTCGCAAAGACTAGATGGGTAGTTTAACTACCCATCATGTTGAGCCCCCTTATGTTTAGTAGCTTAGATTGTTTATCTAAAATGCCATGTAATATGGAAAATTAATAATGCTGTTAATAAATGATTGGATAAATGATGTTAACCCATGGGGTTGGAGCTTGTAGGGATTCAATGTAGAGGTTACAATTTAGAGGAACAATAGAATTTGGGTGTGATGCTAATGAAATATAATGTGGAATTGATAATGGTTAATTAACGTTTAAAGGTTTAATTAATCTAAAGTGAAACTGATAAAAAGGAAATGATTTAATGTAATAAATATATTTAAATGTTTGTGTGCTTATAGTATTCTTAGTCTTAGAAGTGGAAGACGAGAGTCTGAGAGACGTTAGCTACGGTTAACTCTGAGACTAGGTTTTTCCCAAAGTGTGGTTATGATCTATATTATATCATGTACTTTTTGTGTTTCTATATTCTACCCCACCCTTTCAGTTAGGGAGACTAACACCCTAGGGATTCTGAGCCATAGGGGGGGTGTTTTCCCCAACATTCCAGTGGGAGGACGGATGGCTGACTACCCCATTTATCCTTTCCCTCTTCTCTTGGTTGTTACTTGTGCTGGTAGGCACAATGGTTAGTTTTCCCTATATATGTGTGTAGATGGCTATAATTTATTTTGGTAATTCACATATATATATTCTGGATATAGTTTCCTATGGACTACTATAGGTGTAATGTGTATAGGCTATGATGGCTTGAGGATCCTTACTCGATGTATGGGATATAATGGATTGAGGTTTAACACCCAAAATATGATACACGTTATGCGAGCTGGGGTGGCTCCTGGAAACTACCTGGTTAATTTTCATACATGGACGTGGTGGTTTTTTCACATGAGGTTCATGTTTTGGTGCTATGACCATGTGTTTGTGGGCAAGCCTTTTTGGAGAGAGATGCTTTGGACGCACGACATTGGGGAAAAGCGACAAACCAATGGGGAAGTGGTAGCGGGGTATCCTTGATATTATTTACTATATTATATAATCTTACATGCGATACTTGGTGAGAGTAGACATGGTGAGGTTGGGAACATAGTATACCTATTTAGGTGATGAATTAGTTTCACTTATTGTTCATTGTGCTTTAGCATGATTTCTTTACTTTTGTTTGAGAGGCCCTAGGGAGGATCCTACTGAGTATATAGTTATACTCACCCTATGTATATATAAACAATTTTTCAAGTCACTGGAGTAGGTTGGAGATCAAGATGGTTACTACTATCTTGGGGTTGCAGGAGCTGTTTGGGCTTCATGGTTGCTGCTATTTTTACTTTCCTTTGGTACTTGATGTTTCCTTTCAGTTGTAGTAGTTTTTTTGTCATTAAATATGTTTAATTGTGATTTATTTTTTATTGCAGTCTGGGTTGGAGTTGGTTGGTATCTGTCTTATCTATCTCTTTCTCATGCATTCTCTTAGAGTGTAATGCCTCCCATATGTGTGTTTACTAGATCCTCAGTGCTAGTCACCAACCCAGGTCCTACTGGAGGCGGGACTCGGGGGCCATTATCCCCCTTCTCACATTTCCAACCTAGGAGGGGTACACTTTGTGGGTATGGGGTCGTGACATTAGATGTGTGGTTATGATAGTAGTGGTTAATATGCGCATTAATTAAATATACTCTTAGTCTCGAGGATCAGGTTCCCCTTTATAGATTATGGTGGTGGTTTGGAGAGAATGTTTAGAGGATTGGATTTACTAAGTGATGTGACTCTTTGATCACTCCTCTATGCCTTTGAGGTGAAGCATGTACCTAGGATATCTACATAAGACTATGTGGGATTTTTTTACTCCTAGAATTTCTAGTTTTTATGAGGTACAAATTTCATGGATTATGCTTAGATGACTAGGACTTCTTTATATTCCTAAGAATTCTAGTTGTAGAGCATATATGAATTTTATTTCATTGAATTCATATTATTTTTTTATGTATCATTATTTTGAGATAACTTGTTTATTTTATTTTCCATTTTTATTTTGGGGTTCTCTACTCAGTATGTTTTTACTTACCCCTCCAGAAGCCTTATTCCAACACATGTTATGTCTATGCAGGTGGCGCAGGGTTTAGAGATGATCTTGGTTGATGTGGTGATAGTTTTTATTATTTAGAGCTATAACATAGTAGTGATCTTGGGGGATGTGGTATTGGTGGATCTTAGTGGTTCCAGGAGGTGATAGTAGTAGTAAATGTTCATGTTTAGAGCTATCTTACTGGGATTATCTTTTTTTATCATATCTATTTATATTGGTATTCTTTTTTGGTGGTTAAGTGTTTATCTTTCCCTATTTTCATTATATATTATTTATTAGATTATCTTTTAGATTTTAGAATTTTTCTTATGAATTATATATATTCTGGTTAGTTTTATTTATCTTTTCTTCCATATTATGTCATGCATGTGGGTGTGCGTTGTGTAACACCACCAAATTTTAAAATACGAACATCACATTCGATATCATGTATGACACGCAATACGAATCATAGAAATAAATATAACATCACAATAATTTATGATATATTTTACTATTTTAAATAAATTCAATCTATTCTATAGCTTTAGATGGACGCAATATAAAGTTTTCTTGTATTACATGCAATAACTAGTTTCTTCAATAGCTTTCATTACACACAAGACCGGGTTTTACCGAATAACAATATATTATTAATATTATTATTTAATATGATAGTTATCACCTAGCCATTAGAATAGCTGATATAAATAATATTAGGTAAATTATTAAAATATGTTTTACACATGTATGTATAAAGAATCCATTTTTTGGAAATTATTTGAAATGAAAAGAAGAACCACTTGAAAGAAAAAGAAACATTTTTAGAAAAACTACATTATCCTAAAAGACGGTTTAGTCGCACTTGGTGCATATAATTTAAAATTATTTTTTACCAATTTTATAAAATTTATATAAAAAAATAAAATTAATTTTTGAAATAGGAATACCAAAACTATCTTAGGGTTATTTTTTGGCATTTTTCCACCAAATTTCATTTTTTATGACTAGTGAAAAATACTGGATTTTAATTGAAAACTATCTTTTCATCTAAATAATTTAAAATGTTAAGTTATATTTTGAATAGGTATTAAATTTAAAAAGTTAAATTGTACATATATCAACCCAATTTAGGTTATTTTAATCTTTTTAATATTTTATTTATATATAAAAACTTAGTAAACTTTTGAACATTTTAATTTTAAATACCTGCTTCCTCATCACGTCTTCAGGATTAATTTTAAATTAAAGTCATCCACTTATATGAATTGAATATGAAAAAATGGATCCAATATTTGGAATTAAAATAATTTATAATATCTAATAAGGCAATATTATCTTTTACCAAAGTTAATATTGAAAATAGTTAAAATTAATTACAATGATTATTGTAAAAACATATTTACGTAGTGGTTAAACTTAGAATATAAGGTGTAAAATGACCTATAAACATGTAAATAACCATTAACTAGAATTATTTCTACTCATAAAACCTTATTCTATATTTTTATGAGTTATTGGGATAATATTCCATTAAATAGACCTATATAATAAGTTATGTAATGAAAAAGACAAAAATGATTCTTTTCTTACTTTAGATTTCTATTAAACTTTGGGATAGGGGAAAAAATAACATTTGTTCATTTATATAGATCATTTTTAAATATAAATGAGTTTTTTATTTCATAATAATTTATTTTAATTTTTAGAGATGAATTAATTAATTTAAATGCCTAAAAACCCAACACATTAATTATCAAGTTAATAATTAACAAAAATAAATGATACTTAAAATATAAGCAGTCGTGTAAATTGAATGAATTACCATATTACCTTAATTTTTTAGAATAATATATCATGTTACATAGTTTAAAACTTAATATATTCAAATTATATCATTTTATTGATATTTTCAAATTTAAATTAAATAAATAATTTCAAAACTGGCGTAATGTTATTCTATAATAAATGATATTTTATTGAGTTATTTAAAAATTATAAAAAAACTATCTTTTGTAAAATTATTTTTAAATATAAATAAACACAAAATATGGTCCATTAATGAAATAATTGATCTTTTTTAATGAACATAATGACTTCTAAATATTAAAAACTTTGTTGTCACGGTTAAGGTCAAAGGAGTGTTTTTGCGCATTACATGCACTTCTGTTAAAATTAATTTAAAAAAATATGGTGTTTTAATTTTTTAAATCAGATATATATTTATAATCAGTGCGTATAAATTATATTATAATTATCACTTTAATTTAGTCTTAATTAATAAATTACCTAGGTTATAAAATTAGTTACCCTAATAAGAACCAAAATGTTAAAAGTAGGGAAAACTTATAAGTTAAGGAACAAATTGATAAAAATGTGTTTTTTGTGTGGTGGAGGTGTTTAGAGACCATAATTACCCTACAATACATTATTTTTCAATTTTTTTGGCACATAAGGTAAGGGTGACCTCTCAACAGTGAATTCTTTTGGGTATTTACAAGAATGCCACTCCTCGTCAATTATAAAAGGGCATTCACTCTCCCCGCTTATTCACACATCCCAATCCATTTGAATCAACCCGAACATACCTAAATAACTTAAAACTTACATACCTTCATCTTATAAGCCTTATTTTTAGAATAAATCAATACATTTAAGGTTTTAGTTCAAACCTTAGTAGGATACCCGAAGAAGTGGTAATGTTTCTATAAAAGTGTTTTTATTTTATTTCCTTCTCCCCCTCCTTAAATTATTTTTTATCATGATTATATAATAACCTCAGTATCTTAAATATAATGATATATTGTTATGTTAAGGTTAATTCCTACAAATTCACACACTTCCATCAAATGAGTTACGAAATCATCGTTCATGTGTACGACGAACTACCACCTCGCGAACATTTTTCCATTACCACCTTTCAAGGTTGGGAATAATGATGGGAATACTATTTATATATGATATTTAATATTTATTTATGCTTATATAATTATTTTATAACACATAAATTCATGAATTCCATTTTTTTGTAATATAATAATGTCTCTGGTGTGTACGTTGGACTACCGTCTCGCGAAGCAATGTGATTCATTCACGCTTTACATGGAATGTATTACCGATAATTCTGATAAACTTATGTGATATATATGAAATAATATGGATAATATAATGATAATATATATATGAATATATATATATATATAATTCAATTTTATTTCTTTCAATACGATAAGATAATGGAAATAATGTCCATGCGTGCGTACGACCTACCGTCTCCACGAATAGTGTATTTCATTTCCTATCACAAAATTTCATGGATAACTATAAAAACACATATAATGAATATATATGATATTTTAATCATATTTTAAATTATATATATCATAAAATCATGATTGAAATAATAGGAACAGAAAATAACAGGTCAAAATATACTTGAAAAACAATGCAATTGACACCCAAAACAATGAGAATAATGAAAGATTATTAACAAACGGGTGATAAGATGTTATAAAATGATAATATATGACATTATAAATATTAATATGGTTTTTAAAAAATTTAATAACATGTCTAAAACCATTATACATGTGGCTAAATATCATTAATCTGAAAGTAAGTGTAAAATAAGATATTTCGTCTCAATTTACATTCCTGTGAGAATTATTTATTATTATGAACTAATTCAATTTTATGTGGTGTATATATTACCCATATATCATTTAAAATTTTAATTCACACATAATTCATGAAATATTATGTTTCACTTTGAATTATCTCATTTATGGGGTTTTGACTTTAAAATTAACATGTGGTAAAAGTTATCTTGCAATCTCACTTTGGTTTGTGATTGCTAACTTTCTCTTGAAATAATCACTTCCTGTTGGTCACTTTACATTAGAAATTAAATTTAAAATAACTATACATATTATTATGTGATTGATATGATTATCTCCTAAACCATATACTATTTTTATATTCGGTGTTCACTTTGAAGGTTATTTGATTAACAAGGGAAATATTGATAAATCTACAACCTTTTTTCAATAGAGATATTTGATAAGGCACATTGTTTGTAAATTAAATCGATTATTTAATTTTTATAGAATGATTTTGAAATTTAGTTAATGGCTGGGTATTGGTTAATGTAAGCCCATCAATGCATCAGTACTATCATTGGATGAATTAGTTGACCAAATCAGATGGTTTTTTACTCACAGACTTGAATTGTCTTGAGGATAAATATTGATAGTAACTATCTTGAAGATAGATCTTGATAGTTTAGATGTCCAAAATTATAAATTACACCAGTATTTTATTAAATGTGATTTTTATATTAGTTAAATTATCCATGGTCAAGTTTCATGCTCATGTAATTATTTATATGTCATTATTTGATCATCTTTTATTATTTCCATATTATTCTTAGGTTATTGATTAATTAACATGTTTTTAGTCTTTTACCTTGACATGATGATTATAATTTATTGATTATTGATATATTATATTGTACTTAACCCTTATTGGGAATTTTAGATCCCAATTTTTTACTTTCCCAAGGATATGAAGATGAATTCTTAGAATGAGTTTCATGTATATCGATCTTTTACATTTTTATTTTTTTTCATTTCCCAATATAAAATGGGTATCATGGATGTAATATGGTTTTACAAAACTGATAAACTATTTGGTCCTTTTTATTTGAATATTTTATCTATGCTAATGTAATTAGGTAGGGCACCGACCCTGGGCTACTGGGGTTGGGGTCGTTATAGTTGGTATTAGAAAAAATTTAGTAGAAACCTTGGGAACTAGATCTAGGAAAACATATATTAGAGAACATAACCCCATGATAGATTTTGGGGATAAGTATATAATATGATACTAATGTTTTGGGATTATACAATATGTTTCATAATGATATTATTGAATCTAGTATACGCTATTGTTTAGAAATGATGCCTAATATAATTAATGGGAACCCCATCAATGTATGTAATCGAGAGAGTAAGAATGATCATTTATTTGATGGGTTTAATCCAATATTTTTAAGAGAACTAGTCTCCCAAAATTTATCATCATATAAGGACATAGTATCATGTGCTAGAAATATAGAGAAATAATTCTCTAAGTATTATGTCTTCAGAGGGAATCATGAGAATACAAGGATGGATGTGACAAATATAGATAAAGGAAATAATAGAAATAGGTATTTTTTCACATGTGATAATTGTGTAAATAATCACATTGGCACTTTCATAAAAGGAATTTGATTTTTCTGTAAGTTTGGAGAGAAAGGACACCATTATTGTGATTACAAAGTTATGAAAAAACGTTTACAATGTATAATGAATCATATGAAAGGATAAAATACATTAAAAAAATATATTTCTCAAGCATCAAAGGAATATACCTCAAAAGAGGCTAATGGATCATGATCAAGCTTATGATAATACCATATATGAAGTGGATTGATGAATATAATTTTTCTTGGATTCAAGAATTATTTCATTTGAGTATTTATCAATGATTTAATGGTTATAATATTTATTAAATATTTAAGTATTGTACTATAGTACTACTTCTTAAGGGATTTGAAATAATATGTTGAATTGTACCAAGAAATTTGATTCAGTAACAAGTTTAAATTTTTGGAAAACACATGGTTGAGGGGAAGATAACCCTTTATATGTTCCTGATTTTGAGATAATAATTTTAGAATAAAGAGATAAATGATATGGATAAGGTAAATTGGATACTATTAAATTCCTTAGAACTGATTATAATGTTTTGGATCATAATATTTTGGAAGTTTCATAAGGTTAAACATTTATGAAATGCCTTAAGTTGAACATTGGATGAGGTCTTAGAGATTATTGTATTAATTCACTATATAAAGATTTTTCATATTGGATAAGATGTGCAAACCATATTGGTTTTGGAAAATAGTTAGAGATAGAATGATTTATTAGGGATCTTAGGATCCATTAAAAGTGGATTTTAGAGCTTTAGGAATAAAAAAAAATTATTCCAGTATATTCATTTCTTGGAATAAGGGATGAATTGGAAATTGATCAAAGCAGAACTAAATGATAAAATTATGATTATGAAATAGAAACATATTAAGAAAGTATATTTTCTTATATTATTATATAATAAAATAATTATAAATCTTTCGAAGAAGGGTCTTGAAACCAAAAAATTTTCTTAGTACCTTAATTTCTGATTAACCGATTGTTTTTTCAATGATCACAAATTTTTGGATTTGATCCCCTTAAATTTCCATTGATCATTCACTTGCTTGTGATAAAAGAACCCAATCACTCTCTATAATTATTTACACTTTTCTTCAAAGTCCACATATTCACTTTCCACCAATATTATCATATGTGTAAGCCTAGTTATATGTTATCTGACATGTTATTTGTACTTCCCTATCTCTCTTATTAAGAGGATTTTTTATGAACACTTTATGATGTGTGTTTTTTATACAATGGTATTTCCAAATTTAAAACCCTCGATTACTGAGATCATTTTTAAATTTTATGGGAATTATTTTTGAAGGTGAGGAGAATGTAACATCACAAAATTTTAATATATGAACATCATATTCAATATCATGTATGACACACAACACCAAGAGTAGAAATGAATATAACATCTTGATACTTTATCATATATTTACTATTTTCAATAAATTCAATCTATTAAACATATTTAAATGCATGAAATAATGATTTTGTTTTTTTATAGTGAATTCCTTGGTGACCAATTAATTATAAATGAAAACAATAACCAATTGAAAGAAAAAGAAACATTTTTATAAAAACTGTATTTTCCTAAAAGACGGCTTAGCCGCACTTGGAACACATAATTTAAAATGATTATTTTACCAATTTTATAAAATTTATAAGAAAAAATAAACTTATTTGTTTAAATATGAATACCAAAATTATATTAGTTTGAATTTTTGGTATTTTTTGCGAAGTTTCCTTTTTTGATGAATAGTGAAAATAATAGATTTTAATTGAAAACTGTCTTTTTTTTATAAAAAATATATAATGTTAAGTTATATTTTTAATTGTTTTTAAAATAAAAATAGATCAATTATAAATATATTAATCAAATTTAGGCCATTTTTATAATTTTAATATTGAATTTAGGTATAAAAACTTAGTAAACTTTTGAACAATTTCACTTTAAAAACCCGCTTTCTCATAGCGTCTGTGGGATTAATTTTAAATTAAATTATTCTAATTATGTGAATTTAAATTGTAAAAATGGATTAAATATTTTTAATAATCATAATATGTAATTTCAAATAATCCCAACTTAACTTGTTACCAAAATTATTAGTGAAAATAGATAAAATTAATTACACCGATTAAGGTAAAAACAAGTTTACTTAGCCAATAAACTTAGAATATAATGTGTAATATGACCTATAAAATTATCCAAAAACCATTGGATAGAAATATTTATACCCTTAACACATTAGGATTTATTTTTATGAGTTATTGGAATAATATTCCATGAAGGTGACCTATATAATATGCTTAGTAAAGAAAAGAACAAAAAATATTCTTTTCTTGCATTTAATTTCTATAATGATTTGGGATAGGTGAAAATATAACATATCTTCATTTATGTATATAATTTTAAATATAAATTAGTTTTTTATATCATTATAATTTATTTTAATTTTTTATATATGAATTATTTATATTAAAATCTTAAGAAAACCCAACGCAGTAATTATATAGTTAATAATTAAATAAAATAAATGATACAAAAAATATAAAAAGTGAAATAAATTGAATGATTAATTTTATTACCTTAATTTTGTAAATGAATATATCATTATACAAAGATAAGAAATTAATATATTCATATTCTATCATTTTATTATTATTTTTAAATTTAAATTAAATAAATAATATCAAAATTGACATTAATGTTATTTTATAACAAATGATATTTTATTAAATAATTTAAATTTACTAAAAATAAAATATTATGTAAATTTTTTTTAAAATATTAATAAATATAAAACTTGGTCCATTCATGGACCAATTTATTTATTATGATGAACATATTGACCTCTAAATAGTAAAAACTTTGTTAGCACAGTTAAGGTTAAATTTGTGTTTTTGTGTATTACACGTGCCTCTATTAAAATTAATTTCCAACACACTTACAAATTTGAATTTTATAAATGATATATCATTTTATATTATAATGGGAACTAAATTATCGAATAAGTCTCACATTGATTTATTCCTAATCGAAAAATTACCAATGTTAGAAACTTAGTTACCCTAATAAAAACCAAAATGGTACAAGTAAGGAAAACATAGAAGTTAAGGAACAAAAAGATAAAAATGTGTTTCTTTTTATGATGTGGAGGTGTTTATCGATCATAATTCCCCTAAAATCTATTATTTTTTTCAATTTTGGAGGCACATGAGGTAAGGGAGACCTTCCAATGGTGAATACTTTTGGGTATTTTCAAGAATGCTACTCCTCCTCCATTATAAAAGGATATTAACTATTCCCACTTATTCACCCCTCTCAAGCCATATTTCTAGACCAGAACGTACCAAAATCAATTCCAAACTTCTCTAACCTCATCATATAAGCCTTATTTTTTGGAATAATGAAATCATTTTATGATTTTAGTGAAAACCAAAGGAGGATACCTGAATAAGTGGTATTGTTTTTCTAAAAGAAGTTTTATTTTATTTCCTTCCCCATCTCATTTTTTAATAACCCAGAAATTCCATGTTTTTTTTAAATTATATGGAATTATTTCGAGACCAGACGCTCTGATGGAACCTGATTTCGAGGCCCGGTGATCCCAGAATAGAACTTTTAACTTTTTTAGTGCATTTAAATAAACATGTGAGCATGTTTTTCTAACATTTAATCCGGTGATCAGATCAAAAATTCGAGGGCACCGTTGAACTCGGAACACAACGAATCTCCTAGAATAGAACTAAATTCAACCGTCAAGGGTCGACCAGAAAATTTAATTTTTAGATTTTTTATAAAAAAATAATATAAGTTAAAAAGTTATTTTATTTGTTTTTCCCAACCATTGGGAAGTGGAACAGTGGCGCTGCGGTGCAATGACAAAGAAATGAAGAGTCACATTAAATGAATCTCACTAATGGATCATAAATGTACAATGTAATGATGCATTAAATGAAGCATAACAGATACACTGTTTCATAAATGAAAGAGCGTAATGACACAAAGATGCAGCGTAACAGAAACGTTGTGACATGTTTTCTTTTAATGGGTTAATAATTTAGAGAAATCTAGATCAAAGGGTGGAATTTATCTAACGGATCTACGATGAGAATTATCTCCAACAAAAAATGACAGATTCTATTGAATCACCAATGACATCAATGTACCTCGAAGAACAGGACTCGAGAGCATCGAACACCAACGAAACTTGAATCCCTATAAAAATATCCCTTCAGAGACAAACTCCAATGAGGTAGGGTTATTTTTGTTTTAAGTTACCTCGTTATATTATTCTAAAATAAAGAACATGGATAAACCCACAAAGATGTTGATCTGCAGATCACTCGTTCTTGTAGGAGGGTACTTTACTTGGGGTTTTACGTCAGGATTATTAATTATTTGTAATAGAACGTCAAAACTTTATCGCATGTTTCTAAGCCTCTAATGCGGAGGGCACAGGCCGACACGAACAAGGCATGATCCCCTATGCCTTGTGTGTTTTTGAGCATTC
This sequence comes from Viscum album, assembly GCA_963277665.1. Lineage (NCBI taxonomy): Eukaryota > Viridiplantae > Streptophyta > Magnoliopsida > Santalales > Viscaceae > Viscum > Viscum album. The sequence goes on from OY728155.1 coordinate 1,982,520,014, forward strand.
TTTATTGCCGCATCTTCGAAAAGGCATCAAGGAGTATTTGAGGCCATCACAGGGAAGATGGAATCCCTCAAAGGATGTAGGCAGAAGCAGTACAAAGAATGAACCACCAGAGCAGACCCAGTTGTCCGCAGAGGTGGCCGTAGATAGGTGGTAGTGCACCATGATGGTGCGTTGAAAGAAACGTCGCTGCTGACTCGGGCCACGGTGGTGTGGTAGGAGCCGCTAACCTCCAAGCTTGTGGCTGCCAGCGGGCGGACACGAACACCCGGCCGTATTGGAGGCATGAAAGATATGTAACCAAACCACATCGCATTAGGCAAGGCTACGGTCAAACAACCATGGTGGAGGAGGTGGCCCCGGGGACAACCTATGGGGTATGGGGACAGATGTGGCTTCCAGTTGCATCCCAGCCAGGTAGGAACCGGCCCGCCCTTGGCGTGCCGGGTTGGGTGCAGGCCACCCCAGTAATTCGGGTCAGGCTCACAGCTAATAGGTTGGACTGGGCTAGATCGGGGTCAGGTTGGACCCAGGTTGGGTCAGTGGACCCGGGTCGGGTCGGTCCAACCGGGTCGGCACGGACCCGGACCCAACTGACTCCTTTTTAGAAAAACACCAATAACTTAAAAACTAGGCGTCTAATTGATGAGCTGTTTATGGTATTGGAATCATCATGATGAGGCGTATCTTTTAAAATACTCTAAGGAGGATTTCATGTAAATTGAAATATGAAAAATTTCTTGAGGAGTGGTTCTACTGGAATCAAGCGCACTACATGCAGAGATCCTACAGCTGACTAAGACATGAAGAGTGGTGAAAGTGACCCTGTGTGGATCAGTTATGATGGCCCAATAGGAAGCGGATCTGTGTGACCCGACAGGCCTGCGGTGGGGAGCAACTCTGTGTGACTCGACAGACCCACGATACTCGATGGGTAGGGGTACATCAGTATGATGGCCAAGGTGGGAAGCAGCTCTGTGTGACTCAACATGCCCACTATGGGGAGTAGATCTGTGTGACCTAGCATACCCACAATACTCATCCGAGATGAGTACCACAATAGTCCAAGGTTAAGGGGAAGTGGATCTATGTGATCTAGCAGGCCCACGGTGGGTAGTGGCTCTCTGTAACCCAGCATACCCACAATACTCATTGGGAAGGAGTACTCCCGCAGCCCAAGGTGTTTAGTTATATGACTAATAGTCTTAATTTTCTTGCTCTAGATTATACCTAGTGTGAGCTATCTTGCTTCGTGATTATGATTCTTGGTTTTCTTCTGTATTTATTTGTGGTATTTCCTTGTTGTTTTGTGTCCCTATTGAATATTTTGTTACTCACCCCAACACGGGCTTTGCCCACACGTGTTGTGCCTGGTGCAGATGACTGAAAACTTAGAGGAGGAATTGGTGGCCCAGGACCAGGCGGTACCCAGTGAGATCAGGCAGGCAGGACGTGCTTCTATGGCTCTTGATAGATACTCTATACTTACCCATTAGGTGGGGTTTTTAGTGTATGGATTGCCATAGATCATGTACTTTCTCTTGTTGTAGTTTTATTTTGTTGGGTTTATATTCTGTTCCATTTACTTTTAGTTTCACCTTTACACTCAGTGGCTATTTAGTAGAATGCATGCCCTATTTTTCTAGTTTTTTTGGGACATGGTTGTATGTGCATGTGTATAGGTACTCAAGAAAATGCCTCCCATTTTTAGGTTTATGCCTTCAGCACTAGTTTCTAACCCTTGGTCTTTGGGAGGCAGTCTTGGGGGAGTCACAAGAAAAGCGTTGGGGCATGTGTCGTGACAAAGTGGTATTATAGGTGGTCGGTTCTACCTCAACGATTGGGAGTCTGTTGTTTTGATTTTGGGCAACAGTGTTAAATGTTTGGAGTTCGAATTCATATTTGTTTAGTCTAGTATTATTGCAGTGACTGACGTATCCATACACTAGGACCTTGAATTTTGATTTTTGGATCTTTAAATAAAAATACTGGTTGCATACATCATATAGGAATTGAGTGTTTTCTCATGTTCTACTTGAATTAGAGTCAGATCACCATGTATAATCTATTTATTGTGGAACATCTTGATATGTATCAGGATACCTCTATGCAGCCATCCAGCCAGGATTCCGATACGTGACCATGAGGACAACCCGCTTTGAGATGAGGTGTCGGTTCAGGGACTAGTGCTAGAGATTCCCCCACTGGGTGGTGCACCAGTGTTACCACCACCCGTTGGTCAGCATCTACTGCCAACATTACTGGTAGAGGAAACATGTAGGATCAACAACCTAAATGAGTTTCAGAGATAGAGACCTCCCAGGTTCAGGTGAGAGACAGATCCTCAGGTCGCTGAGGATTGGCTAGAAGCGGTGACGCGGGTCTTCCGCTTAGTGAGGATGCCACTTGACTAGATGATGATCTTAGCTGGGAGCCTTATTCATGGATCGACATTGAGATGGTAGAGTTTGATGATCCGGACTCATGATGAGGTGACCCTCTCTTAGGCTAACTTCGTGCATATTTTCCGAAATCAATTTTTCCCTGTGACCTTGCACTCGGTGCACATACATGAGATGCTTCATCTATAGTTGGTTAGCATGATAGTGACTGAGTACTCTGCGAGGTTCAAAGGCCTCTCTCGTTAATATATGGATATGGTACGAGACCCTTACTTTAGGGCCCAAACCTTTGAGTAGGGAATCCGATAGAATATTAGGGTTTCGATGATTTCCCTCATCATCCCCACTCTATATGGAGTGATAGAGAGAGCTCTTCCAGTAGAGAGATTCCTCACAGAGAAGGCACCGATGGAGGGAGCCACCACCAGGAGACAAGTGTCTAAGTTATCCATGGAGGGCAGCCAACAGATGATACAGAGGTCCAAGTGGCCTAGACCATTTGGAGTGCAACCCCAGGACACATGATTGGTGGTACGAGGCCACCAAGGCGGCAAGGGTCATCAGAGGAGTAGGGAATGCTACTTGTGCGGCAAGCAGAGACACATGGATCTTGACTGCCTGAAACACCGCACAAACGATTAGAAAGTGATCAAAGTGATGTCAAGGCAGTGAGAGAGGTTCGAGCGGCGTAGTCTGCATGAGGCAGACACGGTAGGGGAGCATGCCGAGTGGCAGGCGGTGGATGAAAGTTCAAGGTACTACCTCCACCACCCCCAGGTGGTCCCCCACAGCCTCTAAAAGTAGGTAGACAGGGGAGATCTCAACTTCAGGTGGTGGAGGCCTATAACCAAAGTTCTCCAGAGTTGATTAGAAGTTCAATCTATTTATTCTCCGCCATATCTTTAGTTCTTATAGACACATCTTCCAATCACCCTTTTATTGTCACATACCTTTTTGAAGGATCAGAGATTTTGGTGAATCCGTTGTATTGATCCTTACAATTAGAGACTCCTACGGAGGGGATTTAGCAATTACACACTGGTGCCCATAGAGTGAGCTTACTCTTGGAGTCAAGAACATTGATTGGGATCTCCTAGTAGAAGCATTGAGGACTTATGATGTCATATTGGGTATGGATTGGTTATCTAGCGTCCATGCATAGATTAACTATTTTTTTAATAGAGTGTGGTTTTTTCATGAGGATGGGACTAAGTTTTTCTTTCACCCGTGAGAAGGGAAATCTTTCATCACATGATGAACTTTCTTGGAGGAGGGTGCATCCGATCACTCACCAGTTGGCAAGACTCACCCTCGGTGTAGTGGATGATAGCCGTCCAAGATTTCTTATAGTGGTGGAAGAGTATGAGGATGTCTTTCTTAAGGATGTTCGGGGACTACATCCTCATAGGTATGTAGACATCGACATTGAACTATATCGTGAGATGACACTGATATCCACACTAGCATATCATATAGATCACGTAGAGCTTCGTGAGTTGAGGGTATAATTAAAGGAGTTGCAGGAGAAGGGCTTTGTGAGGCCCAACATTTCACCATCGGCGGCCCCAGTGTTGTTTTCCAAGAAGGTAGATGGGATCTTGAGGCTATGTGTGGACTTCGGGCACCTAAACCAGTTGAATATGAAGAACAAATATCCACAACCACAAATTGATGACCTCTTCGACCAGCTGAAGGGAGTAAGGTGGTTCTTGAAGATATACCTCAGGTCAGACTATCACCAGCTTCAGGTATGGGATTAGGATGTACCAAATATGGCCTCCATATTTTGGTATAGCCACTAAGAGTTCTTGGTAATTCCATTTGGTGTAACCAATGCCCCAATAGTGTTCATGAGACTCATGAATAGGATCTTCTAGCCTTACCTGAATCGTTTCATGGTGGTATTCATTAATGACATCTTTGTGTACTCAGTGTTGGAGGAGGAGCATGCTACACACCTACGGATAGTCCTAGATACAATCCAGGAGCACCATATTTACAGTAAGTTCTCAAAGTTCCAATTCTGGATTCAGTAGGTCAACTTTCAGGGACATGTCATCTAAGAAGCTGGAGTTATAGTAGATCTTGAAAATATAGAAGTAGTGCTGGCTTGAGATCCACCCAGGAGCATGACTAAGGTGTGTAGTTTCTTGTGGTTGAATGGATACGACTGGAGGTTCGTACCTGATGTTTCCAGAGTATCATCACCTTTATAAGACATTACATGGAAGGTAAAGCCCTTCTTGTGGATGGTTAAGTGCGAGCAATGTTTCCAGGAGCTGAGGCGGAGACTGAAGAGTGACCCTATCTTGAGACTACCAGAGGAGGTCATTGGGTATGTAGTTTTCTATGATTCATCAGAGAACAAAATAGGTTGTGTCCTGATGTAGTAGCAATTCGTGATCACATACAGTTCACGAAAATTGAGGCATCATGAGAAGAACTACGCAACCCATGACCTAGAGTTAGCAGCAGTGGTCTTTCATTTGAAGATGTGGCAGCACTACTTGACGGGTGAATGGTTTACCATCTACTCCAACCACAAGAGTCTCAGGTATATCTCCTCCCAGAAAGACCTAAAATTGAGGTAGTGATGATGGCTATATTTTGTTCTGGACAATGACTTCTAGATAGTCTATACTATGGTGAATGGGAACATGGTGGAAGATGCGCTCAGTAGGAGGTCCAGTTTCCAGCTGCTGATTGAGGCAATGAGGTAGCAAGCCACATTGTAGATATCCTTGGTGGATGAAAATGGATAATATTAACTTCAGTCAATGACTGTCACTCCCCCAATATTATAGTGAGTTAGGGAGGCACAACTTGTGGATATTGATTGTGAGGCCCAATGTGCTTAGTTATCCTCAAAACATGAACCTGATGAATTTTTGATAGGTGGGGAGCACGTCATCCTTTTTAGAGGACACACCATTGTAACAGTGATGTTGTGGGAGGAGGTGTTGAGGGAGTTCCATACATCACCTTTGGTGTTACATCCTAGTGTGGAAAATATATACCAGGACATATGATGTTAGTACTAGGGTCCAGGGATGAAGAAAGTGGTGGCGGAGTTCATTTCATGATGTCTCACTTGTCAGCAAGTGAAGGCTAAGAATCAAGTTCCAGTAGGCTTAGCCCAACCACTTGAGGAACCAGAGTGGAAATGGGATGGTATCTCGATGGAATTATTGATGGAGCTACCATGAATGTCAAGGGAATGCAATTCTATTGGGGTGATCATTGACTGACTCACCAAGTAGGATCACTTCCTACCAATCTGGGAGCCAGGATTGGTAGAGGGCTTGGGACGCCTCTATATCCAGGAGATAGTGCGGCTCCACGGGGTTCCTTCAACAATCATCTCAGACTGTGACTCATGCTTTATATCCTAGTTAGGGAAGGGATTACATGAGGCATTCAAGACTTAGCTACACTTGAGCACAACCATTCTCCCTCAGACAGATGGTAAGATGAAGAAAATCATATAGACCTTGGAGAACATGATTTGTGATTGCGTCCTTGATTTTGTCGCTGATGGGAGGATCTCCTACCACTAGTGGAGTTTTCATACAACAATATATATCAATCCACCATTGGAATGACACCATTTGAGGCCTTGTACAGGCGTCCATGAAGATCACCTCTATGCTGGATAGACTTAGGGGAGTCAGTACTCATGGATCGAGAGTTAGTACATGATAATACTGAGAAGGTTCAGATCATCCCGGAGCGGATTAGGATTACACAGAGTAGGCATAAATCTTATGCAGATAAAAGACAGAGGGCCTTGGAGTTCAAGGAGGGATACCATGTATTCCTTCGAGTCTCACCCCGATGGGGATTGTAGAGATTTGGTTGGGGGAAAAAGTTATCTCTGACGTTCATCAGATCTTTCCAGATTCATAGCAGAGTTGGGGAGGGGGCATATCGCCTAGTTCTCCTCCCACAGATGCACCAGGTGTACGATGTTTTCCACGTGTCGCAACTAAGGAGGTACATGCATGATCCATCACACATCATTGACTGGGGTGTGGTGGACATTGATGATGGGGTGACTTTTTTAGAATTCCTGGTGAAGATAGAGTATCGATAGGAGCAGGTACATTGTGGGCGGTCAATTCATTTGGTGTGCATTTAGTGGAAGCATGATAATCTACAGGAGAGAACATGGGAGCAGGATTCTCAGATTCGTGCTTAGTAATCGCATTTGTTTGTTTAGTATTTGTTTTGGATTTTAGGGATGTAAATCCCTAAGGTGGGGATAATTTAATGTCTCAAAAATTCTGTTTATTTTTTTTTAAAATTATATGGGATTATTTTGAGATTAGATGCTCTGATGGCACCTGATTTCTAGGCCCGGTGAACCTAGAATAGAATTTTAAACTTTTTTAGTTTAATTAATAAACGTGCGAATGAGTTTTTCTAACATTTAAACAGGTGCTCGGATCAAAAATCTAAGGTCACCGTTGAACTCATAACAACAATATTTTCCTAGAATGGACCTACCTTCGACCAGAAAGGGTTGACCAGAAAAGTTAATTTTTGGACTTTTCGAGAAAAAAATAACATAAAAAGTTAATTTTTTTTTTCCAACCATTGGGCAGTGGCACGAAAGTGATGAGGTGCGATGACAAAGAGATGAAGAGTCACATTCAATGAAACTCATTAATGACTCGTAAACATGCAGTGTAACGACAAATTAAATGAAACATAACAGATACGTTGTTTCATAAATGAAATTGCATAATGACGCGATGATGTAGTGAAACAGAAACATCGCGACGTGTTTTCATTTAATGGGTTAATGCATTAGAGAAATCAGGATCAAAGGGTGGAATTTCTCTAATGAACCCATAGTGATAATTCTCTCCAATGAAAAATGAGTAATGTTGGAGAATATCCAGAGACATCGATGCACCTCAAAGAATGAGACCAGAGAGCATCAAATACCAAAAGAACATGAATCCATGCAGACAGATCTCTTCATCCAAAAACTCCTACAAGTAAGGGCTTTGTTTTTATTTTAAGTTTCCCCATTCTTTATTCTAAATTGATGAAAGTAGATCAACCCATGAACAGGTCGACCTGTGGATCGCTTGTTCTTGTGGGAGGGTACTTTTCTTGGGGTTTTACGCTGGGATTATTAATTATTTGTGATAGAACCCAAACCTTTATCCCATGTTTCTAAACCTGTAACGTAGAGGCCACAGACCAGCATGAAAAAGGCCCGAGTCCCTCAACCTTATTCTTCTTTGTGTATTCTTCAAGGCCACATCTTCGAAATGGTGGCAAGGAGGATTCGAGGCCATCGTAGGGAAGATGGAATCTCCTAGAGGCTGTAGGTGCAAGAAGCGTGAAGAACGGACCACCAGAGCGAACCCAGTGGCCTGAGGAAGTAGCCACCACCAACCAACGATGGTGGCCCACGACTACGGACATGAGTGGGTGGCCGCACACCATGACAGGAAACTAGAAGAAACGTCAGGGCCGGCTCGGGCTGTTGTGGTGCGACAGAAGCCACCGGTGGGCGAACGCGGCCACCTGACCGGGTCAGAGGCACTGCGGACGCGGCACCATATTGTGTTGAATATGGCAAGGCCACATTCAAATGACCACGGTGGAGGATGTGGCCCCATGGATGACCCATGAGGCAGGTTAACAGAGGCAGCTTCCAGCCGCATCCTAGCCAGGTAGGAGTCGGCCTGTCCTTGGGGGGCTGGACCCACGACCAATGGGCCAGGCTGGATCTGGGTTGGGTCGGCGGACGCATGTCTGGTCAGGTCTGTCCGATCGGGTCAGACCGAACCCGGACCCGACCAACCAATTTTTTAAAAAATGACAATAACTTACAAACTCAGAGTATGATTGAGGAGCTTTTTGTGGTGTTGTAACCCTCATGATGAGGCAGATATTTTAGGATACTCTATGGAGGCTTTCATGGATGTTGAAATATGATGAAAGGATTGAGGAATAGTTCTCCTAGAATCAAGCACAATACATGAGGAGATCATATGACCGAATGAGACCTGAAGACTACTAAAAAGAGACGCTATGTGGATTAGCTACGATGGCCTAATGGGAAGCGGATCTGTGTGAACCAGAAGGCCCATGGTAGGGAACGACTCTGTGTGACCCGGCAGACCCACGTTACTCGACTGGGAGGAGTACCTTAGTATGATGGCCATGGTGGGAAGCATATTTGTGTGGACCCGCATACCCATGGTGGGGAGAGGCTCTTTGTGACCCAGCATACCCATGGTACTAATTAGGGATGAGTACCACAACAGTCCATGGTTAAGGGAAAGAAGCTTTGTCTGATACAGCGGGCCCACAGTGGGGAGAGACTTTATGTGACCCAACATAACCATGATACTAATTGGGTAGTATTACTCCAACAGCCCAATGAGTTCATTTATTTGAATGATAGTCTTAATTTCATTACTCTGTATTATACCTAGTGTGAGTTGTCTTGCTTCGTGATCAAGCTTCGTGATAATGATTTGTGGTTTTCTTATGGACTTCTTTGTGGTCTTTCATTGTTGGTTTGAGGTCCCTACTAAGTATTTTGTAACTCACCCCTACACAGGCTTCTCCCACACGTGTTGTGTCTGGTGCAGATGATTGACGACTAGGTGTAGGACTTTGTGGCCCAGGACCAGGCATTACCCAGTGAGATTAGGTAGGCAGGATGTGCTTCTACGACTTCTGGTAGCTACTCTATACTTACCCATCTGTTGGGGTTTTCAACAAACAATTTTCCATTTATCTTGTACTTTCTCTTACTGTAGAAGTCCTTTATTGGGTTTGTATTCTATCCTATTTACTTTTAGTTGTAACTTTACACTCTGTGGTTGTTTAGTAGCATGCATGTCCTCTTTTCCAGTTTTCTTGGGATGTGTTTGTATGTGTGTGTGTATAGGTACTCATGAAAATTCATCTCATTTGTATGTTGACACCTTCGGCGCTAGTCTCCAACCCTTGGCCTTCGAGAGGCGGGCTTGGGGGAGTCACGACATGAGCCCCAGGGGACAGGTCGTGACACATTCAATTATTTTTATATCATTCATATATAATAAAATCAGCATATTCAATATACTGAGATATTCTTATGTTAAGGTTATGACCTACAACTTCACAAACTTTCATTAAATAGATTATGGAATCATCATTCGGGTGTATGGAGGACTATTTTCTTGCAAACCAATGTCATTCGTTTTTTCATTACCACCTTAACAAGGTTGAGAACAATGATATTCATACTGATTATATATGATATAGTTGATATAGTTGATTTATTGATGATTATTTAATTATTATATCACACATACCTTCATGCATTCCATTTTTTGGGAATATGATAACGTTCATGTGTAGGCGGACAAACGCCACATGAAGCGATGTGATTCATTCACGCTTTTTATGGAATATATTAAGGATGGTTTTAATTAAAATATGTGATATATATGATAAAATAATGATACTGGAATTATAATATATATATATATATAATTTATTTTTATTTCTTTCAATATAATATGAAAATGGAATGTGTGTTCATGCATACGTACTACTTATCATATCTATGAAAAATGTATTTCATTTTTTATCACCAAATTTTGTGGATTACATGTAACAAACCAAAATTTTATCATTGTAATTGTTTCACTTATTATAATTATGTTATATTCTATAGAAAACATATATAGAATAGAGAGATCCCAATAAAAACATGTTTTTCATAAATTAATAATGAAATAAGTAATATTTAAAGAAATTAAGGAATCTATCCATATAGAATAGTAACTCGTCATTTGGAATATTAATATGAAAATTAGGAATAGTAAACCGAATAATAGAATAGTAACCTCACCTAAGAAATTATAAATTAAATTTAACCATCATATTTATGATAATATGATACAATTATATCATAGTATAAGTAAATAAATTTTTTATAAATTATTAATTAAGTATTGGTTTTTTATAAAAAATAAATGTTTAATTACAATTTTATAATTAATATAATGATTTAATATAAAATTTATTTTCAAAAAATGGATTCATAAAATAATATTTTGGTGTCTTATGATTATAATATAATTTTGTGAGACATAAATTAAATTTTCAAAGTGCCATAAAATTAGTTATAATTTTAAAATTTTTATTTTTCGAATAAATGATGAATTTAATTAAAAATTAAATTTATCATATATAAAAATTTATTTTTATAAAATATATTTCATTTTTAAATTATACACATTAAAAAAATGTTAGGGTAAATTTTTGGTGTTTGTCTAAAATACTTGAATTTTTAGTCAATAGTAAAATACAATAATTTACGATATATATACATTATATGTTAAATACACCATTCCTTGAGTCATGATAGATGTAAAAACCATAATCTAATACTGTTATTTATTATTTTAATATATTTATTGATAATTGATTAACTATTCACAGTATTGAGCCAAAAATAATAAAGTAATGAATAAAATAATGAGAAAACACCCATCTCCTCCCTTATAAATACCACCCTCACCACCTATTCTCCTCACATATTCTAAGATCTGAGACTTATAATAATTATACTCAATAATCATACAAATACAATCCTCCACATCCAATATCCCTTGGTATCATCAAAAGACCAACACATTTTCCCTAAGGAGGTTCTCAAGGAGGAGAAATTCAAGAGGTAAAATCCTCTTTATTTTCCTTTTAATTTATTTTCAATTTCTTTTGTTTTCTTATTCTATACTCACCTCCAATTATCCAAGTTTCATGTTAACTTCATTATCAACTATATACATTAATTTTATTATATTAATGGAGGATTTATCATCAAAATGATTTCTATCTCTCTCTTATTCTAAAAATGAATTCATCACCCGTGATGTGTCAATTTACCGATGTTGTGGATTATGCATTTTCATTTTCCTTTAACACATTCAAGGATGTTTATAAAAGAAATATAATAGTTGGTAGAAACTTTAAAACTTATGTAATAACCTTTTTTATGTTCAGTAACTAACTTATATACACAATAATGAATAATGGAACAAAACTAGTTTGTGATGTTTGAAAAAACCGCCAAAAAATTCTAAATGATTATCACTAACCTTTTATCTAATGATTCATCCTTGTAAAATTTTAAAAAAAGATATATATAACCATTTGAATCTATTTTTTTATTAATAACACATAATTTCAATTCTGGATAATTATACCCAATCAACATAAACGTCCATACTCATATACAAGTGAAACAATCATGGAAACCAAGAAAATAAAGACTCCCGAACGATGGAATTACACTCTATAACTCATCTAAAAGGATATAAATGAATTCGATAAAATTATAAAAAACCAAATAAATGTATAATTTTTTTTATATAGTAATTAATGAATCTAATTTTTTTATACATGATATTTAAGTGAAGAGAGATTTTAGACATAAGGTAATAGGATTCTCAAACCCAACTCTCTTCCTTTGGTTTTTCCCTCTTTCACTCCATTTTCAGTATGCATGTTCCATTAAGTTTCCATAAATATAGTTTCTTAATTATTACTTTTTATTTTGTGGATATACATTTTTCTAATCATATTTTAAGAAAAATGAAAAAACTTTTCCAAAATAACTCTTCTTTCTAAAAACACAACTTTTACTTCTTGTGAGATTGTTTCTACCTCACTCAAGATTGATGACTGTTGTACCAATTATTTTATTAAAAATTAATTTTGGGAACCCGAAATTTTATTCATGAATTTATGATTTATTAAATTAAATCTATTACTTTTAGTGGGTTATTTTACGTCCAATATTGATATATGTTTTATGTGGCATGCATGATAATGTAAATGTTATGATGTGATGAGTGTGCCCAGAATTATATAGCGCATGTAAATGTCATGATGTGATGGGTATGCCTATAATTATATATCTCTAAAACTCATTTGGTAATGTGATTAAACTCATTATATAAAGTTAAATATGCGTGAACATGATGTTAGCTTTGTTCACAACTATGTGTGGTAGTTGACCACTAAGATATGATGTTTCATTTTTATGCATTTCCACATTCCATTACTTTATCTAATGCATCCTTTAATGATTATGATTATGATCCTATAATTATGTTATGATACTGATGATTATACTCACCCCATTTTATATTGATTCATGTCCTTGTTTATCCTATTACTAGGATTTTAGCTCACCCCTTCTTTTGATGTATATCCTCTAGTGAAAACTTGTAATAATGAGAACATGAGGTAAACTAATAATATAGATATTATGGAATTAAATAAATTTTATTGTTTTATTTTTTAAATTTTATGTATGGTCCTAATTTTCCCAAGAAACTAAACCTTTGGATCCTGGTTTTGAAACACTGTTATGTTTTTATCTTTAAAAAGATGTAATAGTCGTGTAAAAAATTATAGGGTCACTATATTTGGTATTAGAGAATGGTTTAGTTAATTTGGGAATCAGGATTAGTGAAACTTAATGAAAACCCTTATTATGAGACTATGTATTTATAAGAGCCAAAGAATCTTTGTTTCGAAAAATTCAAAAAAAAGGGATCCCACAATATATTCCTTTAGATTTAATTGCACAAAGGAATAAATTATTCATAACTTGGAGACTTATGTTTTGTTTTAAACTTGTATATTTTAGAGAATGGTGGGGACTATGAGAAACTAGACCAAAAATCTATGAGATAGGCAATGTAGCAATTGCTCGAATGACATCCCTAATTCCTTGGGAGGTGGAGTTCAAAATTTCATGGCAATGCTTACCCAGATGTCTCAGGATATGAATAATAACCTGAATAATCTGGAACTTACACCTTCATAGAAGAGGTAAAAACTGGATATCAAGTATTTTATATGGAAATGACCATTGATGTTTAGTGGATCTTCTGATCCACTATTCGTGGAACAATGTATTAATTCAGTAGAGAAGTTATTTTTAGTGATTCACTATTCTAAGACAGAGAATTTGACTATGGACATCTATAATTTAGATGGGGAGGCCTATCAATGGTGGTATTTGATTAAGAATACCAAGACAAATAATGAAATTGTATAGATTTATTGGGAATACTTTTAGAAAATAGTTCTTAACATGTATTTCCCTTGAACTATTCGTACAAAAATGCGGAGATAATTCCTAGAGTTAAAGAAAAAGTAAGGTAAATATTTCATGGTTCAAAAAGTAAATTTCCCAAGGATTTTAAGGTATTCCTTGTGGTTTTTATCAATAATTATATAAAAATAGATATATTTTTTAGTGGTTCAAAAGCGCATCTTTGAAAGGATTTAGAAATTCGAGACATTATGAGTTATGAAGAAGTTGTTCGATGTGCTCTCAAAGTGGATATGGAGTTTGGAGAATGGTACCAAGACTATAGTGATAAGAAATTAAATATGGAGTTTCAAAATGGAGGATCTAATGAAAAAATTTGAAAGAAAACTCAACCACTCACATGTAAAAAAATATGGGAAGAAACATCATGGGAACTACCTCAAAGGAATAAGGAAATTCTATAAGTGTGGGAGAGAAGGCCACTAAACTCATGAATTTCAAAGATGCATAAATAATCCAAACAATATGATAGATTAAATGGGATAATCACCCATGGTTCAATGCTTCATCTTTAGGTAGCAATGATACAATTCAAGCCAATTCACTAAACCTCAAGTTCTTGAGGGTAATCAGTGTCAGCAACCACCAAAGCTAACGGAGCAAGGGGAGGCTTATTACATCACTACTACTAAAGTGAATCAAGAAAATGATGTTGTAAAAGGTACACTTCCTATTCAATCAATAATGGAAAATGTATTATTTGATTCTGGTTCTATGTATTCCTTTATATCTTTCATGTTTTCTAGAATTATTGAATCCAAGCCCCAAAACCATTAAGTAGAGATATCCGTAAAACCACCTAGTGGTGAAATCATTGCAACCCAAGTTTTGTAATGTTATTGTATTAGTGTATATGGGAATACTCTCCCAATTAATCTCATAATACTTCACTTGGTTGAATTTGACGCTATAATGATGATGGATTGGATCTCATTATATAGATCACACATCAATTTTTGGGAAAAGGAAATATATTTTCATATTATTAACCATCCAATGATTCTCTACAAATGAAATGAAGATCATGACTCGCCCATGAAAAATCCTTCAACTATGTGGGTGTTACTTCCCTGTGAAGAGGCATACCTTGCTCAAATGGTTGAGTCAAAGGAAGGTATCAATGTAGTGAAAATTCCAATCATGAGGGAATACAATGATGTATTTTCTGAATATTTACATGGAGTTCCCCCATATTATGAGGCAGAGTTACCAATAGAACTCATACCCAGAGATACTCCTATCTCAAAATGTCTTTATATGATGGCCTCTATTAGACTGTAAGAGTTAAAGGAGAATCTGTAAGAGTATTTTGAAAAAGGGTTCATATAGACTATTACATCACATTGGGGTGCACCAATGCTCTTGGTGAAGAAGAAGGATTGATCAATGCGGTTGTGTATCGATTATCAGGAACTCAATAAGATCACTATAAATTATAAGTATTATCTTACAAGGATTGATGACTTGTTTTATCATCTACATGAAGCTCAATACTTATCCAAAGTGGATCTTCATTTTGGATATCATCAACTGATGGTGAAGAAGGAAGATATTCTGAAAACTAAATTTCGTACAAGGTATGAGATTTATTACTTTCTAGTAATTCAATTCAGACTTACTAATGCACCTAAAATATTTATAGATTTGATGAATCGAGTATTTATATATTACCTTGAAGGTAGTGTTTATTGATGATATTATCATCTACTACAAGATAAAGGAGGAACATGAAGAACATCTAAGGATTTTTCTAGTGACATTAAGGAAGGATAATTTTTACTTCATGTTCAGAAAGTATGACTTTTGGATGAAACAAGTCATATTCTTGGGACATGTGATCACAAGTGAGGGAATATCTGTAGAACCTTCCAAGACAAATGCAATTGAGGAATGACCTAGACCCACTAGTGTCATAGAAATCCATAGTTTTATTGTATTATCTGGGTATGACCAATGTTTTGTGATAAATTTATCACAATTTTCTATCCCACTAAATATGAAAACAAGGAAAGGGGTAAAATATGTCCGGATGAAAGAATGTGAGGAATGGTTCAAGGAGTTAAAGATAAGGATGATCACTGCATTTGTACTAACATACCAGAAAATTGGAGAATGTTTTGTGATATACAATGATTATTCAAAGAAAGGATTGTGTTCTGTACTAATTTAGAATGATAAAGTGACAGCCTAAATCTCACGATAGTTGAAGATCCATGAGCAGAACTACCCTGCACATGATCTTAATCTAGAGGCTGTGATTTTTGCCTTGAAAATATGATGAAGCTATCTCTATGGTGAAAAGTGTAACATATATACTAATAAAAATATACTTAAGTATATATTCACTCAAAAGGATCTCAGTATATGTCAAGGAAGATGGTTAGAGATAATCAAGGACTACAATTTATCTATTCACTATCATCCTAGAAAGGAAAACAAGGAAGCTGATGATCTTAGATGAAAATAACCTGATACTCTATCTATGATGTAGATTGAGAAATACCCTATCTTCATGGATATAAAAAATATGGATTTGGAAATCATAATGGTAGGGAGTGTATCTTACCTTTCCCCAATGATTTCCCAACAATATATCCAAGAAAAT
This sequence comes from Viscum album, assembly GCA_963277665.1. Lineage (NCBI taxonomy): Eukaryota > Viridiplantae > Streptophyta > Magnoliopsida > Santalales > Viscaceae > Viscum > Viscum album. The sequence goes on from OY728155.1 coordinate 1,982,536,170, forward strand.
AGTAAGGAGGTACAAAGGGATGATCTAGAGATTCACAAGAAGGTGAAAGTAGTGAAAGAAGGTAAGATTCAAGAGTTCCATATGGATGATGATGAAATTATTCAGTTTGGAATGAGGTTGTGTGTTCCTTCATCACCTAAGATATATAATGAGCTATTGAATAATGAACATAGATCAAATTTCTCTATCCATCCTGGAAGTACCAATATATACTGTTATCTTCGTGAATACTTATTTTGGGTCAACATGAAAAAGGATATTGCAGAGTATATTTTAAGGTTCTTGATATGTTATCTTGTTAAAGTAGAGTGATAGAATTCAAAAGCGATGATGAAACCATTTCCTATTCCCATGTGAAAATTGTAGAATGTCACTATGGACTTTTTCACTGGTCTCTTGAAGAAATCCAAACAAAATAATGCATTATGGGTTGTAGGGGATTCACTCACCAAGACTGCTCACTTTATCGCTATTCAAGAATATTCCTCTATTGAAAAAATTGAAATGATATATGTGAAGGAATTGGTAATGATGTATGGGGTTCCAATTTCGATCAAATCTGATTGTGATCTATGGTTCACATCAAAATTCTGGAGAAGTCTCCAACATGATTTGAGTACTGAATTGAATTTCAGTATGACCTATCACCCCCAAAATGATGGCCAATCTGAAAAAGACTCTTCAGAAACTCAAAGATATTCTAAGATAATTCTTAGTGGAATTAAAATGTGGATGGGATCAATATCACCCATTGGTTGAGTTCTCATATAATAATAACTTCCACTCGAGTATTTAGATGGCTCCATATGAATCTTTGTATGGAAAATGATGTATAACTATAACATATTGGAATGAAGTTGGTGAACAAAATCTACATGGACATGATCCTATGCAAGAAATGATAGAAAAGGTTCAATCCATCCAAAAACATATCAATGATTCTCATAGTCATAAAAAGAACTATGTTGACAACTGTCGAAGGGTATTGGAGTTTCAAATTAGAGATAATGATTTCTGTAGAATATCACCCAAAAAAAGAGTCATACGGTTTGGAAAGAAATTAATTCTTTTCCCAAGGTACATCAGACCCTTCGAGATCCTTGATGAAATAAGAGCAGTGTGATATCGACTTTTACATATACTGAATATGAATCAATTTCATGATGTGTTCCATGTATCTCTCTTGAAGAAGTACATACCATGTCCCTCACATGCACTGAACTCAAAGGTGGTATAGTTGGAAAATTACCTCTCTTATGAGGATTATATGGTAAATATTATGATCCAAAGAGATAAGGTTCTATGCAATAAGACAACCCACCATGTCAAAATGTTTTGGAGTAACCATAATTTTGAAGAAGAAACTTGGGAACTAGAGGAGGTAATAGAGGAAAAGTACCCACACCTATTTATGTAAAAAAATCAAGGGAAGAATTTAAAATGGGGGGAAGAATGTAAAAACCCAAACTATTATTAATAGAATTATTTCCATTCATATAATTATGTTATATGGTATAAAACACATACATAGTATAGTTTGATCCCAATAAAAACATTATTTTCTTAAATAAAGAATGAAATAAGTAATATTTGAAAAAATTAAGGAACCTCTCTCGATTGAATAGTAACTTGACCTTTAGAATATTAATGTAACCATTAAGAATAGTAAACCAACCAATTGAATACTAATATCACCTATTAATTTAAAAATAAAATATAATAATCTTATAAATGATAATATGATACAATTATATCATATTATAAGTAAATAAATGTTTTAGAAATTATTAATTATGTATTAGTTTTTTATAAAATATAAATGTTTAATTATAATTTTATAATTAATATAATGATTTAAAATACAATTTATTTTCACAAAACTTCAATCATAAATTAATATTTTAGTGTCTTATGATTATATAATAATTTTTTGAGACCTCAATTAATTTTTCAAAGTGTCGTAATTTTAGTTATAATTTTAGAATTTCTATTTTTCGAATAAATGATGATTTTAATTAAAAATTAAATTTCTCATATTTAGAAAATTAGTTTCATAAAATGGAGTTTATTTTTGAATTATACACATTGAAAAATGGTTAGGGTGATTTTTTTGGGATTTTTCTAAAATACTTATCTTTTTGGTGAATAATAAAATACGGTAATTTATGGTATATATAAATTATATGTTAAATGCACTATTAATTGAGTCATGGATGATGTAAGCACTGTGATATTTTAATATCAATAATTATTTTAATATAATTAGTGAAAATACTCAAACTATTCATAATCTTGAGCCAAAATAATAAACCAATGAATAAAATACTCAGAAAACACTACCCTCCTCCCCTATAAATACAACCCCTCACCACCTCTTCTCCTCACAGCTTCCAAGATTTGAGAATTGTCAAAATTCTTCCCAATACCCTTTAAAATTCACTACCCCATTTATAGGATACCATGTTCTCATCAAAATTGAAGGTTCTGGGCATAGTAGAAGCGTGGTTGGGACGAAACCCAACTTTTATTTTTACCGAGATCAATGATTATTCTGGGATCAATACGATGATTAATTCCAATCTCCATGAAATAGAATCAAAGATTTAGATAAATAAAGAAGAAACCCAAAACAATTTGAGAGGATCTTTCACATCATTTTTATAATTAATTTAATTAATTTCATAAAGAAAATAATTCCTAGATCTTTGATATTTTCTTCGTTGATGATGTTGATCGTCCGGAATGACCCTTCCAGATTATCTTGTTTTGCTTGAAAGGATCCAAACTATAATCCCTCTAGCGGTGATCCCGGCGTACTCTGATGACCTCTGATCGACACCGCTCTTTCTCCGGGTGCTAGTGCAGCGAAGTGAGTGTCTTCTATCAGTCATTCTTGATTGCTTATTCTTTAGCCTTGAAGAATGTCTCTCATTATTGAGAGGGGAGGTAAGAGGATTTGAGAGATAAATTTTTTAGATCAACAATCCTCAATTCACTGGGTATGTGGTTCATGACATGGCACAATAGACGTATGTGACTATTTATTGACATGGGTCTTCAGTTACAATATTTAATTGCATAACAGCAATTAAATAAATTCATAACATTAGAGAAAACCCATGATATTAATAGTAATACCACGTCATTATTTATGGTGCACCAACTTGAAAAAAATGAAAATATAAATAAAATTCTGCATCACAAAATAATAGCAGCGTTATTTTAATTAGTTCCAACTAGTTAAATAATTAGTTATCGTCTTGAAAATAATTATTTTACTACAGGACGAGAATTGGTCCTCTCGAACTCCAATTCCATTTATAGAACACTTGAATAAATAAATAAATAATTTATTCTCTTAAATAAATATTTTATTTAAAAAATTGTAAATAAATATTTATTAAATGTTCAATAAAATAAATAAATATATTTTACCCAAAATCTAATGAATAAATATTTATTTAATTTATGCAATCATTTAAACTTGAATAAAATTATTCCACTATCTTGAGAATAATATTTATTAGTTAAATTCAAAAATAATTTAACTGAGAACACCAGAAACACTTAGTGTGTGAGCCTCTAGGATTCTTTCTTGTTGGCATTAGGTAGGATTGCCTAAAGTCCAAGAGTACTGTTTAGCAACGAGTCAAAGCACCCAAGAGAAAGAACTTAAAGTTTCAACAACGAAATCCACATATGAATGCTCACTTTGTAATATAATCCCTTTGTTGCAATATCTTATCAAGCAGGTTTCATGATGGTGTCATCAACTTTTATGCTTGATACGTTGTTCTTTGACTACATGAAATAAACTCATCATTACAACATGGCCATGAAATTCCACGCGACGATTCTATTTCAATCAAATGGTTGAGATATCAAATTCTATAAATGGAAGGGACAAATCCATCCTCGACTTATCCATTAATGGCATTCCATTCGTGACACACCCAACATACCCTACTTCCCGACAACTGTTTGCATGACAGTTTTTGTCAGTAAATAAAAGCGCACGAGTCATGAAATGTATTAATGATAATATTAAAGTCTAAGGATCATTACACACACTCACAGATATAAATATATAAGGACACAAAAACATACAGAATTCCTACTGGTGGGTCTGTTCTCATAATCTCATGTCTTAGAGATTACCAAGTGCGAACTTAATAAGAGGAAGTCCCATATACTTACGAGTACTCACACCTGATGGTCTGCATGCTATGTGTCCCATCATAGTATGTCATCCAACCATAGAACTATATTTAAGAATATTGTTATATATTTTAAAGGTTCTCATCATAGCGGGGAATTGCCATAAAATTATTAATGCAACAAATACTCTAGGACATTATTACAACATAGTCATGTAGAATAATGGAAAATATGTAATAATATGTTTAATATTTAAATACATTAAATTTAAATGTAATCAAAGTACAACCAGTTAGTTCTAGAAAACTAACTATTACAAACTCCCACTTGGACTAGAGCTAACTACTTACGACTTTCAGCCCGCTTGACCTCACATAGTGATCACATTTCTGCTGATTCAAGGCATTATTCAAGGGGACCGCCACATTGTCTTCCATGGAAATATTACTCACTGAAACTTACCTCTATGATAAACCCCCCCCCCCAAAAGATGATATTTATAATGTTTGAGCTTCATTCGCTGATGTAACCTTGGATCTTTTTTGAGATCCACCACTGCAGTATTATCATAGTACAGTGTGATGGGATCTTTATTGCTTGGTATCAAATCCATCTATTAGAGGAATATTCGCATCCAAACTACTTCTTTAGCTACCTTAGAATCTTCAATATACTTAGACTATGCTATAGAGATTGTGACCATACTATACTTTGAGCACTTCCTGTTCACTGCACCTTCATTCAAAGTGAAGATGTATCCTTTTTGTGACTTCATGTCATCTTGATCAGTCTGGAAACTAGTATCTACATATCCCCTGATGACTAGTTCCAAATCTCTTCTATAAAACAGGAACATATCCTTAGTACGCCTCATATACTTTAGGATAGTCTTGACTTCCTTTCAATGGTGGTTACTTGGGTCAACTTGATATCTACCTAATGCACTCAATGTGTAGGTGACATCCAACCGAGTACATATCATGGCATACATGACTGACGCAATCACTGATGTGTATTGATTACTTTCCATTATCTTTATTTCCTCATGTGTTTAAGGACACATTTTCTTTGAAAGATGAATTCCATGTGATGCTGGCAACAATCCCATCTTGGATTGTTCCATATTGAATCTCTTCAGTATTTTATCAATGTATGTACTTTGAATTAGGCCCAACAATCTCTTGGACCTATCACGATGGATCTTGATCCCAAGAATATATTTTTCCTCGCCCAATTCCTTCATGGAGAAGCATTGATTAAACCATGCCTTAACAGACTATAAGATTGGTATCTCATTTTCAATAAGAAATATGTCATCAACATATACTATTAGGAAAAATACTGTATTCCCACTAAACCGTTTGTAGACACAAGTCTCACATTAATTCTTGATAAAACCAAATTTTGTTATGGATTCATCAAAACAATGTTCTATGACATGGATTCTTTCATTAATCCGTAAATGGATTTCTGCAACATGCATACCTTATTAACATCCTTTCAGTTATAAACACTTCCAGTTGTGTTATGTAGAAATCTTCCTGAAGGTTCCCGTAAAGGAGGGTTGTTTGTACATCCATTTTCAAAATCTCATAGTCATGGTAAGATGCAATGTCCAATATAATATTAATGGCTTTAATTATTTTAACTGGTGAAAATTTTTCATTATAGTCAATGCCTTGACGCTGTTTGAACCCTTTTGTAACCAGTTGTGCCTTATAAGTGATGACTTGTCCTTCCATGTCTAGTTTCTTCTTGGATACCCATTTGAAACCATTAGGCCTAACATCTAATATAGGATCTACCAAAATCTAGACTTGGTTTTGGTTCATGGAATCCATTTCAGAATTCTTGGCTTCTTGCCACATGGAAACATCTGTGCCACTTACTACTTCCTTTTAGGTTAAGGGATCATTATTTTCAACTAATAACGAGTCACCATACTCAGTAACTAGAAAACCACACCATTCCAGTTCTCTAACCTCTATTGTACTCCTACGCAGCTCTTGTGTCTCTAGAATAGTTCTTTCTTCCATGGGGCTTTGTGGAATCTGTTCCTGTACCAACTCTTGTGTAACTTGAGCGTCAACTTCATCGAAGCCTATCTCTCTCCCACTATCTCTTTTTGAGATGTTCTACATCTCAAAGAATATGGTATGTCTTGCCAATATAACCTTCTTTTCTGAGGGGTTGTATAGGTAATATCCCATTTTTTCCTTAGGGTATCCTATAAAGGTACACTTTGTTCCTCGAGGTGAAAGTTTGTTACTTGAAGAGGCCTTAACAAACACATCGCTTCCCCACACATTTAAATTCGATAAAATGGATTTATTTTCACTCTAGATCTCATATGGAATACCATTTATTGATTTTTTTGGTACTTGGTTTTGTATGTGTGCCAATATTTGTAATGCATATCCCCAAAAGTATAAGGGAAGAATCTCATGACTCATCATTGATCTCACCATGTCCAATAGGGTGCAGTTTCTCCGTTCACTCACACCATTCCTTTGGGGCATGTAAGGAGAAGTGATTTGGGATAAGATCCAAAAATCCTGTAAGTAATCGATGAAGTATTGATTAATATATTCTCCACCATGCTCTGAGTAGAGTTTCTTAATCTTCTTACTAAGATGGTTCTCAACTTCATTCTTGTATTCTTTGAACTTATCAAAAGAATCCCACTTATACCTCATTAAGTAGATATATCCATATCTAATAAACTCAATAGTAAAAGTTATGATGTATGAGTAACCTACCCTTTATTCAAATGGAAATGGTCCACACGCATCTGTATGAACCAATTCAATAATTTATTTAGCCCTTTCACCGTTCCCAGTAAATGGGGCTTTAGTCATTTTTCCTTATAAACATGCATGAAAAACACCATGTGGTTTTAGTTCAAGAGAATCTAAATATCCATCTTGATGTAACTTTGTCAAGCGTTTCTCCTTTACATGACCTAGCTGGTTATGCAAAAGTTTGGTGTGGAATGAGTCATGTGAAGAATCTTTGTTATCGATTTCCATTACTTAGTTTCTGTAATCCAACACGTAAAGACCACTGTATAAATGTGCCCTACCAAAACAAATTCTATCTTTGTAAAAGAAGCAACCTTCAATTCCAAACATCAAAAAGAATCCATCTGTATCTAATATGGATATGGAAATAATGTTTTTAGTAACAGATGGAACATAATAACAACCCTTTAACACCAAGATCATCCTAGTTGGCAATGTGAGGTGGTAGTCCCCGGCAGCTACAACAATAAGCCTAGCTCTGTTGGCTGCTCGTATATCTACCTCCACTCGATTAATCTTCCTGAATCTACTTGGTTCCCATATTTGGATACATATGTGAGCACCACAAGCTATATCTAATACCCAATTTGTAGAAACATATATATTTCATTCGATAACAAACACACCTGATGCTTCCCCTTAATTCTTAGACTGGGTGCAGTTCTTCTGTCGGTGTCCCCTCTTGCCACATGTGAAACAAATAGCCTCATGTTCCCTTTCCTCCCCTTTGATCTTCCTTTTCTTGGAAGGTCATGAAGAATCTTTGGGCTTAATTCCCATCTCCGTCCCTATCCTCTTATTCAACATAAGGACATAAGGATTTTGGCGCTTCATATATTTTTCCACTTGGGGAATGAGGATAAGAAGACCATATAGAGACTTCTCAATGTTGTTCATATTGAAATTGACAACAAAGTTATAGAATATCTGAGGGAGTGATGTGACAATGAGATCAGTGCCCAGTTCGTTGGGGAGTTTAAACCCTAGAAACTCCAGGCACTCAATGTAGTCAATGAGGTTGACTACATGAGGCCCAGCTGGGGCTCCTTCTCCAAGCTTACTCTAAAAGATTTCCTTAGATATATTAAACCATTCCTATATTTCTCTCTCCAGGTAATGACCACAGAGGTTCTCAAGCATGCTATAAGAATCCATGTTTTCTTGAGACTTCATGAGCTTATTGGACATTGATGATAGCATCAAACATTGAACATCGACCGTGTTATTTATATGTTTCTCATATACCGAGAAATCCTCATAACTCACCTCTTTGGAAGGAAGTTCAGGTAATACCGACTCCAGCATGGAAGACTTCCGTTAATGGCATAGGATAACCCAAAGGCATCTAAACTATTCCTGGAATTTACTACTCATGAGAATGTTGTCTTTATCCAGAATTGATCACATGGATAGTATGGTTGATGAGCTTATGATTTTTATTCTACATTTAAATGAGCAGATCATTAGTACTTTATTGATTACATTTTATAAGAAGTAATAAATTTTTATTAAGCCTCCCACTATTTTATCAAGTCCCAATGGCCCTCACCATTGAACTCAGAATGTCCAGTTTTCATGACATTCTAGTGTCAAGGATCCATATTCCCCTTCGCATAACCCCAAAAATAGAAGGTAAAGCTATAAGAATGTATTTAGGTAGGTAGGTCTTTGTCGACTGTGGGCTTGTAGCTCCTTGATCTGTTGAGTGGACTCCCAAATCCTGAAATCATGACTTTATATTTCATTAACTCTTGCCTCCAATATTACACCAAGTCTAGCAAGGGATACTCCTATTTATGTAATATGGTTATATCAACCCGAAACCTTTCATAAGGGCTTCCTTTATAAATATAAGTGTCCCAACAAGGGTTGGTCAAACACATAGTTTTATTGAGTTTTTACCTTAATCAGGTAACAAAAGGCTAGGTTTGACTTAATATTTTATTTGAGGGATTTTTATCTCTTATTCATTAATTTATTATTATAATTATCACATGCTTTTTAATATTAAGTGGAACTTACTTAAGTTATTAACAATGTCTTGATAAAATGTACACCTAATTATGGTTTATTTTAGTTCTATCTTGCATTCTTGTTTAATTCATTAATTATTTGATTATGACAACACATCCATAATGATAAACCATGAAATTGATAGCAATAAAGTAAAGATAATGATCATGAGATTTTCTAATGGTTAGTTTATCTAGCGGTTGATCAACTAACCCTGACTTAGGGTAAAAACTTATTGAACCTTTTGGGTTTGTGTTTACATCTTTCCACTTGTCCACCTCTGTATCTCATGGAATTGGTTTCTTCTTGGCTCCATCTTGAACCATCTCCACTAGCTTGGGAGTTCCATATATTACATATGACTTTTTTTTAACTCACATGAAGGTTAGGTGTAAAAGGTGTTTTACATAAAAGAAACCTTGGGCACATAAGCCTTACATATTAATGATGAGAAGGCTCGCATGCCAACAAATTTAATTTAAATAAATAAATTAAAAGAAACCATCCACACACAAAGGTATCAGTCTAGATCATGATCAACCATACATGTAACGATATTTACACATAAATAAAACTATCATTCAATTCTTTAATCATTCTTATTTAAGATAAATCACCCTCCAATCAATTAATTACAATATTTAATTAATCAATACTTTTATCTTAAAACCTTTTCTGAATTTCCTTTAGATTATCATCCATAATAATTTTAAACAAATAAATTCATTTAATATTATCTTTGTACATAACTTGTACCTTGGAGGCAACCCGGTGAATTCTAATTCATAACTACCCAATGAGTAGATATGAACATTACACAGATATTAAATTAAACACAAATATATAAAACACCTATCACGTGTTGTGCCTCATCTTTACACCTGCATGATGGTATACATCTCAAGGGTTTGTATAATATAATAATAAATTTTAATAAATCTTCATAATTCGGAAGAGTACACAGTGTGTAGTTTTAACTAAAAGATGTGTACTATTTTTCACCATCCATATGAAGTACATGCTTGGGGAAATGGTGTGAGTGTACTTCTGAAATATTTGGAGTACACAGTGTGTCCACTAGGCCACACACCATGTAGTTCCTCATTACACAGTCTCCAGCCAGGCATGCCATCTACGGGGTACATGGTCCAACCCTGACCTGAAGGGAATACACGTCGTGTCCAGTGGGCCACACAATGTGTAATTCGAAAACTACGTGCCACCTGTTCTTGGTCAATACATGGAGTCCTAAAGGCTTAGACACACTCCAATGACACGGCTTGGTTTGGTGGACCAGAACTGGTGCATCGAACCGTGGCTACACAACATGTATTTTCGAATACATGTTGTGTGTTCTTGTATTGTACAGCTTGGAACCATTGGAACCTCTAGATGAGATCCTATGTTTTATTTTAATCAATATTAAAATTAAAGATCATTTATGTAAGGTAAATGAGAAACGAAAGAGGAGGAATAGATCCCGAGATTCAGATTTGTATAATGAATAACTTGAATTGAAAAAACTAAATTATTAAATGCGTAAATCATCAACAAAATATTTAAATAATTATAAATTATGATGTAATCGCTCTTATACCACTTGAAGGTTCTGGGCGTAGTGGAAGCATGGTTGGAACTGAACCCAACATTGATTTTTACCAAGATCAATGATTATTCCCACTACTAGAAACTAAGGCTTTACCAACGATTTGAAACCATTGGTAAAGGCTGCCAAATCGTTGGTATACTATATACCAATGGTTTGGAAAACCATTAGAAATTAAGGCTTAAGGATATCCCATTACCAACAGTTTTAGTATAACTGTTGGTAAATGAAGTGTAATCCTAGAGTTTCCCAATAGTTTAAATAACCATTGGTATATAGTAGTATTCCCAACGGTTTGAAAACCGTTGGCAATACTAGAAGTGTAATCCCAGTTTCCCAAAAATTTTAATAACCGTTGGTATATAGAATTATTTTATAATTTTCTTGTTTTACCAATGGTTTACTAAAACTGTTGGTAAAAATATTTACAGCACTATACCAACAGTTTTAGTAGACCGTTGGTAATAATAGAATTTGGCAGACCAGCCACCTAAAATATCCTCCACTCCTGAATACACTCTTAATAGCAACAAAACCACTGTACACTCAACTACATACACCTGAATACACTCTTAATAGCAAAAAACACCTGCTACAGCACACAAAAGCACATAAAAATAGGATACTCTTATAACCATGGAATGTACCACAATTATAATCATGTATATGAACCCAATTACCCTTTGAAATACAGAATTAATAATTGAATTCTCAATTGAATACATGTAGAATGAATTATGTAATGAATTCTGAATTATGAATCAATAAAACATACAAAATTAATTATGTTGCATTCAAAATTCCGAATACGTTTGGTCGGTTTTCCGTATACTAGTTGTTTTTACTTAAAATGGTGTCCATTTTTTTAAAAAAAATACATACACTTGGAGTGATATCGGCCACATCGTGCCCCAGATTGAGGTGGTATTCACTTATACACTCCACCAAAGACTCATGAATCGTTTTCATAAAGTATCAACTGAATCTAAATGCGTTTGTTTGGTTTTCCGTATGCCGGTTGTTGTTTTCCCTTAAAATGTTTTCCATTTCAAGTAAAGGTGAGATACGTTGAGTGGTTTCAAACACACTGTACCTCAGATTGATGTGGGGTTAACTCGTACACATCACATACGACCTATGGATCTTTGTGATAAAGTATCAACAAAATCCGAATATGTTTGGTCAGTTTTCCGTATGCCAATTTTTTTACTTAAAATGATGCACATTTTAAACAAAAGAGAGACAGTTAGAGTGATACCAGCCACACTGCACCACGTATTGAGGCAGGGTTGACTCTTACATGTCACATATCACCCATGTATTGTTTTCCTAAATTTTCAATAGAATCTGAATGTGTTTGGTCAGTTTTTTCTATGTCAGTTGTGGTTTTCACTTAAAATGATGTCCATTTAATACAAAAGAGAGACACTTTGAGTAGTGTCGGCCACACTGCACCTCATATTGAGGCAGGGTTTACTCTTACACATCACATATGACCCATGGATCATTTTCCTAAATTTTCATCATAATCCGAATGCATTTGGTCAGTTTTCCGTATTTCAATTGTTATTTTCACTTAAAATGACGTTCATTTTAAACAAAAGAGAGACACTTTGAGTGGGGTCGGCCACACCATGCTTTGGATTGAGGTGGGGTTGATTCATACACATCACCTATGACCGATGGATCGTTGTCCTAAAATTTCAACAGAATCCAAATGCGTTTGGTCTATTTTCCGTATGTCGGTTTTTGTTTTCACTTAAAATGATGTCCATTTTAATCAAAAGAGAGAAATTTTGAGTGGTGTTGGCCACACCGTGCCTCATATTGAGGCAAGGTTGACTTTTAAATGTCACAAATGACCCATGGATCGTTTTACTAATGTATCACCACAATCCGAATGTGTTTGGTTGGTTTTCTGTATGCCAGTTATTGTTTTCACTTAAAATCATGTCCATTTCAATTAAAAGTGAGACAATTTGAGTGTTTTCGACCACACCGGCCCTCAAATTCAGGCGAGGTTGACTTTTACATGTTATAAATGACCCATGAATCTTTTTCCTAAATTTTCAACCGAATCTGAATTACTTTGGTTGGTTTTCCGTATGTCAGTTGTTGTATTCACTTAAAATGATGTCCTTTTGAAACCAAAGAGAGACACTTTGAGTGGTGTCAGCCACACCATGCATCAGATTGAGGCGGGGTTGACTCTTACACATCAAAAATTACCCATGGATCATTTTCCTAAATTATCAACACAATCCAAATGTGTTTGGTTGGTTTTCCATATGCCAATTGTTTTTACTTAAAAGTGTATCCATTTTAAATAAAAGAAAGACACTTTGAGTGGTACCGACCACACCGTGCCTCATATTGAGGTGAGATTGACTCTTAAACGTCACAAATGACCCATGGATCCTTTTCCTAAAGTATCAACAGAATCCAAATGTGTTTGGTCGGTTTTCCGTATGTCAGATGTTGTTTTCACTTAAAATGTTGTCCATTTCAAAGAAAAGTGAGACACTTTGAGTGGTGTGGCCACACCACACCTTGGATTGAGCAGGGTTGACTCGTACACATCAAAAATGACCCATGGATATTTTTCCTAAAGTTTCAACAGAATACAAATGATTTTGGTCAGTTTTCCTTATGAAAGTTGTTGTTTTCACTTAAAATGATGTCCATTTTAAACAAAAGAGAGACATTTTTAGTGGTGTTGGCCACACTGTGACTCGTATTGAGGAGGGGTTGACTTTTACACGTCAAAAATGACCCATGGATCGTTTTCATAAAGTATCAACACAATCCGAATGTGTTTTTTTGGTTTTTCGTATGCCAGTTGATGTTTTAACATAAAATCCTATCCATTTCAAATAAAAGTGGGACAGTTTGAGTGGTGCCGACCATACTGGCCCTCGGATTGAGGTAGGGTTGACTCATAAACGTCACATATGACCCATGGATCATTTTCCTAATGTTTCAATAGAATCCTAGTGCCTTTGGTTAGTTTTATGTATGTCAGTTGTTGTATTCACTTAAAATTATGTGCTTTTGAAACAAAAGAGAGACACTATGAGTGGTGCCGGCCACAACACACCTCAGATTGAGGCTGAGTTGACTCATACATGTCAGAAATTAACCATGTATCATTTTCCTAAAGTATCAACACAATCTGAATGTGTTTGGTTGGTTTTCCGTATGCCAGTTGTGTTTACTTAAAAGAGTATCTATTTTAAACAGAAGAAATACATTTTGAGTGGTACTGGCCACACCATGCCTCATATTGAGGAAGAGTTAACTCTTACATGTCACAAATGATCCATGGATCCCTTTCCTAAAGTATCAATAGAATCCTAATGCATTTGGTCAGTTTTCTATATGCCAGTTGTTGTTTTCACTTAAAATGTTGTCCATTTCGAAGAAAATTGAGACACTTCGAGTGGTGTCGGCCACATCATGCCTCAGATTGAGGTAAGGTTTACTCATACATGTCAAAAATGACCCATGGACCGTTTTACTAAATTTTCAATATAATCTAAATTCATTTGATTGGTTTTCCGTATACCAGTTGTTGTTTTCACTTAAAATGTTGTCCATTTTAAACAAAAGAGAGTCTCTTTGAGTGGTGTCGGCCACACCGCACCTCATATTGAGGCAGGTTTGACTCGTACACATCACAAATGACCCATGGATCATTTTAATAAAGTACCAACACAATATGAATGCATTTGGTTAGTTTTCCATTTGCCTTTTTTTCACTTAAATCCTATCCATTTCCAATAAAAGTGAGACAGTTTGAGTGGTGCTGAACACACCGGCCTTCAGATTGAGGTAGGGTTGACTTTTAAACGTCACATATGACCCCCGTATTGTTTTCATAAATTTTCAACAGAATCTGAATTTTTTTGGTTGGTTTTCCGTATGTCACTTTTTGTATTCACTTAAAATGATATCCTTTGGAAACAAAAGAGAGACACTTTGATTGGTGTTGGCCACACTGCTCCTTGTATTGAGGTAGGGTTGACTCATACACATCAAAAATAACCCATGGATATTTTTCCTAATGTATCAACACAATCCGAATGCATTTGGTTGGTTTTCCATACGCCAATTGTTTTTACATAAAAGAGTATCAATTTTAAACAAAATAAAGACACTTTCAGTGGTACCGGCCACACCATGCCTTGGATTGAGGCGGGGTTGACTCTTACATGTCAAAAATGACCCATGGATCTTTTTTCTAAAGTATCAATAGAATCTGAATGTGTTTGGTTAGTTTTCTGTATGTTAGCTGTTGTTTTCACTTAAAATGTTGTCCATTTCAAAGAAAAGTGAGACACTTTGAGTGGTTTTGACAACACCACACCTCATATTGAGGTTGGGTTGACTCTTACACGTCATAAATTAACAATGGATCATTGTGTTGATGTATCAACACAATCTGAATGTGTTTGGTCAGTTTTATGTATGCCAATTGTTGTTTTCATTTAAAATGATGTCCATTTCAAATAAAAGTGTGACACTTTGAGTGGTACCAGACACACCGTGCCTCAGATTGATGAGGGGTTGACTCTTAGATGTCAAAAACAACCCATGGATCATTTTTTTGAAGTATCAACACAATACGAATGCGTTTGGTTGGTTTTCGGTATGCCAGTTGTTGTTTTCACTTATAATGCTGTCCATTTCAAATAAAAGTAAGACACTTCTAGTGTTACCGGCTGCAATGTGCCTCGGATTGAGGCGGGGTTTACTCTTACATGTCACAAATGACTCATGGATCATTTTCCTAAAGTTTCAACAGAATACGATTGCGTTTGGTTGGTTTTTCATATGCCAATTTTTGTTTTCACTTAAATTGTTGTCCATTTCAAAAAAGAGTGAAACACTTTGAGTGGTATCGGCCACACCGTGCCTCAGATTGAGGTGAGGTTGACTCGTACATGCCAAAAATGACTCATGGATCATTATTCTAAAGTATCAACACAATCTGAATCCATTTGGTTGGTTTTTCGTGTGTCAGTTGTTGTTTTCATTTAAAATGTTGTCCATTTCAAATAAAAGTGAGACACTTTGAGTGGTACTGGCCACACTGTTCCTCGGTTTGAGGCGGGGTTGACTTGTACACATCACTTGGGAAATTTTAGTGTCTTCAAGTGTGAATTGAATATTTGAGTGAGTATAATCCTCTCCTTGATTCCTCTTTTCGATTAGGGTTTTCACTCTTCTCTCATCTTCTTCCGAAGCTCTAAAACCCTCTTTTCCATTGGGATTTATTGTGAATCTTGAAGAGAGCTTAGATTGGGATCCAGGGTCTAGGGAGGAGGGTTGGGGCGATCTTCGAGGGACTGTCTGGGGTCCAGGGAGGATGGTGGCGGTCTGGGGGGCTGTCCAGGGTCGAGGGAGGAGGGTGGGGAGGGGGGCTGTCTCGGGTCCAGGGAGGAGGGTGGGGGGGGGGGGGGTTGTCCGGGGTCTAGGAAGGAGGGTGAGTAATGTATCTAAAACTTTATCTAGGTATCATACATCTAATTATGATAGGACTACGAACCTCTGTGGGGTGTCATCCCAGAGAAGGGCCAAATCACGGCATTACCGCAGCGTGATTGCAACGTGACCGCGTCATGACCACGACATGTTGGCCCAGTCCAGCGATATTCGCGGGGTAGCATCTTCCATCCAGGAGAAAAGGGATAAGGAGGAGGCAGGGAAACATTCCTGTCGTCGCCTCCCTCACCATTTAGTATGGGTGGGTAATGTATCTAAAACTCTATCTTGGTATCATACATTGAATTATTACTTGACTGTGAACCACTGTGGGGTGTCGTCCTGGAGTAGGGCCAAATCACGGTATTACCATGGCGTGACCGCGGCGTGACCGCATCATGACCACTAAGTGACCGCGGCGTGTTTTCCAGGTCCAACAACATTCTCAGGGCAGTATCTTCCGGCCCGGAGCGAAGGGAGCGGGAGGAGGTGGGGCAACATTCCGGTCGTCGCCTCCATCCCCATTAACTATGGGTGGGTAATGTATCTAAAACTATATCTAGGTATCATATATCGAATTCTGACAAGACTGCGAATTGTCGTAGGGTGTCGTCCTGGATCAGGGCCAAATCACTCCGCGACATGACCGCGACATGTTGGCCCGGTCCAGTGACATCCGCGGGGTAGCATCTTCTGGCCAGGAGCGAAGGGAGCGGCAGGAAGCGGGGAAAAATTCTGGCTGTCGCCTCCCTACCCATTAACTATGGATGGGTAATGTGTCTAAAAATCTATCTAGTTATCATACATCAAATTCCGACTGGAATGTGAACCACCGTGGGGTGTCGTCCTAGAGCAGGGCCAAATCACGGCATTACAGTGGTGTGATCGTGGCGTGAAGGCGGCGTGATCACGGCGTGACTGCAGTGTGACTACAGCGTGACCATGGCATGACTCTGGCGTGTTGGCCCAGTCCAACAACATCCGCGGGGCAACATCATTCATCCAGGATTCCAAATAAATCCTATGTAGTTGTCATTCACATTATAGAAACTGATCTTATGTTATAAAAAACAGACTCCTGATTTGGGATTGTGGTATGATAAAGATATATATTTTATATTCGTTGTTTTTAAAAGTGGTAAAAGGTAGTTGAAACTACTTATTGAGAGTCAAATTATGTAGGTGTATTACTTATCAATGGTATATTCATTTCTTGGAACTCTAATAATAAAACTTCAGTCACCTTGAGAATAATAGATTTTGAGTATGTTTTAACATCTCAGGATGCAACACAAATCTTATGTGAGAATTCATATATGTAAAAAAATTATGTGTGCATCGAGGCCCAGAAAACACCCCAAATAGTGTTAAGATGAAGCTTATGGTGGGGAGCACCATAAGCTTGACAGGTGTTAAACAATGACATCGTCAGTGTTTTTAGATATATAGGCTCGAGTAAACACCCAAAGGGGTGGCCAAGAGGACAGGAAAACACCTAAAACAGGTTACTCCATAAGAGAAGGTCACAACGGACATGATAGAACGAATAAAATATTTAATATGTTATAACAAGGGATCGTCAGAAGGTTGTAGTGAGCGGCACAATGATGTAACGTCTAAAGGGAAACGAAACGACAGAAAAGAATCAAACACCATAAACTATCACTGTAAGTTTTCGCAGATAGCGCACCTCCATTGGAGGGGTTTTATTATAAAAACATGACTTTATTTATTAAATGAAGCAATTATATTAAAGAACACTTATTCTAGATATGCAATTCAATATAATTAAGCAGAATTAAGAAAGAATCTAAATTCAATTTATAGAATGTTTAAATTAAAGAGGCTACGAGAGGGACTCTACCTCAAGGTGGAACCAAGCCATCCACCTCATCTCTTGGAGCTTTCTAACTAAAATATTTTTCTCCTCCACTAGGTATACGCACCTTCACACACATGCAAGGACACCAAGCCCCTATGCGCACACTTGCATGGACATGAGCATGTGCAAGTGGATCCTTGCACATATTCTTATATGCATATATTAGTCTCCACTTACCTGCGTATGAATTTATATATATATATATATATAAATATACATGGGAACACCTAGCCCCATACGTGCATAATCACTTCCATGGGTGACTATACATGTAACGGGGGAACCCACATACATATACTTACTTACCTATGCACATGCAGGCGAGTCTCCCTTGACTTGGCGACTCGAAACCAATTAGCAGGGATCAACGCACTACACAAAGGATATTAAGAACCTTAAAACACATGAACGACGCTACATAACTAGTGAGAAACCAACCAATGGAATTAAAGCCTTACCCAGATTGGCATCGGAGAACCAAATCCACCCGAACCAACATGAAATGATCCAACGCCCTACCGAAAACATAATATGGGGTAAAAAACACTAAATCACCAAATAAATGAGGTGTGAGACAAGTAGTAACCATAGAATATTACCTCGGATCAAAGCTGGTGGACTAAATCGATCAGAACTCCTTCTGGCACCCTTCGTTGAATATAACTACCATCCATCCATAGAAATCACTCAAAGATCTAAGTGACCAATGCGATAAAGAAAATAAAATAAAAACTAAACTAAAACATACCTGTCTCTTTTGACTATACCTATCACCGCCCAACATATAAGTACCACAGTGCCCCATGGGTTAAATCATGTTCCTTCAAGCAAAAGGTAAATAGATAAATGTTTCAAAATGATACTATCAAATATTAAATTCCTATCAATTAACAATTACTCTTCCTATTAATGGTTTATAATCAATTTGGCACGAGTTTCAACTTATTTTGGTTTTGTTCGATACAAGGGATGAAGTCTTATTATTCTTGGTCTTTATTTTCACACATGAGATATTTATTTAAAAATGATGCATGTATTTGTCATTATTATTTATGGTTTTATTTCTTAGCCTATTTCTATGGGGCCTATCCACATGAATAATTCTTGGAATGTAGGGTTCAGTTGAAATTTATTCACTTTAATGTGATTGATATCACTAACGATGAGGATTTAGATCAAGTAAAATATTCCTAAGAGTATGGGGCCTTGTAGTGATAGGTGTGGCAATTGTACATCTAGAGTTTGATGAGGAAATACTTATGGGGATGGATCAGAATCTTGGTAGATTCTTAGAGTGGGATGGTCGCTCTAAGTATATAAAATGTATTATGAAATGTTTTACTACATTTAATGATTCAAGAGTTCAACTAAAGAGATGAAGAATGAGATGCTAGTGTGGGTATTGGGTATTGTCGGACAGATTGACATTATAATGCCAAGAGGCTTGGTGTGATTTAGCTTAGTAGGAACCTGGTTAGTGGTTCTGGGTTATAATACATGATTTTGATGAGGTTCTTGACCAGATTATTGAGAATATAATGTAGATGGGTTCAACACGGTGTGATTCTGTGACTAAAAAAATCATAAGGTGAATAATCCTCTTTGTCTAGTTGGATGATGAGATGTGCATCAAGGCATGGGATAATCCTCGAGAGATGAGTCTAGACTATGTGACTGAGAGCATATACTAGGATAGGTTTGATAGGATTGGGTGATTGGCCAACCCATGAGAGGATGATACGATGTATGGAGACACTTGGGGTTATTTATGCTATCTCATGGAGACACTTGGGGTTATTTCATGACTCCAAAATACTCCAGAAATGTTCCCACACAATGTTTTAGAAAAAAAATTCCATCTCATGGAAGACCCCAAGGCTCCTCTATCTTCCAATGTTTCCTCACACTCACACCTCATGGTATTATAGTATAGAAGTAATCTATGTCAACTAGTCAGGATAGCATCACTACCCTCCATCCATAGAAAGAAGTAAAATACCTAAGTGGACAATGCGATAAAGAAAATAAAATAAAAACTAAACAAAAACATACTTGTATCCTGTGACTATACATGTCACCACCCAATATATAAGAACCACACCGCCCCATTGGTCAAATAATGTTCTTGCAAGAAAGGAGGAAACAGTTCCATTTAATAATCTCTTAATTTTTCATTATGTTCTTTATATAGAACATTGTTGGAAACACCATACTAGTAAACATAGCCATTTAATATGCACCTATGCTACATTATTTGAGTTAAATATTATGCACATAACCCTCTTCACTATGGAAAGAACCTCATAGGAACCACAATCAATGTTTAGTAGTTGATCCTACTCTTGAACCTAGTTGGCCACCAGTCCATGAACCAGATGGTCTACTTGGTCATGAGGGTGTAAACCATTTCATTATACTATACTAAGAATGAAGGTGTTGGTATCTTTTCTACCATCAATGGGAATTTCTCAAGTCTTGAGTGCCAATCGACTTCAGTTCCTAAGTTAATGGCCCCTTAACTATCCATATATGTCAAGGGGTGTCTCCCATGGGTGTCTTGTGGTGTGTAGTGTCAATCTATGATTGATGTGGTGCTTCTATATTCTGTGAAATGTTTATTTCATGGTTAGTTTAATAAATTAATTAGTCAATTAGAAAATACACCCAAAGTAAATAGAGATATACCCCCTTTTTATAGAGAATACCATCCAAATAACAAACTCGGAAATTCGAGACCAACATTTTACATTACCAATTCAAATTACATAATATATACAACACCAAATTATGTTTTATGAACCAATCAATTAAAGGGAAATAAACTCCTCACAATAAACCATAAAATCTCATATAGCATCACTCACCTCCAATTTACCCACATCATTGCACATCTTAATGATGATACAACCTCATCACATATATATCATGATTAAAAAACAAAATCCAACATGGTATAAAGTCTGATAATAGTCTATAGAGTAAAATATCCGGTTTTTAAAAAATGATGAACTTTTTATTGAATGCACTATTAGAATGAATGGAATACAACCTGTGAATCAAACCCAACATTTCTGGAAGACTTTATTTTGAAAAAATTTACAATTTACCCAATAATTCACCACACCATGAGTTGGTTACTACCCAAAACTCTAGAAATGCACGATTAATATGATTGGTTATCTTAACTATGAACCAAACAATACATTCCTTATTGCCTCTTTTTTTAAAAAAAGAAGAGTAATTCTTACCTGAAAGTACCCATAAAAAACCCTGGAAAAAGGAGAGGGAGTTGAGAGAGGGGGACGTCCCACGGGGTGTTCGGACATGGGGGGTCTTGCGCGTGATTGGAGAGGGGGACATGGGACGTCAGAGGAGGAGATTGAGCCAAGAGGGGAGGGGGGATGTCGCCAAGAGAGGGAGATGAGAGGGGAGGGGGGAACGTTGCCGAGAGATGAGAGGGGAGGGGGATGTCGTCATTGGAGAAGGATCCAAGAGCGGAAGGGGAACATTGTCGGAGGAGAGGGAGGGGGCTGGGAGGTGGAGGTGGAGGCCGGGAGGTGGAGGCGGAGGCCGGGAGGCAGAGGCGGAGGCCGGGAGGTGGTCAAGGTCGGGGTGGGGAGGAGTGCGTAAGGATGAAATGTCGCAAGGGATCCCTTAATTGGGTATCTTTTTTCCCACAGGTTAATAAAAACCGTGATTAATAGTTTTCTTTCCCAAAAATTTTCACGAACCATTGGGAAAACCCAACATATAACAACCTATGACAACAGTTTACTAGAACCTTTGGTATAGGTTCTTTTTCCCAATGGGTTTTCTAAACTGTTGGGAAAAAAGTGTTGGTACAGGCTTGATTTCCAGTAGTGTCCGGGATCAATATGATGATGAATGCCCGTCTCCACATAATAGAATCCACTATTTAGATAATGAAGGAAGAGACCCGAAACCTTTTGAGAGAATCTTTCGCATCATGTTTATAATTAATTTAATTAATATCATAAATAAAATAATACATGGATCTTCAGTATTTTTTTCGATGATGATGTGGATCATCAGGAATAACCCTTCGGGATTATCTTTTTGTGCATGAAAGGATATAAACTAGAATCTCTCTAGTAGTGATCCACACGTGCTCTGATGGCCTCTGATCGACACCACTCATTCTCTGAGTGCTAGCACGATGAATCGAGTGTCTTGTGTCGGTCATTCTAGATCGCTTTTTCTTCATCCATGAATAATGTCTATCATTCTTGAGAGGGGAGAGAAGATCATTCAAGAGAGAAATTTTTTAGCTTTATAATTCTCAATTCATCTGGTGTGCGGTTCTATACAAGGCACAATAGGTGTATGCGTTTATTTATTGACATGGTCCTTCAGTTACAATATTTAATTGCATAACAACAATTAAACACATTCATAAACTTAGAGAAAACTCATTTTATTAATAATAATATCGTTTCATTATTTATGGTATGCCAACTTGTGCAAAACGAAATTATAAATAAAATTCCACGTCACAAAATAATAGCAAGGTTATTTTAATTTGTGCCAACAAGTTAAATAATTATTTATCATCTTGCAAATAATTATTTTACTACCAGACTGGATTTAGCCCTCTTGAACTTAACTTCCATTTATTTAACTCTCGAATAAATAAATAAATAATTTATTCTCTTAATTAAATATTTTATTTACCAAATAGTAAATAAATATTTATTAAATGTTTAATAAAATAAATAAATATATTTTACCCACAATCTGGTGAATAAATATTTATTTAATTTATGAAACCATTTAAACTTGAATAAAATTATTCCATTATCTTGATATTATTATTTATTAATTAAATTATAATATAATTTAACTGAGACCACAAAAAACACTTAGTGTGTGACCCTCTAGGATTATTTCTCATTGGCATCAGGGAGGCTTGCCAAAAGTCCAAGAGTACTATCTAGAAATGGGTCAAGGCACCCAAGAGAAAGAACTTAAAGTCGTAACAACAAAATCTACATACAAACACTCACTGTGTAATATAACCCCTTTGTCTCAACATCTCATAAAGCAGGTTTCATGATAGTGTCATGAAATTTTATGCTTGATAAGTCGTTCTTTGAGTACTTGAAATAAACTCATTGTTGCACAATGGCCATGAAATTTTGCGCAAAAGTTCTATTTCAATCAAAGGGTCGAGATTTCAACTTCTATAAATTGAAGGGACAAATCTGTCCTCAACTTATCCATTAAAAACATGCCACTTATGTGCACCTAAAACACCATACTTTCATCAAATTGTCTGTGTGATGGATTTTGTCTGTACATCAAAGTGCGTGTGTCTTGACACATATTTATGATAATATTAAAGTATAAGGATCATTACACATGCTTGAATATAGAAATATATGATGACACCGAAACATGCAGAATTCCTACTAGAGGGTTTGTTCTCATAACCTATTGTCTTAGAGATTACCAAGTGAGAACTTCATGAGAGGAAATCTCATATACTTATGTGTACTCACACCTGACGGTGTGCATGCTATGTGTCCCATCATTGTATGTAATCCAACCATAGAAATATATTTAAGAATATTTTTATATCATTTAAATATTCTCATCATAGCAGGGAACTTCCATGAACTTATCAATGCAACAAATACTCTAGGACATTATTAAATCATAGTCATACAGATCAATGAACAATATGTAATAATATGTTTAATATTTAAAAAAATTAAATTTCCAAGTAATAAAAGTACAACTAGTTGGTTATAGGACACCAACCCTTACAAAAATACCAAAACCATTTCTCTATGGATTTTCTCAAGGGGGATAAATTCAAGAAGTAAAATCCTATTTCTTTTCTTTTTAATTTCTTTTCAATTTATTTTATTTTATTATTCTATACTCACTTCCACTTATCCAAGTTGAATGATAAATCTAGTATCATTTATATACTATAATTTTATTATTTTAATGGAGGTTTCATCAACAAATTACTTCCTCTCTCTCTCACTCTCTTATTCTAAAAATCAAATCATCAGTTGTGATATGTCAATTACTGACGTCATGGATGATGCCTTTTCATTTTACTTTAATGCCTTTAAGGATATTCATAAAACCACTATAATGTTTGATAAATAATATAAAATTTATGTAATAACCCTTTTTATGTTATAGAATTAACTTATATACACAATAATAAATAATGGAAAAAAACTAGTTTGTGATGCTTGAAAAAACGCAAAAAAAATATTAATGACTATCACTAAACTTTTATCTAATGATTTATTATTATAAAATTTAACCAAATGATATATATAACCATTTAAAAAACATTATTTTCATTTATAAAATATAATTTCAATTCTAGATATTTATAAAAAATATACATAAACTTTCGTACACATTCAAGTGAAATGATCATGAAAACCAAGAAAATGAACACTCTAGAATGATGGGATTGAACTCTATATCTCATATAAAAGGCTGTAAATGAACTTAATAAAATTATAAAAAGCCAAATAAAAATATAAGAGGTTATGGATATTGTAATTAATGAATATATTTTATTATATTGGATATTAAAGTGATGAGAACTTTTAGACATAAGGTAAGATGATTCCCAAACCCAACTCTCTTCCATTGGGTTTTTGCCCTTTTACTACATTTTTAGTATGTATATTTCATTAATGTTAATTAAATATAATTTAATTATCCTTACCATTTTTATGGATATACATCTTTTCAATATTATTTTAAAACAAATGAAAAAACTTTTCCAGAAAAAACTCTTCTTTTAAAAATACAACTTTTACTTCTCATGAGATTGTTTATTCCTCACTCAAGGTTGATGATTGTTATAATAATAATGTTATTCCATATTTCTTTTGGGAGACCCAAGTATTATTCATTAATTTATGATTTTTTAAATGAAACCCATTCCTTTCCATGAGTTATTTTATATCCAAGATTGATATATGTTCTGTGTGGCATGCATGATAATGTAAATGTAATGATGTGATAGGTGTGCCCTGAACTATATAGTGATTATAAATGTTATGATGTGATGGGTTTTCCTAGAATTATATAGTTATCCAATTAATTTTTTAATGTGATGAATCTCATGAGGTATAGTGAAATATTCCTAAACATGATGCTGGATTTCTTCACAACTATGTGTGGTAGTTGACCACTAAGACACGATGTTTCATTTTTTATGCACTGACACATTCCATGAATTTATCTAATTAATCCTTTCATTATTATGATTATGATACTATGATTATTTTGTGATTATGATGATTATTCTCACCCATTTTTATATTTATTCATGTTCTTATCTATCCTCTTACCGGGCTTTTAGCTCACCACTTCTTTTGATGTATATCCTCAAGTAAATAGTTTTACTAAGAAGAACATGGGGGACAATAAGAATATATATAAGAAGTAATTAAATAAATTTTTAGGTTTTATTTTGGAAATATTATGTATTCCCCTAATTTTATCAAGACACTAAACCTTTGGATCCTAGTTTTGTAACACTATTATGTTGTTCATCTTTTAAATGATGTAATAGTCATGTAAGAAAATTTAGGGTCTCTATATTAATATAAATACATATATACTGAATATATGTTATATTTAAATAATTTTTTACATTCTAGTGATGATAAAACCATGATCTAATTAAGAGGAACAAAAAATAACAAGTCAAAACATTCTAAAAAAACAAGGCAATTGACACCTGAAACAATGAAGATAATGAAAGATTATTAAAAAACATGTGATAAGTTGTTATAAAAGGATCATATATGATATTATTAATACTAATATGGTTTTTTATAAGTTAATAACATGATTAAAACCTTTAAATAGGAGGTTAAAGCGCATTCAACCAAAATGAAGCTTAAATTAAGGGGTTTCGTTTGAATTTACATTCCAATTGTGACTTATTTATTATTATGCACCAATTTACTTCTATGTGGTGTATATACTACCTATTTTTAATTTAATATCAAAATTAACGCATAATACATGGTATTTTAAGTTTCAATTTGAGTTATCTCATTCAAGGGGTTTTTACATGAAAATTACCAAGTGGTAAAAGTTATCTTTGTAGTCTCACTTTCTTTTGTGATTGTTAACTTTCACTTTAAAAAATCATTTATAAATAATCATTTTTCATTGTAAATTAAATTTATAATAAGTATTTATGTTATTGTGTGATGGATATTATTATTTCTTAAACTATATACCATTTTTTATATTACATTCACTTTGACAGTTATTTGATTAATTGGGCAAATATCGATAAATCTGCATCCTTTACTCGATACAAATATTTGATAAGGAACATTTTTTATGAATTGAATTGATTATTAGATATATTTTTAATTATTCATACATGTATTACATTGGTTGGGGACTAGTTAATTTAATACCTTTGATGCATCAGCAGTCTCATGTGACGAATTAGTATGCTAAATCAGATGAGTTTCTACCCATATACTTAAACTGTCTTGAGGATAAATGTTGAGAGTAACTATCTTGAAGATATATGTTGATATTTCAGATTTAAAAAATTAGTCATTCCATAATTATTATTATTCTATGTGATTTTTCGATTAGTTAGAATATCCATTGTCAAGTTTCAAGCTCATGTAATTATTTATATGAAATTATTTGATCATATTTTATTCTTTCTATATTATGCTCAAGTTGTTGGTTAATTTCATTGTGTTTTAGTAATTTACCTTTACATTATAATTATTATTTATTTATTTATGATATATTACACTATACACAACCCTTACTGATCATTTGAGATCACCCTTATTTCGTTTCCTTTCCCCAGGATATGAATATGAGTTCTTCGAATGAGTTTCAAGGATAATGAGATTTGTTTTTTATAATCTATTTTATATTCCAAATGTAAAGTGGGTATCATGTTTGTTATATGGATTTCTAAAAATTCTAAACTATTTAGTATTTTTTTATTTGAATCTTATATCAATGAAAATGTAATAAGGTGAGGCACTGGCTTTGGTCGACTGGGGTCGGGGTCGTTACACGCTGTGTATTGGTTTAGGCTAAGGCCTCGCATAATGTGTGATGTGTCTACCTAGTGATATCCACAAGACCCTGGCCGATTATAGGCTATCTTGGGGTGGTACACTCGATTGACCGCCACCTAGGAGGGGCCTCACTAGGATGGGTCATGCCATTCTCTATGGTCATTAGCCTCATGGCAGACCCCTAGGGGATTCCTACTCACTGTTACTCCCACCATGTACTCAATAAAATCCCACCAGATACTTGGTTTCATATGTCATTTTGGAAAATGTCCAGAAATCAGGACCAAATTCCTAAAACTGACTCTCATCCCTCCACCAACTCCCCAAAGACCCCATATATACTTAATTACACTAGTTTAGACCGATGTAAGACCCAAAATCCATCATCTAAAAAACATATACTATTAAAACTAGTTCTTAAATTATTTATTTACCATGAAATGACTTTACGTTCTATGTACAAATATTATTTTGGATCAACTAACTATTGAATGAACCAAGGAAATTAACCATTAGAAAAATAATGTTTAGTTATTTGATAAATAGTTATAATAGAAAGGGTTTATTCAATCAAATTTTAATAATGGAATAATCTCTTATTAATTTCTTTTTGGATTTAATTATCTCTTGATCGTAGATTTATGAACACTCAGTGTGCTCATTATTCATAGCTATTTAATTTAGCTTAGTTTTAGATTTGATTTAATAATTCTTAATTATTTCATATTTAATTCCATACAAGAGATTCATGCTAAGGATCTAAGTATTTGTGGGTTAAACATCATACTAGTGACTTACTATGCTTTAGTAGTTAGTAGATAAAAAAAGTAATTAAAATTCAAAATGTGATACCCTATAAAAATTAATGATTCCCCCTAGGTGTCACATTTCATCTCCTAATCCATCTAACCCCATCATATTTTAGGTGAGAAAATAATATTTATTGATATAATTTATGTGAGTGGAAGAGATGAATGAAAGGGTGTTAGATAATATGGTATATATTACAAACCCAAACCCACACACCTTCATGCCCACCAAGAAAGAGAACAAAAACACATAATAATTTAAGTGAAAAAACTCAAGAACACTAAATCCACTAATGTGATCAACACCATGAGTTAGTAACCCACCATCATGGGAATAAAAGAGGCATGGTTGAGAGAACAAATATAAATTTAGAAAAAGAGAGAGGGAGAGAATGAGATACTAAATTAAAGATACCAGTGAAAATATTAGAATTATAGAATAGAAATTACAAAAGAATAAAATAATATAATACTATATGAAACATAGTAAATTTTGGGAAATGATTTAAAGGGAACCTATATATATGAGGGTTTATTACAAATTTATAGGCTCAATAACTGTTTCTCTAGAATTCAACATGCATGGGATTCTCTCCACATAAGGTTGTCTGAGAGTAGTGATGATTCTACATAGAAATATTTGAGATTATTATTAGTTTTTTTCATTTTATATTATCACATGATCCTCCTTAAAATATATATGGAACATCCATTCAACCATTAAAAAATTTATAAAGGTATAAGAAATAGAATTTTTCTTTATGTACGACACTACATGTATGCATCCATGTATGTTGGTGATCAATCCCAAAACAATTATCAATATTCATAAAGATTATTAAGTACACTCTTATGATATTAATACTTCATTTGGTGTATTGAATGTGTTAAAAGTGGGAGGTAATGTGATATAGGGGATAAAAATTCATCAAAGATGGGTAATAATATGTCAGAGGCTAAGTATATGTCAGTATGGGTTAAGGGTGTGTTGGATTTTTGGAGTGAATTGGGAAGGGATTAGAAGGATCTTGAGAGTTAAGGCTATATTAGGAGAGGTTTATCTTACCTTAGAGTTTATGATTTGTTAAATTATTATATGGAAGATAATGACATGAAATAATGAAATTTATTTATCCCAAATCAAAAATAAGGTTAGGCAGGCACACAGTCAAGATAGATACTTGAGGGTATTCTCTTTTTTATAGAGATAGTGTGTGTGTACCTGTATTCTACCACAGTGAGATCTTTCTATTTTCCCATGGGGTTTTACACTTTTATTTGTGGTTTTTTTCCAATTTATATCTAGTGTTATTTATTTCTGTATTTTTACACTTCATTTTATCTCAAAATTATCAACACACTAGTGGGACAATCATTTTTAGTCCCAAAAAGTGGTATCATAGAGAGGTTCTGGCTCAATTCTATTCACTTTTTTGGGTATTAATAATTCTCATAAATTTGATTATTATTTTTGAATGAAATTGTAGTTGATATTTCACATCAGAACAAACTTATTTAGATTAATAAATACACCAATTTTAAATAGTGGATGTTCTAGGCTAACAAAATTTCTAGATGGTGGAGAAATATGAAATAAATAAATTCATTATGAATTATTTTCCATTGTGAAAAAATAAAGATGAATGTAGTGCTATGAAAGGATAATATCCTATAGATGATTGGTACAGGGATAGAAAGTGTAAAGATGTAACGTGGTTATAGTGGGATCCAAAATAATGACATGGATGGAAATGTGGTGAGTACTTATGGAAGTGATGAAATTCAAGTCAGTGAAGAAACAAAAACTACTAGAGTCAGATATCATATCAATGATTCATGGATAATAGACTTGGGAGAAACATAGAACATGACATCTCGATGGGAATGGTTTGATTAGTATAAAACTACCCTAGAAGGACATGTGTATATAGGGAATGATCACACCTTGAATATCATATGATTAAGTTCTATAAAAATGAAGATGCATGATCGTATTATTTGAACCATGCAAGGAGCACACCATGTGAACACCCTAAAGAAGAAAATATTTTCTTTGGGATAATTTGATGATATCAGATGTAATAATCACATTGAGAATAGAGTTATGAGAACTATGAAGGGTTTTCTTGTGTTAATGATCGAGTAGAATAAATTGAAGAACATTTATGTTCTTATGGGTAAAACTGTAAGGGGGAAGAGATAGTTTTTTCACCAACTACCTTGATTAAGGCATTACTGCAGTTATTCCATAAGAAGATTAGTCATATATATATGTATGTTTCTTGAATATTATTATTGATCATAAGTTTCTTCTTATCCTTATAAACGTATGATTAACATTTTTTAGAATTGTGTTTTGAGAAATGAATATAGGTTGAAGTTCAGGATTTCAACATCAAGAAGCTAGGAGATCTTATAATTGATCCATTCCAATGTTTGGAAAACATTGGTCATATCTCTAGGGGAAGCAAAGTACATTTTATAATTTACTGATTATTATTCCAAGAGATGTTGGGTCTATCCAATCAAGAGGTAATCAGATGTTTTTGAATTCTTCAAAACACTCAATGTGTGGAAGGAGTGTAAATATGGAATGAAGATCGAGTTTTTGAGGAATGAAAAGGGTGTAGAATATACAAGTGAGGTTTCTAATACTTTTTTTCAATGGGAAGGAATCAAGATATTGTTCATAGTGTCATACACTCCTCATCATAATAGATTGGTAAAATGGATGAACAGAACCATGTTAGATATAACAAGGCATATGTTGAAGACTATATGAATGGAAAAAACTATATGGGTAGAAATAGTGAGTACTTTATATTTCATGATCAATTGATCTCCTTCAACTATGATTGATTTGAAGACACTGATGGAGATGTGGATTGGTAAAATCACTAATATCAATTATATACTTTTGGATGTCTTGTATATGCACTGTTTAATGACCAGGAATGATCAAAGTTGGATTTGATATCCAAGAAATGTATCTTCTTGGGATACGTTGATGGTGTGAAGGGGTATCATTTGCGATACCCCACTTTACACAAACTTATCATAAGTAGAGATTCCATTTTTGTAGACGACAAGGTAAAAATGATAATTAATAGAGTAATGGAGAAACAGAATACAGGAACAATAATAGTAAAAGTAGAGGATAAATACAAGGAAGAACTAGTTTTCTTTGAAGCATTACTAGAGCATGATGATTAAGTACCTATTGATTCTCGACCATGATGATCATCTTTGGAGAAAATAGAACCAGTATGGAACTCAGATTATGTCACAGAGAGTAATATTGAATACTACTTATTGATGGAGGATGGAGATTCATCTTCTTTTGTGGTGTTGACCCAGAGTCTAGATGTATCCTCATGGATGGCATAGATGATATAGGATCTTGACTCACATAACAAGAAATAGGCTTAGGATATTGTTACCTTACCTCATGGAAGTAAGGCTATCAGCAAGAAATGGGTCATTAAGATCAAGCTGGATGAAAAGGACCAGGTGGAAAGATATCGTGCAAGAATAGTGGTCAAATTATATTCTCATAAGGAAGGTATCGATTTCAATGAAATATTTCCATATATGTTAGAATGATGAATGTTCAGATTGTTCAAGTGATGTGTGCTACATACTATTTTCATCTAGAATAGATGGATGTAATGAATTATATTTATCCATAGTAATCTTGATGAAGAAATCTTTATGCTCCAACTGGAAGGTTTTGTTGAAGAATGCAAGGAGAACTTGGTTTATAGGTTGAACAAATCTCTGAATGGTCTCAAGAAGGTGATTAGGTATTGGTAAAAGATATTTGATTCATATATCATGAGGCTTGGATATAATGAACTTTATTTAGATCCTTGTGTATATTTTAGGGATTTAGATGGAAATGATTTCATCATTATTTTATTGTATGTGGATGACATGTTGGTTGAAGTCCCCAATAGTTATCATATCTATAAGATGAAGGTATAGTTGTCTAGAGAGTTTTATATGAAGGACTTGGTTCCATAAAACAAAATTCTTAGTATAAAAATTTACCAAGATAGAAATAATAGGAATATTTGGCTATCATAGAATAATTACTTTTGGAAAGTCTTGAAACAATTCAACATAAAATAATATAGTCTAATATTTTCCCCACCTCTTATAAATTTAAAGTTATCATCTATGATGAGTCCTAGAAGTTAAGTATAGAGTATGGAGATTTCTTGAGTATTGTATGAATCAATAGTGGGGAGTTTGATGTTCAATGTGGTATGAACTAGACTAGATATTTCTCATGTAGTGGTAGTAATTAGTTGGTACATGACAAATCTAGGATGGGAGTATTGGAACATGGTGAATAGGATCCTGAGAAAAATTAAGGAGACCTTAGATGCTATATTATATCATGTAGGATCATATTTAAATATCAAAGGCTATATTGATTCATATTTTATAGGTGATTCAGACCAGAGGAAATCCACTATTGGTTTTGTTTACTCTTATTGAAGGAGCTGTGAGATAGATTTCAAAGTTAAAATTTGTTGTGCATTTATCCATTATGGAGGTTGAGTACATGGAATCTACATAGATTTGAAAATATGTGATTTGGATTATAATTTTGTTGGAGGATCTAGAGCATATACATGAGTAGATTCCATTGTTTTATGGCCGTCAGAGCACCTTACATACTGCAAAGAATCCATTTTTTTATTCTAAGATGAAGCACATTGAGGTAAAATATCACTTTATCTGAGTTGTGGTGGAGAAAGTGTGAATGTGAAGAAAATTCATACAAATGAGAATATGGAAGATTTATAGATAAAGGTAATTAACTATGATAAGTTCAGATGGTGTAGTTCCTTAAGTGGCATTATAGTGACATGAGCAACATGTTTAACAGATTGAAAGTATGCGTGGAGATGTGATTATTTCCAATAAAATATCTAAGTGGGAGATATACCAAAAAAAATTTAACATGGAAGGAAACAACACCACTTTGTCATAGGGGGTGGGTTGGGGTATGTGGTTGGTGGCCGACTCTGCCAAATTAACTAGAAAAGGAATGGAGTAGGAGGGATTGGCAACAACGAACAAATGTGGAGCTTCCCAAATAGTTTCAACATCCTGATCATCACATCTTCTCCCATTATTTTTTGTGTGGTATTTTGAGAGGTTATTTATCCATTATCCAAGAGAGAAAATTAATGGAATTGACTTTATTATAGTGATATAGTCTATATTCTTTCATTTTACTATAGTGAGATCCTTTTAATTTCCCATGAGATTTTACCCCTTTATTTGGGGGCTTTTCCACATTACATTTAGTGTCATTTATTTCCATATTTTTGTACTTTATTTTATCTCACAATCATCATTGAACTAGTGGTAAAATCATTTTCAGTCCCAACACATGGTTCATGTGCTCCAGAGTTTGTGCATATTATTGATCATCTAATATACTATTTCCTCATAACTCCTTCTTTTTCCTTTCTCATGTATATCCATCCCATTTATTGCGTGCATCTTCAATCCTTCTCCATAGACTTGTCTTTAGGATTTCATAGAATTTCCCTTCCCAGGGTGTGGGCCTCGACTAAATTATCCATCGATGAAGACATTTTTCAAGGAATAATATATAGTTTTTTCATGACCTTATCTTCATCAATAGATAACACATGTACATAAATCCATTTAATGTTTTACCTTTATATTTTTAAGCACAAAAAATGATTTAATCACAAAAAATCACATTTTAGACCAGTTTCCATTTTAGATCCATATTTATTCTATAAAAAATCATTATTTATTCCTATATTTTAATAAAATATATGGTTTATTTATAATGGAATTAATAAATAAAACATATGAAAAATATCCATTTGTCAAATACACAGGCAAGGGTAGATTTTATAACATAAATAAAGATATGTTAGATCCACCTATTTTATTTTTTATTTACAATAACAATCGTTTCATTAATTAAATTTACAATCACTCACTAACACATATAAAGGAAATAAAATAAAATTCATAATTTAAATAAATCATTGATGGGGTACATAAGGGCCCCAAGTTGAAGAAAATTTACCAAGTAGACATACAATCATGAAAACCCCTATAATAAGGTGTATTACACAAGTATCAGGGTCATCTAATCTCTAATGGAAAAAATATCCATATAAATTCATTTAAAGTTTAGCCCAGATCTTATTAAGAACCAAAAATAATTTAATCACTAAAACTCCCATCCTAGACCAATTTTCATTTTAGTTCCAAATTTATTCTATAAAATTAAAATATTATTTATTCCTATATTTTAATATAATATATGGTTTATTTATAATATAAATAATAATAAAAACTTTTGAAAAATATGAATTTTTCACCTACACATTCAATAATAGATTTTATAACATAAATAGAGATACATTAGATCCACCTAGCTAATTTTTTATTTCTAACAACAGTATTTAGATTTATTGATTGTAAAATAACTCACTAACACATAAAAATAAAATACAATAAAATTCATAATTTAAATAAATAATATATGGGGTGCATAAAGGTAATAAGTAGAAAAAAGTTTACCAAGTAGACCTACTATAATGGAAACCCCTCTAATAAGGTGTATTAATCAAGAATCAGGGTCATCTAACTTCCTATGCTGAAAACATCCACAGATACCCATTTAATGTTTGGAAATTATCTTTTTATGCACAAAATAATGATTTTATCAATAAAAATCACATTATAGACTAGTTTTAATTTTAGCACCAAATTTATTCTATAAAACTAAAAAATTATTTGTTCCTATATTATAATATAATATATGGATTATTTATAATGGAAATAATAAACAGAACATGTGAAAAATATGTAGTTGTCACATATTCATGGAATAATAGATTTTATAACAGAAATAAAGATACATTAGATCCATAAACCTTATATTTTATTTATAATAATAATATTTAGATATATTAATTATAAAATCAATCACTAAATCATAGAAATAAAATAATATAAAATTTATAATTTAAAAAAATCATTCATAGGGTACACAAGGGTCATAAGATAAAGAAATATTACCAAGAAGACCTATAGTAATTGAAAACCCGCTAATAAGGTGTATTACACAAGAATCAGGTCCTCTAACATCCTATGGGAAATTAAGCATCAGAAAATACTATTCTTATATGCCTCGTACCAAACCCTGAATAAAAATCAATAGCATAAGTGAAAAATGTCTCACTAACGTAGGTATAGGAAAAAGAAAGAGATGAAGAGTAAGAAAATAAAGAGAGAATATTAAATTATCTATCCTTGATATTCCATGGTGAAAGAATAAGAAGAATAGTAGGAATATGAAAGAGTAAGAGGTCACCCTCCTTGGAATTAATGGTTTGTGTGACCTAGAAACCAAAAGGGGATACTCTCTATTCAAATCCATTTAACTTAATAGTAATCAAACATGGATCAGGTAAGGAGTAAGTTGCTCATACTGAAATGTTTTATTAAACCATAAGAAAAAAATATGAAGTTAATAATAATGTAATTAATAATGACTAATAATTATATTGAATAATTTATAATAATAAGGTTATAATTTAGTAATAAAAAAGTAATTAATAGTAAATAATAATGTAACAAATATTTATTATTAATGTTTATAATGAATTTTAATTTTTTTTATCTTTTTTATTAATTATTAAATATAATTATTAATTATCAATATTAAATATATTATTATTATTAGGGGTCTCTATAAAAATACTAATACACTACTACAAAAAGGTTCTTTCGTGTCATTCCAAAGAAATCGTTAATGGATTGTAGTGGATGCCCAAAAAACACCAAATAAAAGTATGTTTTAGCTTATCATTTTCAGATATAACATCTTCTATTTTTTAGTCACTATAGACCAGACCATGGGGGATATACAAACCTCAAATAGTAAATCACTATATGTCAATCCTCTAGGGTCTACAGAACCTTCGAATAGACTATTGATTAGGTAATTAATTTTTTTTAAAATACAAAAAATACAACCCTCTACTGGTATTGTAAGAAACCAAAAAATCATAATTCACAAATTCATTATATGTTTTCATCATATATAATTTATTAACCTTTTAAATAACAACATAAAATCATTTTCCATGCTCCTCAGACAACATATTGTATAGTTAAAAATCAAATAAATTAAGAATAAAAGTTAGTACAACAAAAAATGAAAATAAATTTGATAACTAGAACCCACTCTATTATTTAAATTAAATTTTAGTATAATAAATAGTATATGGCCATTTGGTTTTCAATATATTACAAGTTTCTAATAATTTTTTATTTAAAAACTTCTTATTTGGTTAGTCTAATCACACCACACATTGAATTAATGTGTCATCTACTTTTATATGGAACAAATAATTCAAATATAGTTGTATTGTTATGTCACATCAATTTGAGGTCCTTCTTTATATTTTTTATTTTTAAAGGAATGTTTTAGTGTTTTAAAAAACTAAAAATTTATTCTCATCATCCCACATAAAAGAAAACTCAGATTGGAACAATTTAAGTTCCTACATTTCATAAATCATTCTAAGATTTCGTTCTTATGATTTCATGGAAATTAGTTGTCATTTTCATCATTTTGACAGCCTGAAACGAGTTTTTATGGGCTATCAAATCTTGAAGAACTTATTATTCATTCATCCTGAAAACAATGCATGTCACAATGATATTATTTATAATTTTACACAACAAAAATAAATTAAATAAAATTTTCCAATGATTTAACATCAATATGAGGTCATTTTCTATTGTTTTGACCATTAAACACATGTTTTAGCTTTTTAAAACACTAAAAATATGTTTTCAATAATTCTTGTAAAATGGAAATTTGGATCCAAGAAACATTAGTTCCAACATTTCAAAAATAATTTTAAGTTTGTTTTCCTTTTATTTCATGGTAATTGGATGTCATTTTCTTGGTTTTGATGCCTTGATGCATGTTTTTAAAGACTGTATAATCATTAAAAATAACTTATTTGGTCTGTATGATCTCCTCACATGCCAGATTTATGTTTCTTTACCTCATAAACATAAAGAATAAACCAAAGATAGTTTTCCTATGATTAAATTTTAATTCAAGGGAATTTTATATGGTTTTGACAATAACATTCACATTTTAGTGTTTTAAAAAACTAATAAAGTGTTTTCAATCATCCCATGAAAATGATAGCTTATATTTATGATTTTTTAGTTACTACATTTAAAAAAATATATGGTTATTCTATTATTATTTCACTACAGTCATAGGTTTTTTCTTGGTTTTCACCCCCTAACACATGTTTTTAAAGATGATGAAATCTTTAAAAACTCCTTATTCAGTCAATATGATCACACTGCATGTAGGATTGACTTTTCATCTACTTGTATATCTAAAAAATAATAAAAAATATAGTTTTATAATAATTCCACATCAATAATAGGTCGGTTTAAATGGTTTTAACCATTATACACACGTTTTAGTGTTTTGAAACACAAAAACGGTAGTTCCAATCATCTCTAGAAAATGAAAATTCATTTTAATGCACCATTATTTCCTATATTTTACTAATATTTATTAGTTTTTTTATTATTTCATAGATATAATTGGTTAATTTCTTGGTTTTTACCCACTAAAGCAAGTTTTTAAAGACTAACAAATATTTAAAAACACCTTACTTAGTTTTTCAGAGCACATCACACATAATATTGACATTTATTCTACTTATAAACATAAAAAATGATTCAATGATAGTATTCATTTTATTTCATGTCAATATTGTGTTTTTTTCTATTTTTAACCCCTAATTACATGTTTTAGTGTTTTTAAACACTAAAAAGTCATTTTTGGTCATCACGAGAAAACAAAAACTTAGATGGATGCCCCGTCAGTTCTTAAATTTCAAAAACCATTCTATGGTTATTTTTGTATGATTTCTGAACATAAGAGGTTGATTTCATGGTTTTCAACCCATAATTCACATTTTCAAAGACTATTAAAACTTTGAAAACTCTTTATTCGATCGGTCTGATTATATTTCACATTGCATTGACAAGTCTTCTACTCATACACATAAAAAAGTAATTGTATGATAGATTTCCTATGATTTCACATCAATCTGAGGCTGCTTTTTATGGTTTTGACTATTAAGCATATGTTTTAGTGTTTTAAAACACCAAGATTTGTTTTTAGTCATCCCATGAAAATGACATTGTATATTGACATCCTTTTAGTTCTTATATTTCAAAAATAATTATATTGTCATTGTACTATGATTTCATGGAAATATAAGGTCTTTTTCTTAGTTTTGAACCCTAATGCACATTTTTAAAGACTTTTAAATCTTTAAAAACTACTTATTTGGTAAGTTTGATCACACCACGCATCAAATTGATTTGATGCCAACTCATGGACATAAAACACAACTCAATCAAAGTTTTCCTATGATTTCATGTCAATATGAGCTCATTTACTATGGTTTTGACTATTATATGTGTGTTTTAGTGTTTTAAAACACTAAAAAATCATTTTCAATCATTCTGGGGAAATGAAAACTCAAATTGATGCTCCATAAGTCCCAAAATTTTACAAACAATTCTAAGGTTTTTTTCTATTATTTCATGGAAATCAGTGGTCATTTACTTGTTTTTGACACCCTGAAGAACATTTATGAAAACCATTAAATCTTTAAAGACAAATTATTTAGTTATTCCAAGCTCACCACACTTTGGATTAACATTCATCCTACTCATACAAATCACAATTAAATTAAAGACATATTTTTTCACAACTAACTCCCTTCAAAGATACTATAATGATGGAATAGAAATAATGACCTCCCAAGTCCCACCTTCAGTAGGCCCCAGGTTGGCAATAAGCACTAAGGGTATAAATATCTGACATATAGGAGGCATTACACTCTATAAGTAAAACATGACCATTATATAGGATAAAAATATCCAAAAAACTCTAGTAGATATTGAAAAATAAACCCAAAATCTTCCCACAATTCATGCATAAAATAAACTAATACAAATAAAAGTCTCAAATATAATGTTCCAAAATACATGTCCTATAAAAACTACCATAGCTCCAACCCAATCCATCAATGTTAGCCCAGTCTCCAAATTCCTCTTGAAAACCTGAAAAAATATTTATATATATAGGGTGACCATAGATTGTATACTTAGTAGTGATATTGCTATGGTCTCAAGTATGCATATGAAAACACCATGCTAATGCACCAGTGAAAAAACAACAGAGCCAACAAGAACCTATAGCGGTCAGCTAACCAAACCTAACCTCACTATGAAGCACTCACAAAATCATACTTTTAATATAGTAATATAGCACCAAGATTACAAAAAAGCACGGTTCCTATCGATTTCCCATTGATTGTATACCCTCACACCCCAACATAAAATGTCATGTACTCTCATCCCTTCATACATATCATATCACATCAAATTGCACCACATCTCACCTGAAGACACCTAGGCCATATTAGACATGGGTTAGGATGCTTCCCTACCTACCGACCCTTGCAAGGTCTAGAATCTGGTGCTAGCATCAAGAACCAACAAATCACATCTCACTCAAAGAAACTTGGTCCATAATTTCACATCTCGTCTAAAGACACCTTGTCCATCACATCACATCTCATCACATAACTAGGGCGGTAGGGTATCATGAATGTGGAGGAAATCAACCTCGTGACCTCCTCCTACCACACATGACCCCCTAACACATATCCCATTATATCAGTACCTCATCACATCACACCTCACCTGAAAACACTTGGGTCAACATTACAGAGTAATCTCCAACACCAAACCATATCATCACTATCACTGAAGGAAGAGCGAGGAAGTGAGGGTATCTATCCATCCATATCCCCACCATCCCGGATGTTTGGGAAAACACTTGAAACCCATAATGTTTGAGAATTGGTGACGGTATCCATCTCAGGTGGGGATGGTATAAACATAATATAAAATACATGATATATATATATAACACACAACACCCAACCTATGGGTTCAAATTAACTGAACTAGAGAACATTGTATCACCAACACAATATCACACATCAACCATCACAACCATTTCCACCACTATAAGCAACAAACCACACCACAATCACAGAAGCCACAAAACTTTACCACTTTCATTTACAAGTTCATCACTTTGCAAATATAACATGTTCCCAATATCTTTAATTTTCTAATCAACTTTATTCAAATCCACAAAACCCATACATTTATTCAATTAATTTAAGTCATCATTTATTCCATGTATAACTAGTAAACTAACAAAACCATTACACACAATAATTATCCCAACACACAACCATCGCCACAACACCATGTGTCCACCATATTCACCACGCTACATAGACTGAGCCACTTTACCACAACAACCAAACACCGTATACACCACACACCAAAACCAAACATCATTTCCACCATGTATCA
Organism: Viscum album; assembly: GCA_963277665.1. Taxonomy (NCBI): domain Eukaryota; kingdom Viridiplantae; phylum Streptophyta; class Magnoliopsida; order Santalales; family Viscaceae; genus Viscum; species Viscum album. The sequence continues at coordinate 1,982,576,516 of OY728155.1, forward strand.
CACCAATTTACACCACAACCACTACACAACTTCTCACATCACATTTCATGCGAACCAACCACAACACACACCACAACCATCACACCACTGTATCACACAATAGACCACACCATCCCCCATTCCTACACCATCACATCACTACAACACACCTCTCACAGCACAACCAACCACCACCACCACTACACAATAGCCCACAACACACAAGGAAACACATCAAACACAACCACACAAAGAATCATATCCTGAAATTCACAAGATTATTTAAGGTATTTCATTATTTAACTTCTTTATTTATCAAGGGTATTATCACACAAACTAGATTTCCATGGGTAACCAATTATTTTCCAAATATAAATTATTTATCTTTTTATTCAATGTGTGATCACACAACAACCCAAAAAGGGTCTCAAGACATATCACCTACAACAAAAACAAGTCTCCCAACAACCACTATTTTCAATATTATCAATAGGCGTGCACAATACCATCAACAACATATATCAAAGCAGCAAAGACTATGATATCTCCCTCATACCCATATATTTTTGTTGTGATGATAAATTTTTCTTTTTACGATGACCCTTACTGTCCACCTAAAGGAAGAAAAATGAAAAATTCACAACAAATTTCATGTTAATAAGGATAGAATGAGGATCTGCTACCTCAATGAAGTTGTATAATATCTCTGTGCACTACAAGGTGAAGAAGAAGAACCCGTAACACACAACCACACATAGAAACCCTATATCAGACTAAATCACACCAAGAGATCATCAAAACACAACTTAAACGTACCCTAAGAAAAGAATAAAAATACAACAATGAATTTCTGAAAGAATAATGAGGAAAGATATTGTAAAAGAGGGAATAAATCACCACTGATCATGAAAAACCCAACCACCTAAAATTGTATTTCAACACAAGGAGAAATGGGCCGGAATATGTCAAAAATTTCTCTAGGGTTCACCTAAAATCGAGAGGAACAATTGCCAAAATAAGGGGTTTGGGCAAACTAAAACCCTATAAATAGGTATTAAGTGACCTTATTCACAATGTTAATTACATATTCATGTCATGAATTACATGGGGTCCATGAATTACAAGCCATGAAACCATTACAAGGCATGAATTACCAAAAAAATTGGTTTCCAAGAAATATTATGGAACCTCGGTGTGAATTTAACACATGCTATGAATTATGGTTTCACAACATGAATACATTTCATAAAATACTCATATTATTCATACATTCCATGAATTTCCAGGTATAGAAGCCTTGAATTACCAACCCACAACATGAATTACCTTGTCACATCGTGAAACATCTGTTGCTACACGATTATATCCCCAACTCCATTAAAACCTCCTTCAGCCTCCCCCGAACACCTATAACCACCAAACTATCATAGTAATGGGCCGAGAAGGCACAAACTATTACTTTAGACACCTGTCAAATGATTCTCACCCTAAATAATCAGAACCAAATCTAACAAAATAAGGGTTTGAATAACCACCCCAAGAGATACCTCTCATCAATATAGTCACACCACAAATGCTACCACTAACCAAAAAACCCAACTGAGATGCCCAAAAAAATCTTACAAAACCACATCACCATACCACCACATTACCACCTCTCACCATGTACAACACCACATTATTCAGTACCAGCTAAAAACCACTGCCTTACAACACAACCATCCATACATCCATCTAATCCTCCACATAGACCAAGATAAACACTTCCACAACCAAGACACTACACTTCCCCAAGCATAAAAATCAGTGCATTCCATCTTCCATGTCAATATAGTACTTGTTTTGGGTGGAACTAACTCAACTGTATGGTTTCAATCACATCAAAGTATAATGCATCCTAATTAGGATTCAAGTCCTCCAATTTTTATTTGTAAAAAGATTTATCCCACATTACACATCAGGAAAACAAAACATATAATAAGATAACAAGATTCACACATCACATCATCATAGAAAAACCAAACAAAGTGATGAAATAATCAAAATAGCTTTGATTATTGTGTAGACATCTGTGCATATTTTCCCCAAGTAATATCTTCCAGGACACCATGCCTCTATTATACAAAAACGAAGGGAGTGGTTAATCTATGAATCAACTTATCTCAATGATATTGTATCTCTACTGGTTGATCTAGGGACATCACATCATCCATTAAATCCAACTCTCCCTAATTAATAACATGAGATTCTTCGTGAAGATACTGATGAATATGGGAAACCTGGAATATTTCATGGATCATCTCCATACATGGTTGAAATTACAATCGGTACACCACCTCACAAACATGCCCCAACACATAAAAGGGACCAAAAAATAGAGAGAACGCTTACTCCCATACTAAACCTTCATTACCTGTGTTGAGGAGAGACCCTAAAAAACTCATCATCTCTAACCTTCAACTCCAAGGGCCTCTTAATATGATCAACATAGGCCTTATTATGGTCATACACTACCCCCATACTCTCTAAAACCAACTAGATCTTCCTGGTTGTGCTCTTCTTCATATTATAACCAAGAAATGCCGACTGCCCAACCTTTATCCCACAAAATGAAAAACAAAACAACTGCATGTACAATGACTCACATAGATCCATGACAATGGATGAGAGATAAGAATTTTTTCATAAAAATCATACAAAGGCTGATGCCTTACCCATGATCCACCAAAGTATAGGACACATGATTACAATATATCCTTCAATGTTAATATGGTCTTCTCTGTCTTCCCATCTACCTAAGGGTGAAAATAAGTGATAAAGCACACGTGAGATCCAAAATCATGCTATAATCCCCTCCATAAGATTGAGGAAAAATGAGGATCTCAATTAGAGATGATGGTCCATAGTACCCTGTGAAGCCTAACCACATCATCCACATACCTCCACACTAAGAAATCCATGATACTCGACTCATGGATCACCAAAGAATGAGTGGACATCATCAAACAATCCACTATCACCCAAACTACATAAAAAACTCCCTGGGTTCAGGGGAAAAGTATACAAAATTCATAGATATGTCTTCCCATTTAAACTTAGAAACATCTAAGGAATACAATAAAACTCTAGGAAAATTGTGGCCCACTCTCACCTGCTAACAAACCAAGCACCTCACCAAAAACTATACCACTAACCATTTCTTCTTTATCCACTAAGGCTATCTACTCAATCCATGATACATCTTGGTCACACAAGGATGTTCCAATAATGTTGAGTTGTGAAACTCACATAGGACCCCCTCACACATTGCCTAGGGAACAAACAACCTCCCTTATAAAACATCCGATTTTGAAAATCCTCTGATTATCCCTTAAGAGAATCATGATGGAGAACATGATCACACATCACCTTTTCCTTTGAGTCTCTCCACTGAGACTCCTCCACATACATCATCACGTATGACTCCATAGTCAACTGATAAAGATAATCATGGCCACTGCACTAACCCACATCAAGATGAATCTTTGCAAGATCATCCACCCTTTCTAAAGATCAGTAGACTCCCAAACCACTTCTCCAAGATACTTATGACTCAATGATTTGAAAACCACATTCACCTTTCATAAGGTGTAAGAGATATAAAATTTTTACTCTTGAATAAACTCCATACAATTCTATTAGAATAGATTTAAATATTTCTAAGTGAAAACATATTTCAGGATCTTGTGGTCCATGAAACCCACTACACACTCCCCGAAGATGTAGTTCCACCAGAACTTCAGCATAAACACAACAGACAATAACTCCAGATAATGGGTGGAATAGTTATGCTTTTGGAGAATTAGCTACCAAGACCCATAATGGATCACCACTCTCTAGAGTATCAACACATATCTAAATCCCACATAGGATGTGTCTTAGAAAACCTTAACAATACACCCTCCCTAGAAAACTGAATCATTGGATCACTAACAAACTTCTCCTTTAGGTAACTGAGCTCTACCACACATTGATCAATCTACATAGAATCCTAGTTCCTCCTGGTCAATGTTATTAATTGGGATGTAACTCAAGATAAATCAGGTAAAAAACTCTAATAATATCTCATGAGAGTAAGGAAACTATGAACCTCTTCCATGTTCTTAGGTGATACCCATGAAATAACATCCTATAACATTGATGGGTCCATGAACACACAATACCAAGACACTAAAGGTCCAAATAAACTTACCTCTAATGTCCATAAATCACACTTGGACTAATTTTCATGTAGCTGGTGGTGTTAAAAGACCTAAAAAACAACTATGAGATGTTCAACATGCTCATCCTATGAATTTTAGTAGATCAAGATATCATCAATGAATATGATGAAAATATAGTGTAGGAACTCATAGAACATAGAGTTCATGGGACCCATGAACACAATTGGTGCATTCGTGACACCAAACGATATAACTACAAACACAAAATTCCTATACCTACATCAAAAGTATTATTTGGGATATACTTATCCTTCACCCTCAACTGGTGATATCTGAATCACATACCAATATTTTAAAACCAACTAGATTATCTAAGTTGGTTGAACATATCATTTATACTTGGAAGAGGGTAATGGTTATCGAACATTACCTAATTTAACCTATGGTAGTATATACACAACCTCAAACTACCATCAACCTTCCTGGAGAATAACACTGGAGAACCCCATGGTGATACACTGGGGTAGATGAAACTACTCTATATCAGATAATCCACCAAAAACCTCAACTCATGGGACTCCATAAGCACCTTTTGATAGGGAACCATCAAAATTAGAGATGTACCTATCTATAAATCTATCCTAAAATCGATGTCGTGTCAAGGTGGAAAGGTCATAACCTCATATGATAAAACATCTAACAGATACTCCAAAAACATAGGAATATCTCCTACCCCACATCTCCACTAATTGAGATAAAAGAGAATTTACTTTCCTACTACCTCTCTGATAAACTCACTCTCAACAGAATTCCACGCACTAACTGCCTCATCGAAAAAGAAACTCTCCTATGAAAATAGTCAATGACTACCTAAATAAAATATAGTCAATCCATGCCAAATATAACATTGTATTGATGCATATTCAATCAGAGGAAATCTCCCACTGACAATCGTCACCCCATCACTAGTCTACATCCCCAACACACACTGAAAAAGGAATCTTAACCTATAAATGAAATAGATAACACTAGGGGTACTGAAATCCTATACAAATACAATTACAAAGAATAGACCAAATAGGGAGAAACAAAAAAATGCAAGGCTCCAGAATTAAAAAAATCACACATAAGGGTAGATGATAAACTGATCACACCTTGAACAACTCCCGAATCTGTTGGTACTGCTACCTCTAACGTGTGCATCTAACCACGAAAAACTCCTCCACCTCTATACTATTGGACTCCACATCCATGCTCTATCCTAGGTCCCTATGGATGGGGACTAGAATGAGGTTTCCCTTTCCTAGAACAACTTGTCCCTACCTTCTAAACATACACCCGAAACCCTTACCACTGAAACTACATAGGAGGAAACGTATGTTGCTTCTGAAAAGGGTCTTAAAGACATACTTGATACTATCCTCCCTGGGTGGTAGAGAATTGATCATGGTGGTTTCAATTTCCTCTACAGACATAAAATGAAAAAACAAGGCCTCCGAAAAGTTCTTAGGATCCATCTTCCCTAAAAGGAAGAGTAAACACCTATCGTGGTAGTCATCCCAATAGTTGAAACCCTGACCTACTAAAAACCTATGACCCACTTCCTAAAAATATACTCTTATAGGAACACTAGAAACTACCCTCAAGAGGTTCAACATTTAAGGAAATAATCCTCTTGATAACCCCAACCTTTTTTTGACCCTCTGATACATAGGCAGTGTAAATGTGGTGACCGCAGATCTGATAACTTGGTGAAAATCCTCTTTTAGACACCACATTCTGAACTCCTCGTCTAAAAAAACATATGAATAAAAGTGTAGTAGGCCCTTTAACCTACTCCAAATCCCCCAAACTCAATATCCTATACCAAAGAGGTATAATCTCCCACCTATTTTTTTCCCTCATCATTAATGAATGAAACTCTAAACAGAACTCCCACCGAAAGTATGAACATAAAACATATGCTTCCTTATGGTCATTAAGAAACAATGTCCACCACTAATTCACAGCTCATCACAACTGAATAACTACCAATGAGCCCCAAAAATTATCCCATTATAATATCATACTGAAATTGATCTTGAGCCTCTCCAGTTAGAGATCTATCTCAATATCTGAGATGCTCCCCTCATACTTTCCCAAACACTTCTATAGAAAGGAACACAAATCCGGCTACCAAAACTCATCATCATCTATCAAATAGATTTTATTATGATCAAATATATCATCCTACTATAACTAAACATTATAGGATACTTGGAGATCATGACTAGGAACCATTCATGAAAAGAAAGGAGAACACCCTAAGCCCTATAACATGGAATTTTATAGAAGATTATTTATTTAATTTTATTTTATTTCCCATAAAAACCCAATTCAAAAAAAAATCAGGATGCATGTACCTATTCTATGTATCTACCATAAAAATAGGTCAAACTCACTTGGTCATTCAATAAGCTCAAAGTATGTGAACTGGATCATGGGGGGCCCTAAAATTCCATGTTCTTTCCCATCTCCCTAGCCTATGTCATGCACCAAGATCATTTGGAGCTGTTTCACTACCAAGACATGATAAAGTGGCAGTGCCTAACTCTAAATTCCATCATATATCTCAACCAAATAATTTAATAGCACTATGTCATGACCCCCTCCCTCCAAAGATACCACAATGAAGGAAGAGAGATAATGACCCCTCAAGTCCCGCCTCCAGTAATCCCTGGGTTAGCGACAATCACTGAGAGTATAAAAATATCACATATAGGAGGCATTAATATCTATAAATAAAATAGTATTGGAAGATAAGAAATAGAACCACCAACCAACTCCAACATACAATGATAAATAAACCCAAAATCATCCCACAATGCATGCATTAAGTAAACCAATACAAATAAAAGTCTCCAATAAAAAGCACCAAAAGAAAAGTCATATGGTAGTGACTCAACAATAGCTCTAACCAAAGCTAGAAATATCCATATTGGTTCAAAAATTACGCATGGAATTCTACAAAAATAGTTTATATACATAGGGTGAGAATACAATGTATACTCAGTAGGGACATAATGAAGGTCTCAAGTGCACATGTGAAAACAACATTCTGATGCACAAGTGAACACATATTAAAAGAAAAAAGAAACAATACTGGTACACTAAAATATCCAGCCTCACCATAGCTCACTCACCAAATCATGAATCCAATATAGTAATATAGAATCAAGAATACAACAAAGAAAGCTACCCTTTTGTTTCTTACCCACTGATTTTCCATTATCACACCCCAACATCTAATGTCCTATGATCCAATATATTCCATACATATCATATCACATCAAATATCACCCGAAGAAACTGGGGTCATCTCTAATCTAGGTCGGGATGCATCCCAACCTACCCCACCATCATAAGGTCTAGCATCTGGTTCTTGTATCAGGAACCACCACATCACATCTTGCCTAAAGACACCTAGGACATCACATAACATCGCACCTAAAGACACATGGTCTATCACATCACACCTCATAACATAACCAGGGAAGTAGGGTATCATAAATGTGAAGGAAATCAACCTCGTTACCTCCTCCTAATATGAATGGCCCCCGCCACATATCACATTATATCACTTTCTCATCACATCACACCTCAATTGAAAACACCTGGGCCAACACTGGTGGATAATCTCCAACACCAACCTGTATCATCACAGTTGCTGAAGAAAGAGTGGGGAAGAGGGGGTAGTCAACCATCCATATCAACACTATCCCAAATGTTGGGGAACATAATCGGAACCCAAAACCTCTGAGTGTCTCTAAGGTTATCCATATTAGGTGGGGTGGATATAAAAATAACATAAAATAAATGATATATATATATAACACAAAATACCCAACCTATGGGTTCACATCAACTGCACTAGAACACACCACATCGCCACCACCATACCACACATCAACCATCGCAACTGCTTCCACCACTATATACAACACAACAAACCACCACCACACAAGACAAACAACATTCCCACTTTAATTTAAATGTTCAATATTTTCCAAATATAAATTTTTTCCACTATCTTTCATTTACTAATTCACATTACTCACATTCACATAGATCATTCATTAATTCAATTCATTAAAGCTGTCATTTATTATATCGATAACTAAGAAATTAACACAACCACACTATACAACAACTGAACCAATGCACAACCATCACCACAACACAACATGTCCACCATAATCACTACTCCACACTGAAAAATCCACATTACCACAACACCCACATGTCACAACCATTTCACAGCACAAACACACATCATCTCCATCAAGTATCACACCACTACACACCACAACCACTACACAACTTCCCACATTGCATTTTAAGAAAACTAACCACATCACATGCCACAAATAACACACCACCATATCTCATAAAAACCCACATCATAACCCATGTCCGCACCATCACATCCCTACCACATGCATCTCTCTCCCATCCGATCACTGTGACCACCACACAACAACCCATCACACACAAGGAAACCCATAAGAAACCACACCAAGAATCACATCTCATCTTTCAAAAGATTATTTAAGGGTTTTAATTATTTCAATTATTCATTTAGTTGGGGAATATTCATATAAACCATATTTACATGGGAAACCAATTATCAGAAAAATATACATTCATTATCATTTTATTTATGGTGTGATCACACAATAACATAGAAAGGGTCTCAAGAAATATCAAATACAGTGAAAAAAATGTCTCCAAAAATGATATTTTTAGCATTGGAAACGTGCATACAAAATATCATCAACAACATATATCAAATCTATAAATAAATTGATATCTCCCCCATACCCATCAATTTTAGTTATTCCAATTAATTTTTCTTATTACAATAACACTTCATATTCACTCAGAGGAAGAAAAAACAAGAAATTGTGACACATGGAATGTAAATAGGAAGAGAATGAGGATCCCCTACCTTAAATAAGCTTTCTAATCTCACTACGCACTATAGGGTGAAAAAGAATAGCATACAACTTACAATCACACATAGAATCCCTTGACTGGCCTAGATCGCACTAAGGGATCGTCAAAAAACAAAATCAAAGGAACCCTAAACTAAAGAAATAACATTGTAGAGAATTATTAAAAGTAGAATAAGGGAAGTAAATGGATACATGATAAAAACTCACTAACAATTTCCAACAACCAGCCACTGAAACCCATATATCAATGTCGGGAGAATGGGGCCGAAAGATCTCTAAAAACTATCTAGGGTTTTCCCAAAACTGAGAGGAATGATCGCAAAAAGAAGGGGTCTGGCCAAACTCTAACCCTATAAATAGGTTTTAAGTAATCTTATTCATGGAATGAATTTAATATTCACATCATTAATTCCATGGGGTCCGTGGATTACAATATGTGAAACCATTACAAGGCGTGAATTCCCAAAATTTTGGTTTATACCAAAAATTATGGTTCATTTTCTTGATTTAAACTCAAGACATGAATTACAATTTCATGACATGAATAAATTTTTGGGACCAATCCTCTTCTACATACAAGACATGAATTTATAGCCACACTAGCCATGAATGACCAAGTTATGATGTGAATTCCATTTTCATGTCATGAAACACATGGTACTGCACAATTATAGCCCCAACTCCACTGAATCCTCCTCAAGCCTCCCACAAACACCTCTAACCACCAAAAAAGAAAAGTAATGGACTAGTAAAACATAAACCATTATATATTTCCTATAAATTAATATCAATATGAGATCGATTTCTATGATTTTAATAGTTACATGGTTGATTTAGTGTTTCAAAACACTAAAAAGGTTTTTTTCAGTCAAATCACACAAAAGAAAACTCATATTAATTCAATTTTGGATTCTATAAATCAAAAATCATTATAATTTTTCTTTCTTATGATTTCAAGGCAATCAAAGGTTGTTTTCTTGGTTTGACTCCCTGATGATCGTTTTCAAATACCGTCAAATATTTAAAAACTACTTGTTTATTCATTATAATCACACCACACATTGAATTTATGTTCTATATTCTCATACATGTAAAGAATAATTTTAAAACATTTTCCCTATCATTTCAAATCAAACATAGGTCATTTTTTATGGTTTTAAATGCTAAATTCATGTTTTAGAGTTTTAAAAACCCTAAAAATACTTTTTTCTAGTCATCCTAAGAAATTCACAACTGATATTGATGAAAATTATGTTGATACATTTGAATAATCATTCTAATTTTTTTCATATGATTTAATATAAATTAGAAACCAGTTTTTTGGTTTTAACCCCATAACACACATTTTTAAAGACCATAAAATATTTAAAAATTTCTTATTTGGTCAGTTAGAGGACACCGCACATCAGATTGATGTGACGTATAGTCATACACATAAAAAATATTTTAAACATATAATTGATATGATTTAATGTCAATTCGAGGTCATTTTATATGGTTTTGATCATAAAACACATGTTTTAGTATTTTAAAACACTAAAAAGGAATTTTTGATCATCTAGGGAAAAAACTCTAATTAATGAACTATAAGCTATTATATGAAGAAAAAAATTCTAACGTTTTCCCTATTATTTTATGACAATAAGAGGTCATTTTCTTGGTTTTGACCCCCTGATGAAATTTTTCAGTGATGGTAAAATCTTTAAAAACTACTTACTTGGTCAATCTGATCACACTATATGACAAATTAAAATTTTTCATCCATATACAGATAAAAAATAATTCAAAGAAAGTTTTCTCTCATTTCACATCAATATGAGGTCATTTTCTATGGTATTAAACATTACAAGAGGATTTTAGTGTATTAAAACACTAAAAATAAATTTTTTGTCATCCTAGGAAAACACCGACTTCAATTTATGTTCTATTAGTTTATAAATATTAAAAATAATTATAAGGATGTTTCATATAATTTCATGGAAATAATAGGTTTATATCTTGATTTTGACCCCATGATGTATGTTTTTAATGATTGGAAAGACATTAAAAACTACTAATTAGGTTAGCCTGAGCAGACCACATGTCATATTGATGATTCATCTACTTTTACACATTAAAAATAATTCAAATATAATTTTTATATTATTTCACATCAATCAAAATCCATTTTCTATGGTTTTGACCATTACACACACCTTTTAGTGTATTAAAATGCTAAAACTCGTTTTCAGTCATCTCGGCAATGAATAACTTAGATAGATGCATCATCAGTTACTATATTTCAAAAATAATTCTAACTTTTTTATCAAACTATTTAATGGAAATTAGAGGTCATTTTATTGAATTTGACCCCATGAAATGGTTTTTAAATACTTTCAAATATTTAAAAACAACATATTCGGTTAGTCCGATCTTACCACACATTGGATTAATGTGACATATACTCATACAAAACTTAAATAATCCAGAGATTTTTTCCTATCATTTCAAATTAATATGTGGTTGTTTGATATAGTTCAAACTTTTACATTCACCTTTTAGTGTATGAAGACACTAAAATGGTATTTTTGGTCATCTTTGGAAAAGAACATTTCAGATTTATGGATTTCTAGTTCCTACATTTCAAAAATCATTCTAAGGTTTTTTATATGATTTTAAATCAATAATTTTTTTATGGTTTTGATCATGATATGCATGTTTTAGTATTTTAAAACACTTAAAAGGTGTTTTGAGTCATCCTGACAAAACTATAACTCAAATTGACACTCCATTAGTTACTTAATTTGAAAAATCATTCTATATTTTTTATAATATTATTTCAGGGAAATTTGATGTCATTTCTGTTGTTTTGACCCACTAACACACGTTTTTAAAAAATGATAAATATTTAAAAATAGATTATTCGGTAAGTCTGAGCACACCACATGTCATATTGAAATTTCATCTGCTCAAAAAAATTATAAATAACTTAAAGATAGGTTCCTTATGATTTCACATCAATCTAAGGTTGTTAGCTATATTTTTACGATTACACACATATTTTAGTTTTTAAAATAATAAAAGGAACTTTTAGTTAATTTAATAAAATGAAAGCTCATATAGATACATCTACTGTTCATATATTTCAAAAATAATTCTAAGGTTATTTTATTAAAATTTCATGGCAATAATTGGTTTTGTTCTTAGTTTTGACCCCATGAAACATGGTTTTAAAGATGGATAATTATTTTATAACTACTTATTCATTTATTTTGAAAACAGCACATGTCAGATTAGTGTTACGTCTACTAATAAAAGTAAAAAATAATTTGAATACTATTTTCTATGATTTCATGTCAATATGAGGTTATTTTATGTGGTTTTGACCATTATACACACTTTTCATTGTTTTAAAACACTAAAAATTCATTTTCAATCATCCTGTGAAAATGAAAAATTGGATTGAAATTCTGTAATTTTATATATCTGAAAAATCATTTTAATATTTTTATCCTATAATTTAATGGTAATCAGAGTTTGTTTGTTTGGTTTTGACCCTCTAACACACATGTTTTAAGGCTATAGAATCTTTAGAGATTACTCATTAGGATTATATGATAATTCCACACATCTTATTGTTTTGGTTTCAATATTTACATTATAAAAATAAATCAAATATATATTTCCTATTATTTCACATCAATATGAGGTTGTTTTATATAGTTTTGACTATAACATGCATGTTTTAGTGTTTTAAAACATTAATTTTTTTTATCTTAGAAAAAAAAACATGGATTGATGTGTCATTAGCTAAAAAATTTCAAAATCATTATAATATTGTAGTATTATGATTTTTGGTAATAATAGGCCATTTTTTGTTTTTGACCCCCCTAACACACATTTTTAATGATTAAAAAATATTTGAAAACAACTTATTCAGTTAGTTTGAACACACCACGTGTTAGATTGATGTGTCATGTACAATTAAACATCAAAAATAGTTCGAAGATAGTTTTCTTATGATTTGACATCAATATAAGGTCATTTTTATGGTCTTGACTGTTACATGCACATTATAGTGATTCAAAATATTAAAGGTATTTTTGATTATCCATAAAAAACAAATTGGGTTGGCATGTTGTTAGTTACTACCCTTCAAAAAACCATTATAAGGTTTTTTCCTATGATTTCATAGAAATCAAAGGTCAATTTCATGGATTCTACCCCCTTCCAAATATTTTCAAAGACTGTCAAATCTTTATGAACTACTTATTCAGAAAATCTGAGCACACAACACATCAAATTGGAATTCCATATACTCATATATTTTAGAAATAAATTAAATACTATATTACTATGATCTCATGTCAATACATGGTCATTTGATATTCTTTTTAATGGTACTCATGCAGTTTAGTGTTTTAAAATAGTAAAAAGGAATTTTTGATCATCTCATTCAAACAACAACTTAGATTGATATACTATTAGTTACTACAGTTAAAAAATAATTCTAAGTTCACTGTTTTAGGATTTCATTGAAATAAATTTTTTTTCTTGTTCTTACCCACTGACACACATTTTCAAAGACTGAAAAATCTTTAAAAACTGATTATTTAGTCTGTCTGAGAACACCACAAATATTATTGATTTTTTTTATTCTTTTTCACATCAAAAATAATTATAATATAGTTTTCATATGATTTCACTTCAATTAAAGGTTGTTATATATATTTTTTACCATTACACACACATTTTAGTGTTTTAAAACACTATAAATTATTATTTAGTCATTAGAGGAAGAAAAAAATTGGATTGACATTTTTATTATTATTAAATTTAAAAAATAAATCTATGATTGTTTTCTTAATATTTCATGACAATCCTAGGACGTTTTCTTAGTTTTGGACCCTAACACTCATTTTTAAAGATTGTTAAATATTTAGAAACAATTTATTCAGTCATCCCAAAAACACTGCATTCCAAATTGATGATTTGTGTGATCTTACATTTCCAAAATAATACAATGATAGTTTTTATATGATTTCATTTTAATTAGAGGTCATTTTCTATGGTTTTTATAATTGTATGCATGTTTTAGTGTTTCAAAACAAAAGTAATGCATTCTTGATCGTTTAGAGAAAATGATAACTCAGATTAATGTGAAATTAATTACTACATTTTAAAAATAAATATACAGTTAGTGTTCTATGATATTACTACAATTATAGGTAGTTTTATAGGTATTAACCCTCTGAAACATGTTTTAAAAGACTACCAAATCTTTAAAAATGGATTGTTTATTCATTAGAAGAACACTTCACGTTGGATTGATGTGTTTTCTATTTTTACATGTTAGAAATAATTCATATATAATTTTAATATGATTTCATGTTAATTATAAGTAATTTTCTGGGGTTTTGACTCTTACAAATTCCTTTTAGTGTTTTAAAACATGAAAACATATTTTCGGTCACCTTGAGAAAAAAGAAACTCAGATTACGTGATTCTAGTTCCTAAATTTTAAAAATAAACCTATTTTTTGTACTATGATTTAACTTCAATCTGAGGCCATTTTCTTGGTATTGGTCCCTAGACCCACATTTTTAAAGACTCTAAAATCTTTAAAAAAAAATTATTCATTTTGTTCGATCATACTGCATCTCAGATTGATGTGACATCATTATACATACAAAAACTAATTCAAAGATATATTTCTTATGATTTCATGTCAATCCAAGGTCATTTTATACAATTTTGACCATTACACGTATCCTTTAGTTTTTTAAAACACTAAAAGTCATATTCAGTTGTCCTGAGAAAATGACAAGTCAGATTGAATATTGTATAATCCTCATGAAGAGAAATTTGTCAAAATATATTCATAATGAAATATGAATTTCACAAAAGTGATAGAAAATTTCCATTTACATAATGTCAATACAAAAAATATGTCCACAATGAATAATGTATAATGCTAATGAATACTAGAATAGAATGCACAATTCATGATGAAAAATATTTATTCATTATACATGTTTCATAATGTGTAATACATAATATTCATAGTAGAAGAATAGATTTATATTTCATAATGAAAAATAAAAATACATTTTATATAGTTATCAAGAAACCAAACTATATTAATTTTTTATAATGAAAAAACTAAACACATAATATCTATTTCTTAAAAGCACAACCTAATATGTAATTGACAAAGATTGATTTTTTATTGATGTTTACATTTATTCTAATATAATTATGCATTTTTGGTAAATGGAACACAAGATTTAGAATAATAATTTTTTATTCCTTATTATCATGGGGACATCATGGAAGTCATCATAATACAAATTATTTTAAGTTAAAAAATATTGGTTTTAATTTAGTTATGTTTTCAATAACAGTAATTAGGGAAAACATTATTCTGTTATATGACTCATTATGTTAGTGGAAATATATAAGTAAATGCATGGTAAAAAGTAATTTTTTTAGAAATAATGTTTCAAAAAAAGTCCAAAATTATTGGGGATCCTTAATTATCATATAAATTTTTACCAAAACTAATTAATCTAGAAAAATATTGAATAAATATTGAATAAATCAAAGAGAAATTGATACAGGATAATATAAATTCAAAATAGAAATATATGAAACTAACATTAGTTGGAATTCTAAAACACAAAAACAATAAAATAGGGTATAAAGACAAATAAGATGAAATATTATGAGATAAATAATATGATATAAAAATCCCTCTATTATATTTATCATCAGTTGAATTTATAATGGTCAATGAAATAGAAAATGCATATTTTTTAGTATAAAAAACTATATAAATATTTTGAATTTAGAGGTTTAATGATGAAATAAAATTTTTATATTAAAAAACTGAATGAATTATTTTGAAATATACTTAATAATGAATAATGATGATGATGGAAAATTTTAATCCTTACTCATACATTTTTTGTAATATCTAATTTAAGATAAGAATATTGTCAACTTAACAATTACAATATCAAAAATTTTAGGCTATTTGAAACCATCATTGAGGATTTATTAACATTAAATATTGTTTAAAATACAAAGAAATGACATTCTATTTTTTAGAAAAAAAATATTATTTAAAAATAAAAACAACGGTGGAAATTAAGTTGAATAATTTTTAAGTCTTGATAAACAAATTTTTCCAAAAATGTGGAAGAAAAAAATATTTATTATATAATTATGGAAATTATAGATACTTCCAAATAATGATAAATTGAAGTCATTTGCTACTAAAATTAATGTAGTGCTTGAATCTACAAGGTTAGAGTCATACTTGGATGTTTATAAGATTATGTAAATTAAAATAAGTTTTGTATGGAACTTGGAAACTTAGTTTTTAGTTAGTTATGAATAGTAATGTATGGTTTTGAAATATGGAATAAATTCTGAAATATGGAAACAACATATCAACTAACGAATTTTAAAATTATAGAATATATGGAAAATGAATCTATAAAAAAAATGTTTTTCACACCAACATAGTTAGAACGTTTGGTGATTTAAAAAATATTTTTGAGGACTTATTCTTGGATTCATCCATAAAAAAATAGTTAATGAAAAAATATATCCATATAATGAAACATAAAATATGATCTCCCATAAATTTTAACCAGTTTTCTTTAATATTATTATAGTTCAGTTACTCAACCCAATTACAAGAAAAACCTATTTATGTTTGAGCCAAACACATTTAACTCACGTTGTGTTGTATCATGTTACAGTGTTAGGTTAAAATTATCACTTATTTTAGAGAATTAAAATAACACAAGGGTTGTTTCCAAAAAAAAACATAAGAAAATTGAAAATAATCATAAGGATAAAATATAAAAGAAATGGAAAATGGAAAATTGTTTGAAATATTCCAAATCCTATAAAAACTCATAATTTACATAGTCACTGAATTGGTTTGAGAAAAACCCAACATAATTACCATTTAGTCAATATAATGATCAAATAGAATAATAAAATGGATACAAAAATAGTAAATGAAAGTATTCAACCGAAAAATTTTCAAGCATAATAATAAGGATCCTTAACCTCACATTGATCTCATTTTATGTCTCATAAGGAATTTTTTGTTGTTGAAAATTAAAATGGACATGTTTTTTCCTTTATAAACTTATCTAGAGATATCAATTTCATGTACTATAAGAAAAAAGTGATAACATCAACCAATATAATAGAAATCCATGATAACTTTATAATTTGAGAAAAAATGGGAATGAAAGAAATGTGGTTCCCTGACCTGGATCACTTATCGTGATTTAAGGTGAACCACATGGGCCTCATAAACCACATGGGCCTCATCAACCCCTCTTCAGGGAGGTCCAATATCATACCAACTCACCCAAACAGACACATGGGAGTTCCATCAATAACACTGGTCCATCCCCATGAATTATGGGGAGGCCACTGCCAATCACATTGGCAATCCTTATAGACTCTAAGGAGTCCATAGTATATCATTCTAGCACATCCCTTAAGACTCTAGGGATGCCATAGTCCATCACAATCAAAAGCAACAACATGAAAAAAACACACAAGCAAGGGAAACCCACACAACCACACTCCATCCCAACATCTCTGTCACAACGTCCATCATCACTACAATAGGATGAAACTATCTCACTCAGGATCATCCTCACATAAAAAATATAGCTATTACACATTAATCATGACTAGATCATTTTATCACATGAACTGAAATTTTAACACACCCTGTCATTCTATCCCTTCTTGAACCCAGATGATGCTTCAAAAGCCTAAACACCCATGTGTATAACCCCATTAGTATCCCTATACATGGCTCTCTTCCATAAATTCTAAAGAACGCAAGTAGTGGGATTCACAACCCAAACCCCTACGTCACTTACCCCTACCAAAATATCTTTAACTGAGCTCAAACATCTCATTACAAGCCCATTTACCAAAGTAGACAACCCTATGCACATACTCGATATGAGGGTTGATTTAACCATCTTGAAGGCATACAAGTGACAATCCCTATCTAAGGGAAAAAACATAAGAAAATACCCCACCCACTCACCTTGACACAAAAAACATAGCTCTCACAAGGCTACACATTAATTTACATACAAATCCTAGAATAAATTTCTACAAAAAAGTTTTGAAATTGTAATACCTTAATCTTTATGGATATTAACCACTAAGAATCACCTTCTAATTCAAGCTCCACACCCTAATTAAGATAAATAATCCCTAAAATCATTTCATCTTAGTTCTATAAAGAATAACCTTAAAGAAACAAGTATTTAGGGTTAATAAAATGCTAAGATTAACTGAAGAAACCCATCACAATGAATGACGCTTTAAACACTAAATAAATGAAGAAGAAGGAGCCAAAATTTCCAAAGTGGTAACCACCAACATCACCTGGTCATGTATGGGTTAGGGTAGAAGGAAGAGGAAGAAAAAATGAGGCATGCATGGGAAAATATGACCTTACACCTTAAAAAAGTTTCCATAAGACATTCATGATGTGAAAAAAAAGTTTTCACCAAGAACCTTGAAAAAAACGACCCAATGAATCCCGACCATTGATATCCCATCATATAACACACCTGTCACACTATGAATCCTACCTATAACTTCAAAAAAGCTTTAGTTCCATCCTTAATCCTTCTAAACCTTCTCCTAAGTCATGATAACACCTGCAACTATAAAAAAAATTATAAATTACATTGGTTCAAGCCAAAAACTAAACTATAACACACCACAAAATTCAAGGGGTGTTACAAACAACCATCTAATGAATTCTCATCCTCGAGAAGTCTATAGGGTTATCCTTAATGAAATTATTCTCTCAGCCCAAACATCCAACCTCTAGGCTCAAGAATCCATTTTCCACTCTCACGCTATTCCTTAGAGATGTATATGAAATGAAAACCAAAAACTAAGGGTTTTATTTTCCTTATATCCCTTTCCTCGTTTCAGTCTAAAACATGCTTCAAAAACTCCTCCAAAGAAATACCCACCTCTAACCCAACATTTCTCACTAAAAACCAATGAATAGGATCCTAATCATACCCACGATCCACAGTACCAACATCTCATTCTTCCTCAAACGTTTTATCCCACAATAACACCTTCATTATGTTTTATCACATGATTCACCCCTGAATCATCTGTTGAATCTTGGTTTACCCCCTAATTCAAGTCATGAAATATAATTCACGCCCCTGAACTATTTAAAAAACTAGGGTTCACCCCCTAAAACAATCTACAAATCACGGTTCACCACATGAAATATGTCACAAACTTTTACTCATCCCATGAATCACCCTACGAGTGCACTAGAACTAAAGAAAATATAGTCCAATGATGCAAGCCTTACTCCACTAGTTAGTAACACTAGGTCAAATCGAATCACCTATGATTGATACTCTCACATGGGTATATCTCATTTATCAGTGTACATATTCCACTTAAATGTATGTACCAACACAAACCATGTGTACCGACAGGTTAGGTTCACATACACATATCTCCCAACATACACATGAGAGATTTTGATTCCCACCAATCCACAGGAATGAACCTACCACACTATCAGTTGAACACTGACACTCACAAGCACTACTGAAACTCCTAAATCATATTATATTTCTAAACCCCAACTGATTCAACTCAAGGGAGATATCCTTAAATTCTTAATCCATAACTCTAAGTTAAAACCATACAATAACTTTCGAAAACACATTAGTTGATAGAATCACTAATTGATTTCAACACTTCCACCAAACCATCAATTATGAGACAATTTACAAAACCAAAAAAGAAACTGTCTTCTAGAAAAACTATACCTCACACATCTTGATGCAAATCTTTTCCATTTTTACACAAGGGTCACCATCCACCAAACCACCTCCCATCACAGTACCACCCACTCTATTTTTCTATTAAAAACCTACCACTTAGGTTCAAAATTCCACAAGGGATCACCTCACATGAGACGTTCCCATAAACCCTAAAATCCCAACCCAAGGTTCCATTCTTGGGTATTAAAATGAAAATACATTCACAAACCTTACTAATTTTTACAAATCCTAGGTCCTCAACTCAACATTAAAATCCTATGTTTCATATCAAGAAACCCAACATGCTTCCACTATGAAAATCCAAACATAGAGCCTAGACAAATTGTATTTTCTCTAATTCATCAGTTTAATCCCCAAACCATGTCAACCATTCCCTGCATGACATTTCTGATGTGGTATCCACCTCACCAAATATATTTGTATACAACAACACTAGTCAATCCATTGAAAATATTCTACTGAAGGTTCTTAGCCTCACCCACTGACATGATATTACCTATCGAACATGATTCATTAACAATTAGGGAACCATGAAAACACTAAATTCAAACATCAAATTCCAAACCCACCTCTCAATTAAACTCCACAATAAAATCCATGACTGACCCATTTAAGCATCACACTTTACTCACTAAGACATCTTTGATCTGACTCTCCCTTGGATAATGTCACCACTATCCTCTATGTGAACACACTATAGTGAGATCTATAAATTCATATAATTCCCACTCCCAGGGTAGTTCACTATAACACTACCCATCATAGGTGCTTCTAACTACACTGAATGATCTAGAATAAACTACCCATCGATATTTCATACTAACAAAAAATAGATCACCTAAAGGCAATTTTCCATTAACCCTTCTAAAAACCCAAGGTTCCTAGAACTTGATAACTCAAATCCCCAAAGTAATTATATCATGATTCTCAAATAATTCCACTTATTATCACTTCTCTAGACCACCATATCGCGCATGGAATTTTCCCCTCCATGGAAAAAACAATGACCACATCTCACTCAAAGTCCCAAATTTGGTTTCCAAGTTAAAACCACAATATAACCATCTACCATATCCATAACAATCCTATTAAGAATCTACCCTAGATCCCTTTCATGCATTGAAGACACAGTTCAAACTATGAACCAATACATCTTCCAACACTACTACTACTATTTAGTCAATTCCCTAAAACTTAGTCATGAGATTCTCTTAAGGCCTCAAACAACCTAAAACAAACTAAATACTCAGTCCCATACTGATCAGGAATCACCACTTAATTTCTAAAAAACCTAGTTTATGAACTAACATACACCTAACACCATAATGTCCACTCACTTGATGATCAAGGTAAGGAGAAAAACCCACTCACATAACCCTCAAGGCCTACAAAACCCATCAATCTCACTAGCCAGTAAAAAACCAATGGATTACAAGACAAACCTTTTCCCTATAATAATACTACTCTGACTCTCACACCTAGAACCACATATCACAAACCAAGGTTAAAAATCATCTAGATTCACTCATATTTTTTTGTATGGTGTCGCCAATAACTCATAAAACTCATGGGTCTCTACCCAAAAAAATAACCCACTAGCCTAACCACTATAGGGTTCACATCTATTTTAGTGGACCACACAACCCCCTAATACCCATAACCCCACTATAATAACTCTAGATATATCCACATAGTTATCATAAGGAAACATCACACACCAAAACACCCCATTAAATGGTTTATCACCCACCAAATATCCATTTAAAATGAGCAAACAAATTCAAGATCATCCCCTAAAGTGAGGCTATTCACCAAACCAAACAATAAAAGTATACCCCTCGGTTCAAAATCCACACCAAGCATAAAAAATAAGGAACTTATAAGGGTTTTTTTCACACACATCATAAAACCTGAATTTAAAAGTTCCAAATGGGCCTCACTAAAATCCAAACTCAGTATATTGATCCATTTACACCTTTTGAAACATCATTTAAACCCACACATTGAACTAAATCATTTAGGGATCTACATTAAAACAATTTTAAAACCATTAAAACAAATAATCCACCTGTTATACTTAAAAAACTGAGATAAAAGAAATTATTTATTTCCATTTGAACATTTCCATGAAAACCAAAACTCCACCAAGTACACAGAACAAATAGTGACATATACATTTCAAAATAAAAATTCCATTTCATATAAAAAACTTAAATCAAATTTTAAACACATTTAACTCAAAAATTCATTTAAAATAAAGATCCATTGGAAACCCATTTACACTTTTTATGCCAAGTTAATTCCCCTTTATAATTTTTTTCAGTCATTAAGAAACAAACACATGCCAAGGGAAGAAACACACAAAAATAATATCTATCTACTTACTCAAGGCTCGAGTCCACACCATCCACACCTACACATTATTCATAATCACATGTCCCTAAAAATTACTACAAGATTAAGATAGATTAATTAAATTTAACCAATAATGTATTTGGGAGAACAATGAATTTATTATTACTAAAATTTAATTCATTCAAACATTTATTAATCACATTAAACAAGTGCATGACATGTGAACCTACATACTTATTCATGAAGCATGAACTCACCCACTCCTACCAATCAACCCAATAGAAAATTCCATAAATAAATAACTTCAAAATCATGTGTGTTACTCAAGGTAAAATAGACCGATAGTAAAATCAAAAAAAAATAGCAATCCCACCCTTGAAAACATAGAATTCACTCATACGTGGTTTAACTAATCTTGAACATGAGTTCTATACCATGTCCTAGAGAATCCTTATCTCTTGTTTACCATTTCCCAAATAGTATAAAAAATACCTATCTTGTTTACCACATTGACCTCATGTGTGCCTCTCCATAAATAATTGGATACCAACTAGCATAAAGAGCCTAAGAAGACCTGAGGGGTTAGTATAAACTCAATAATAGATAACAAATCAGATTAAACAATCGTAAAATAAATAATCAGAGTAAACAAAAAAACTAAATTTCCAAAGAAATATCAATAATACTATCACATGCTATAAAAATAATATATAATAGCCTATATACAAGTTACAAAAATATACATAGAAGTGAAAGATATACATATAATAATAAAAATGAAAAATAAATAGAGTAATATATATAAAAATGTCTCAGATTCTGTCTTAACACCACCTCAACCAACCTACTCCTCTAACACAATTTCCTTAAATAAGGCCCTTTCCCTTATCTAAATACCTAGTCAAAAGAGTTTACAGGTTATCCATGATTCCCATGCAAGGTGTGAGTATAAATATAGTATGATACCACCAATTAATCTTTAGAATATGTGCAACCGTCATATAAAAATTTATACGATGATGAAAAATAAATATATTAATAAACACATAACCTATTGGGTCATTCTGAATAACTAAGCTACCATAAACCCCGACCCAACCTATTTTAGCTCATTATTGAAAACAATGATTATCGTAACAACAATAGAACATACATTCAATGACCCATGCATGTCATTAAAGTCACAACCTCATAAACCACTCCAACCCATCCTTAAATACTCAGGGAGGTCCATCATCACACTAATCCTCCCCTATGGAGTTTGAGGAGGTCCATCAATCACACTGGACCATCTTCTAGGGAGAAAATATTAAATCACAAAAGAAAATCCCTATAGAATCTGGGGATACCACAATCAATCACACTAAACTATCCTCGTAGAATCCAAAGAGGCCACAATCAATCGCACTGGCCCATTACCACATACTTTGGGGAGGCCCCATTCAATCACAATGGCCTATCACCATAGACTTTTGGGTGTCCATAGTCAATCACAATCACAAGCATCAACCTGAAAAAAAACACAAGCATGGGAAAACCGCACAACCAATCCTCGAACCAATGTCACACTCATGACAACCATCATCATCACAATAGATCATAACCATCACACTCATAGGAATACTTACATCAAACATCTAGGTTCTCTATATCACTCATGACTAGCCCATGTTATCACATGAACCCAAACATCATCACACCGTGTCATTATATCATTTTACTAACCCATATGACACTTCCTATGCCTAAACACCCAAGTAGACAACCCTGCCATTATTTATAGTACTATGCTCTAATTCATCGATTATAAAGCCCAAAATAAAGAGGATCCACTACCCAAACCCCTATTCCACTCACCCCATCCATAATAGCATCAACCGAGCCTAAATGGATCATTCTAGGCTCATTTACCTAAGTTGATAACCCAACACACACACACCCAATACATGGATTTATTTCACCATCTTTAAGGCTCCCAAGTCACACTACCCCTCTATGGGAATAACCACATCAATACGAAGCTCACCTTCTCACTTTAACAGAAACAAATAGGTATCGTAGGGATACATGTGGTCTTTCATAAATATATTGGAATACCATTTTATACGGAATTCATAAAATGGATATGACTTCCTACCTCAAGATTTATTGAGATTAACAACCAAAAATCACCACCCAATTCAATACTGACACCTCAATATAGAGAAATCAATTCTAAAATCATCTTATTTGGGTTACATAAATATAAACCAAGGAGAAATTTATATTTAAGGATAATATGATGTTATAATTTCTTGAAGGAACCCATCACAATGAATGATGCTTAAAATTCCTAAGAAATGAGAAAGAGGGAGCCCCCAATGTCGCCTAGTTTTGTATGGGCTAGGGAAGAAGGAAGGGGAGGAAATAATGGGGGAGAGAGGGGAAAAGATGACCTTGACCATTAAAAAAGTTCCTAGAATACATTCCTGATGTGAACAAAAGTTTACATTGTAGACTATGGAAAACGACACCCCATGAAACCCCACCCAATATTTCAGGAAGAAACATAAAATTCGAACTTTGAATCCTATATTTAGCTCATGAACGACTACATGTCCATAACTGGTCCTCATAAACCTACTCTCGAGTCCTACTGACACCTAAAATAGCCAAAAACAATACCATATTACATCGGTCCGTGCCAAAAACTGAATGTAATATCCCTAAAAATTCAAGGGGAATTATAAAAACCCAGATGAAAAATAGAGAAAACTAACATTCTTTCTTAGAGAGGTAAAGTAAATAAATATGATTTTTTTCAAAGTAAAAAGTCATGAAAATCAACACCACCACTGGAATGACCCACCCCCTCCACTGGTACCCCTATGGGGACACCAATGAAGAGAAAGAGTGTTCCCTATAGCCCACCTCAAATAGGTCTTGGGTTGGTGACTAACATTGGGGGTATAAAACATAAAATGAGATGAATTATCCTCAGAAAAGAATTCAAAGACCAAATATGAGATGAAAACACCTAATAAACATTATTTTATATAAATATAAAGAAAAAAATTATATTACAATACATGTTATATGATATAATAATAACTCTAAAATAAAAGTTCCCCGTGGAAAAATCCTTAGGCAACAAATCTACAACATCACTAACCTCTATTGTATTAAAGTATAGATTAGTCACTAACAACCTCCTAGAAACCTGAAAAAAAGTTTACATATTTATAGGGTGATTATAATATGTATACTCAGTTGTATCATACCACCATCTCTCCTGAAAATGTGAAAATAGAATAATAATTCTCCAGTGAATGAAAAAGAGAACAAACATGAAACTAAATTATTTAACTAATCATCCCGAACCTCACCAAGTCTCACTCACCTGGTAATATAAGAAAATTAATAAGATAATATGAAAATATAGAATTTAAGGTTCCCTACAACTACTTCCCAACTGATCATATATATATATATATATATTCATGACCTTATCATCATCCATGTGTCTCTTTTACAAGGTACTAGGGTATCATGAACATAAAGGACATCAACCTCATTCCATCCTCCTACCATGCATGACCCCCACTATGAATCACATAACTTACTACCAACAAGTTGTAATACATGATCACTAGCCATCACCAACAACTAATTTGTAATATCTAGGCATCACCACTAACCTAGCCCCCATCACTAGGAATTACTACCAACTAATCCATTATCTATAGGCATCCTCACTAATAGTGCCATCATAACTGGGCATCATAACCAACTAATCATTTTCTATAGGAATAGACACAATCTTATCCATCATCATTGGGTGTTTCTACCAACCGATCCATCATCTATACTACTGAAGAAATATTGAGGAGAACACCATGATTCCAAAACCCTTATTGGGTGTCTACATGATATTATTAAATTAGGTGGGGTGTATTTAAAAATAAAAGGAAAATAAAAGTATAACAATCAATCAAAAAACCCAACATAAGGGTTCATATCAATAATACTAACACAACCGAAAACACTACTATATAACCCAATAGAATAATCCACTGACTTCTTCCACTAGTAAACGAAACTCATCACATAACAAATTCATTAATATTAAACTCATTAAAAAATTTACACATAATTAATTATGGCCTATAATGATTTAATTCCATCCTAATCCATTATGGTTTCATCATTACTAACCACCTCCCATTACTATCAAGTAACATCAAATCATGCCACATAATAACATCCCAACCGTCTCACAACAATACTGCCACAAATCACTCCAAGTTCATCATAACATCTCAACCATAATATATTATTATCATCCAACCATCAACCATAAATCATCCCTTAATATATCCTCTGCCAATATAACTATATACCTATTTCCCTAACATAACCCACCCTCAAACCAGTCATCCCCATCATCGTAAAACCCAAAAAGACCCACAAAACCACAAGGGAATTTCACCAAGAAAAATATAACACTTAATAATATATTTTAGTTCCCATAACTATAATAGTTTCAATTTAAAGAGGAATTTCATAAACCTTCAATATATTTTTCTTTTATATCTTCAAAAAAATTTATAATTAACAAAAAATGGCTTTCTAGCCATATATAAGATCAAAAGATTTTATGAATGGTGAGTTGAAATAATTAAAGAAAGAAAGGGTTAATAATTCACAATATCCAAAACATTCTTAACATTTTAGAATTTATTTTTAGATCAATGAATGTCAATAATAATAGTAATAAATTGGTAAACATATGTGAATACATCCATTCCCTCTTACTTTTATTATTTCTAGTTGATTATATTCTTTAGTTAATCGTTACCATCCAATAAAATGGAAATAAATGAATTTTAATTTCATTTATGCATAAAAAAAGGAGAGAACAATGATCCCCTATTTCGAACAACGATTTTCAAATCACTATACGTGATCCAAGAAAGAAGAAAATAATCACAAGACAAAGTTCACACTAAGAATGTATCAATAACCTGCCTGAATGGCCCGAAGGCCTTCATTTTTTTTATTGATTTTTGATAACCCCCATTTCAAGGGATGAGGGGGAACCCTTAAAAGGCCTGTAGGCTCAGAGATTACATGGCCCGTAGGCTTAAGAGATTACATGACCCGAAGGTCTTATAGAATTCGACCAGACAATATACAAGGAACTGACCCTCCCCAACATCTGCATCTTGATAGTAGCTCTCCACCTTTGCATGACCATCTGGCTAGGCTTCCCATGCAAGCACAGGCTAGTACCGATGGCATAGCCATACCCTCTCATTCTGACAGTCCATTTGGCTCTGCTCTGGTGAGTGCTCCTGCTCTGAATCCTCTTCTAGGGCTGCTCTTTTTTTGTAGTATGTATGGGGCCTGCATTCATGTGGCTCGAAAGCCTTGGGGTGGCCCTAAGGCTTTAAAGTGGCCCGAAGGCCTTGAGAATCAACTGGACCGAAGGCCTTGGCTAGCCTGAAATCCTTGCAGGACCTGAGGACCAAACCGGTGGCCCAGAGGCCTAGATGGATGAATAGTTCCCACTGCCACAGTACCAAACAGTGCCTGCTACAGTACTGCTACAGTACCCAGAAATATGCCTCTACCCGAATTTGATCTCGGGTCTCTTGGATGCACCTAGCGAGTCCTCACCAACTGGGATGAGGATCTTGTGCCCAATATTCCCCATAAATCTCTAGCCATATAATCACCCAAACTGGCCACTACCATGACCACATCCATCTTCATATTGGGTAAGTGGGGGAAAAGAAGAGAGGAAAGAAGAGGAACTCACCTTATATAGCTAAGATCCTATATTTTAAGGTATGGGATCAAATACCCTAGAAAGGGGATGAAACAAATCCCAAGGATACACCTAGGTCACCCACGATTCAATAGAAAATTTGGAGAAATAAAGCATTTTGAAGGGGGTTTCCAATTTATACCTAACAAATAAATTAAAATACCACAATGCATTTCCCCTGGTTATGCCATAATCATTAGGTTTCCACCTAATACTATAAAACAACATAGTGAGATATTCCATAATCACCACCAGTCCAAATGGCCTCCAAGATCTATGCTACATATATCAATGAGATCTTACGAGCCTGGGGTAAATCAACAATACATCCCAGGAACCATACCGCAACCACCCCAAAAATGATAGTGGCATAAAAACCAACCTCTCATGGACTCCACACCGCAACTCAAATCTACTAAATAGCCATGAATGATTTATCAGATCCACCAAATCCAACCTCCCCATGAACCTACACTACAAATTCTCAACTATCCCACCAAATCCATGTTTAGTTGAAATTTGAACTCTAACTTCATTAGATTCTCCCATAACCAAATTCCAATATATCTAGCACCCAAATCTCACCTTGTAATAGAACAGGAAGGTCTATACCATTAAATTATATATCTCTAAAATGATTCTAACCCTTCATAATAAATATCGACCCTAGAAAGAATGGAGAAAGGGGAATAATACAAAAAAACATCTTGTTATATACAAATAAGGAACCTCATTACATTTGAAACACAAACACAAACTAAATAAAATTAAAAAAGAGAAACAAATGGATTTTATAAACCAATATTGATTCAAGTATTACATAACCAAGACGAAATCATAATAAGGAGAAACTCAAAAAAATGGGTTACTGAGCCCATATTTTCACCTCATATTCCCAAATACTCTCTTCTAGGAAACCATGGATCTATATCACACCAAATATTGGAATGAAATTATCATATAGAACATTATCCTAACAATCCAGGATCTTAATTGACTGATCCATGAATTCCATATAATCCGTAATATCTATCTCTCCAGAAACGATGACATGGTAGTAATCATGAAGGTACTGATGAAGTTGGTACATGTGGGATATTTTATAGATCCTATCATGTCACACTTAGAGTTCAAACTAATTTTCCACCTCTCGAATGTGCTCCAACACATTAAAAGTTATGAAAAAATATGGAGAGAACTTACTTCCCTGACCAAACCTTTACTGACCTTATTGTGGGGAAAAGCTCAAGAACACTTGATCTCCAACCTTAAACTATAGGGGTATTATCCTAAGATTAGAATTGGAATTATAGATGTATTTTTACTCTTTTATATACTCCTAAACTATCTAGATCTTCTCCATCATAATATGAACTACATTTGGACCAAGGACTACGGACTCCCCAACCCCGTTCTAGTACAACATAGATCAACATGGTTTCCCAAAAAAAATTAATATAGAGCTATATTGATGGATTATTGAAAAATTTTATTATAGGTAAACTAAACCATAGATAGGTTCTTCACCAAAAATCTATCAAGATACAATATGCATGCCCATAATATATCCTCCAACATATGGATGACCTAGTCCATCTACTCATTTTTTTGGGATAAAAAGTAGTGATAAGGAATATTTGGGGGAAAAAGAATACTACAATTCTCTCCAGACTCATGAGGTGAATATATGATCCTTATTATATATTTTGGTACTTAGTACACCTTAGAGTATCACCACCTCATCTACTTATCATATCAAATGAACATCTACAAAACTTGACTCCTAAATACCTAGAATTGGGAGGACTTCCACAATTAATCCACGATCACCCAAACAGTGTCATATCCTCCTTGGGACTGGGGTAACCTAGGGATGAAATCCATTGATATGTCCTCTTATTTACACTTAGGGGGAATTCAAGGTCTTCAAAAACCTTTTAGATACATGGTGTCTTGCTTTCACCTATTGGAAAACCAAACATCATTCATTAAAATCCAGCATTGACTACTTCTTCCAATGCCACCAAATCTAAATCCTCAAACCATGATACATATTTTACACACACAGATGCACCACTAAGGGTGAGCTATGAAACACCTGATGAAATCCGTTAGGCATGGACAACGGGACATACAAAATCCCCTGAAACAACATCCTATGTTATCCATACTCTGAACACCCCACTAGATCATCACCACGATCGATATCTTCCGACATCACTTCCACCCTAGGGTCCTCCCATTGATACTCCTATACCAACCAAAAAAATTAATATTCTTCTATAATCTGACACAAGAATCCCTAGCCATAAACCTCCCCTAATCTAAAATTTAGATCTAATAACTCCTTCATCACCCTCAAAGCTTCCTCTGACTCTTGAATGACATATCCATATAACTTCCAAATCAGCATGTCAACCACAACATTCACCTTTTATAGGGGTAATATATCTCAAGATTTTAATCATGAAGGAAATCTATCCATATATATTGATATAGATTTAGAAACCACTAAGTGAATACATACGTCAAAATCTTATGGTCCATGAAGACTATAAAGTGCTCATAGATTAGTTAATGTCACCATAACTTTATGGAAAATACTAATTCTTCCAATTCTAGGTCATGGGTAGTATAATTAGACTGATGGGGATGTAACTTCATAAACCAATAAGAGATCACTAGAATGTTCTGCATTAAGGCACACCACAAACCCAAATAGGAAGCATCAAAAAATACCTCAAACATCACTCTCTCTTTAGGAAACCAAATCATTGGGGCACTGATCAACATATCCTTTAGGTATTAAAGCACTATATGAAACTAATCTATCTAGATGATGGCCCAAAACATCCTAGATAGACGTATTAATGAAGATTCTATATGATAAAAGTTAAAAAATCTCTATTAATATCCCATTAGACCAAGGAAGTCGTGAACCACTAACACATTCTTAAGTTATTCCCTAGAAAAAACTTCCATAATATTTGATGGATCCATCTACACACCCTGTTGAGACATGGAATTCCAAGGAAGCGCACCTATCATATCCAAAACATGAACTTTGACAACTTTTTATCGAGATGATGACGTTGAAGAACTCGCATTACATATCTAAGGTGATCAACAAGCTCATCATATAACACCAAGTTTATTAATATGTCAACGATAAACAAAACTATGAACTGGTCTAAGAACTCATGGAACATGGAGTTCATGAGCACCATATATACAAATGGAATGTTAATGAAACCGAATGACATGACTACAAACTTAAAGTATTTATACCCTTACCAAAAGAAATTATTCTGGATATCATCCTTTTTACCCTCATCTGATGATATATAAACCATAGATTAATCTTAAAAAACCAACTAGATCCCTTTAGTAGGTT
Source organism: Viscum album (assembly GCA_963277665.1). Taxonomy (NCBI): domain Eukaryota; kingdom Viridiplantae; phylum Streptophyta; class Magnoliopsida; order Santalales; family Viscaceae; genus Viscum; species Viscum album. The sequence goes on from OY728155.1 coordinate 1,982,608,114, forward strand.
GAAAAGGTCATATATCCTCAAAAGGGGAAAAATATCAACCTTCACCTTTTCAACCTTTGGTAGTCCACAAAAATATTCATTATATCATTCAACTTATTAGCAGATAAAACTGGAGTAGACCAAAGAGATACATAAGGATGGATGGATCCCATCTATTGTAGGTCATCTATGTATATCCTCAACCCCCACAACTATGTGGTTAACATATGATAAAGGGCCTATTGAAATTATAGTTGCAATAGGTTCTAAATCTATTTTAAAATCAATATCATGTCCATTGGGTATGGTTATAACTATATATGAGAAGAAATATAAAAACACTTCAATAACTCTAGGAGCCCCCACCTCTTGGTCATCCACCAAAAACTCCACCATCTAAGATACAAGAGGCTCTATATGTCAAATGCCCATCACATAGTTCTTTTCTCCAATGAACACCACTCGATGTTGGTCTACATCAAAGAACACAACTCTCATCTAGAAATAATCAAAAAAATTCATGCATGGAATACAACTAATCCATGACATGGATGATATTTTAGGGTTGTACCTACACAAAATAATTATTCCTCCGTTGGAATATGATTCCCTACCCTTAGTCTTAACCCTAGAACACATCAAATAACATAGCCTAACCTCTAACTTGTATGAATAATTCCTAGAGCAATAGGATTCTCTCCACCTCTAGTCCTAATGCATAGACCAAGGAAGGTGTAACAAAGAATCATATGATTTATAATGAAACAAATTAAAAACTATGGTAGACGATAAAATTATCATACCACGAACAACCTCTAGTCCCACTAGTGTAGGCACCTCCATAACATTCATTCATCCATGGTTAGATCCTCTACCTCATTTTTGGTTACCTCCATGAACACACTTTGGTATGGGTCAATAAGGGTGAGGGTTATCATAGGTTTGACCTATACCACCCACATATTTTTTTGACTGAGAATATAACTATTGATGAATCCTTTAAACCAATACTAATGGTCCATTCTATTGATACATTCTTGGGGGAACCAACTACTGCTACGACTGAAAAGTGGTCTCACCACCCAGAATATACTAACCTCCATAAGTGGTTAGGCACTAAGACTGATGGTGACCATGACCCTTATAGGAGTAACAGAAAAATGAGGATCCATGATAGGTTCTTATGACTTCCAATCCCAAAATATAATGAACTAAACTACCGAGGTTAGCTCCCTATCAGTTCAAGCCTTGACTACTTTGATGCTTGTGATCCCTTATCCAAAGATTTCCCCTTGAGAATCTCCATCAAACTATTTCCCAATACACTCCTCCCTATATTTGTATCGGCTCGATCACTTCTACCTTCTTATTCACTTCCATGTATGTATGAATTATAAATATGGTGACTAGATATCAGATTGATGGATGAAATTCCTTCTCAAGGAACTGAACATTGTAATCCTCATCTAGAAAATTATTAAGAGTGAATAACGTAAGGTCCTTGAATCTAATCATGAGCTCTCATATAATTAGGCTCCCTTTCTAAAAGGAGATAAAATCATTCCTCTTTTCCAGCTTCATCATCGATGATAATAACATTGAATGAAGCTCCCTCTATAAAACTACCCAAGAAACATCTTCCACCTCTCACTCCCAAAGATACAACATACACCACCGATGCACCTCTTCTCGCATATTAATGTTATCTAATAAAACCTAATACCCAGTCTAAGATAAAATTAGACGAAATTAAATCTCAATATCCTTCATCTTGTTCTACATATCTAGATTAGAAACAATATCCTCATAATTTTATAGACTCTGATGCTGTAAATCACACAATGTATTCTAATATAACTCATTCTCCTTAATCATATCGATCTTATGATGATGAACTGGATCATCCTATCAAACATATCCTCCCTGAACTACACATGGAAGATAAGAAAGATCTATTTCTAAAAATAAGGAACCAGATAAACCCTAATCCTAGTAGCATGGAATTTATTAATATTCTTGTATTCATGTTCATTTTAATTTACCAACATTACTCTGTTCAATCACAAGTGAAAAAAATAATGAATACACCTCTCTCTGGTCTCTAACCCTCAAGTAGTGTCACTTCAATTAGAACCTTTATAAAGCTTAAGGTACTTACATCATATCATATGGGTCCCTAAAATTTAGTGTCCTATTTGATCTCCATTTCCTACATCATGAGCTAAGGACAACTAACACTATTTCCCAACCAACCCATGTAAGCCTAACAAGTTCATAACTCCACGATTAATCCTATATATAAACCTAAATGGTTGATACCACTATTTAACGACCCCCAAATCCATTTGTACCCATCCTGGGATGGAAATGAATAGAATGAGTAACCCTTGAATCCCACCTTCAATAGTCCCCAAGCTGGAAACCAGCAACAAAGGTATAAAACATACAACAGGGTGCATTACCCTCATAAAATAAGATAAGGACCAGAGATAATATGGAAAACCCTTATCAAAACCATGTCACATAAATATAAATAAAATACACCACCTCACATCCCATTTTATAAAATACAATAAAAACTCAACAAATAAAATAGTGCCAATGGAAAATCATATTGTATCAACTCCACAACACCACCAACCTCTAATCTAGAAATGTTCAAATTAGTCTCCCAAACCATCCGAGAAACCTAAAAAAAGTTTATATATATTTAGGGTGATTATAAAATGTATACTTAGTAGAATTATACCCATAAAATCTTGTTAATATGTCATAAGAGCATACAAATTCTCTATTGAATGAATATATGAACTAATATGTACCTAAATAGATCAACCAATCCACTCTAACCTCACCAAGGCCCAATCACCAGGTAACACAGGAAAATTAGTAAGATAATATGAAGGGAATATAATTAAAGGTGACCAGTAACAACTCCCTCACTGATTTTATATGTATATATATATATAACCATGAAATTTTCATCATCTATGCATATCATATCCATGGCATTAGGGTATCATGAACATAAATTACTTTAACCTCATTCCCTCCTCCTACCATGAATGACACCTTCCACAAAACTTCAATCATAAATTAATATTTTAGTGTCTTATGATTATATGATAATTTTTTGAGACCTCAATTAATTTTTCAAAGTGTCGTAATTTTAGTTATAATTTTAGAATTTCTATTTTTCGAATAAATGATGATTTTAATTAAAAATTAAATTTCTCATATTTAGAAAATTAGTTTCATAAAATGGAGTTTATTTTTGAATTATACACATTGAAAAATGGTTAGGGTGATTTTTTTGGGATTTTTCTAAAATACTTGTCTTTTTGGTGAATAGTAAAATACGGTAATTTATGGTATATATAAATTATATGTTAAATGCACTATTAATTGAGTCATGGATGATGTAAGCACTGTGATATTTTAATATCAATAATTATTTTAATATAATTAGTGAAAATACTCAAACTATTCATAATATTGAGCCTAAATAATAAACCAATGAATAAAATACTCAGAAAACACTACCCTCCTCCCCTATAAATACAACCCCTCACCACCTCTTCTCCTCACAGCTTCCAAGATTTGAGAATTGTCAAAATTATTCCTAATACCCTTTAAAATGCACTACCCCATTTATAGGATACCATGGTCTCATCAAAATTGAAGGTTCTGGGCGTAGTGGAAGCGTGGTTGGAACGAAACCCAACTTTTATTTTTACCGAGATCAATGATTATTCCAGGATCAATACGATGATGAATTCCAATCTCCATGAAATAGAATCAACTATTTAGATAAATAAATAAGAAACCCAAAAAATTTTGATAGGATCTTTCACATCATTTTTATAATTAATTTAATTAATTTCATAAAGAAAATAATTCCTAGATCTTTGATATTTTCTTCGTTGATGATGTTGATCGTCCCGAATGACCCTTCCAGATTATCTTGTTTTTCTTGCAAGGATCCAAACTATAATCCCTCTAGCGGTGATCCTAGCGTACTCTGATGACCTCTGATCAACACCGCTCTTTCTCCGGGTGCTATTGTAGCGAAGTGAGTGTCTTCTGTCAGTCATTCTTGATTGCTTATTCTTTAGCCTTGAAGAATGTCTCTCATTATTGAGAGGGGAGGTAAGAGGATTTGAGAGATAAATTTTTTAGATCAACAATCCTCAATTCACTGGGTATGTGGTTCATGACATGGCACAATAGACGCATGTGTCTATTTATTGACATGGGTCTTCAGTTACAATATTTAATTGCATAACAGCAATTAAATAATTTCATAACATTAGAGAAAACCCATGATATTAATAGTAATACCACATCATTATTTATGGTGCACCAACTTGAAAAAAATTAAAATATAAATAAAATTCCGCATCACAAAATAATAGCAGTGTTATTTTAATTTGTTCCAACTAGTTAAATAATTAGTTATCGTCTTGAAAATAATTATTTTACTACAGGATCAGAATTGGTACTCTCGAACTCCAATTCCATTTATAGAACACTTGAATAAATAAATAAATAATTAATTCTCTTAAATAAATATTTTATTTAAAAAATTGTAAATAAATATTTATTAAATATTCAATAAAATAAATAAATATATTTTACCCACAATCCAATGAATAAATATTTAATTAATTTATGCAATCATTTAAACTTGAATAAAATTATTCCACTATCTTGAGAATAATATTTATTAGTTAAATTCAAAAATAATTTAACCGAGAACACCAGAAACACTTAGTGTGTGAGCCTCTAGGATTATTTCTTGTTGGCATTAGGTAGGATTGCCTAAAGTCCAAGAGTACTGTTTAGCAATGAGTCAAAGCACCCAAGAGAAAGAACTTAAAGTTGCAACAATGAAATCCACATATGAATGCTCACTTTGTAATATAATCCCTTTGTTTCAATATCTTATCAAGCAGGTTTCATGATGGTGTCATCAACTTTTATGCTTGATACGTTGTTCTTTGACTACATAAAATAAACTCATCATTACAACATGGCCATGAAATTCCACGCGACGATTCTATTTTAATCAAACGGTTGAGATATCAAATTCTATAAATGGAAGGGACAAATCCATCCTCGACTTATCCATTAATGGCATGCCATTCGTGACACACCCAACATACCCTACTTCCCGACAACTGTTTGCATGACAGTTTTTGTCAGTAAATAAAAGTGCACGAGTCATGAAATGTATTAATGATAATATTAAAGTCTAAGGATCATTACACACACTCACAGATATAAATATCTAAGGACACAAAAACATACAGAATTCCTACTGGTGGGTCTGTTCTCATAATCTCATGTCTTAGAGATTACCAAGTGCGAACTTAATAAGAGGAAGTCCCATATACTTACGAGTACTCACACCTGATGGTCTACATGCTATCTGTCCCATCATAGTATGTCATCCAACCATAGAACTATATTTAAGAATATTGTTATAGCTTTTAAAGGTTCTCATCATAGCGGGGAATTGCCATAAAATTATTAATGCAACAAATACTCTAGGACATTATTACAACATAGTCATGCAGAATAATGGAAAATATGTAATAATATGTTTAATATTTAAATACATTAAATTTAAATGTAATCAAAGTACAACCAGTTAGTTCTAGGAAACCAACTATTACAAACTCCCACTTGGACTAGAGCTAACTGCTTACGACTTTCAGTCCGCTTGACCTCACATAGTGATCACATTTCTGCTGATTCAAGGCATTATTCAAGGGGCCCACCACATTGTCTTCCATGGAAATACTACTCACTGCAACTTACCTCTATGATAAACCCCCCCCCCCCAAAAGATGATATTTATAATGTTTGATCTTCATTCGCTGATGTGACCTTGGATCTTTTTTGAGATCCACCACTGCAGTATTATCATAGTACAGTGTGATGGGATCTTTATTGCTTGGTATCACATCCATCTATTAGAGGAATATTCGCATCCAAACTACTTCTTTAGCTACCTTAGAATCTGCAATATACTTAGACTATGCTATAGATATTGTGACCATACTATACTTTGAGCTCTTCCAGTTCACTGCACCTTCATTCAAAGTGAAGATGTATCCTTTTTGTGACTTCATGTCATCTTGATCAGTCTGGAAACTAGCATCTACATATCCCCTGATGACTAGTTCCAAATCTCTTCTATAAAACAGGAACATATCCCTAGTACGCCTCAAATAATTTAGGATAGTCTTGACTTCCTTTCAATGGCGGTTACCTAGGTCAGCTTGATATCTACCTAATGCACTCAATGCGTAGGTGACATCCAACCTAGTACATATCATGGCATACATGACTGACCCAATCACTGATGTGTATTGAGTACTTTCCATTATCTTTATTTCCTCATGTGTTTAAGGACACACTTTCTTTGAAAGATGAATTCCATGTGATACTGGAAACAATCCCATCTTGGATTGTTCCATATTGAATCTCTTCAGTATTTTATCAATGTATGTACTTTGAATTAGGCCCAACAATCTCTTGGACCTATCACGATGGATCTTGATCCCAAGAATATATTTTGCCTCGCCCAATTCTTCCATGGAGAAGCATTGATTTAACCATGCCTTAACAGACTATAAGATTGGTATCTCATTTTCAATAAGAAATATGTCATCAACATATACTATTAGGAAAAAGACTGCATTCCCACTAAACCGTTTGTAGACACAAGTCTCACATTAATTCTTGATAAAACCAAATTTTGTTATGGATTCATCAAAACAATGTTCTATGACATGTATTCTTTCATTAATCCGTAAATGGATTTCTGCAACATGCATAACTTATTGACATCCTTTTGGTTATAAACACTTCCAGTTGTGTCATGTAGAAATCTTCCTGAAGGTTCCCGTAAAGGAGGTTTGTTTTTACATCCATTTTCAAAATCTCATAGCCATGGTAAGATGCAATGTCCAATAGAATATTGATGGCTTTCATTATTTTAACTGGTGAAATTTTTTCATTATAGTCAATGCCTTGACGCTGTTTGAACCCTTTTGTAACCAGTTGTTCCTTATAAGTGATGACTTGTCCTTCCATGTCTAGTTTCTTCTTGGATACCCATTTGAAACCATTAGGCCTCACATCTAATATAGGATCTACCAAAATATAGACTTGGTTTTGGTACATGGAATCCATTTCAGAATTCTTGCCTTCTTGCCACATGGAAACATCTGTGCCACTTACTACTTCCTTTTAGGTTAAGGGATTATTATTTTCAACTAATAACGAGTCACCATACTCAGTAACTAGAAAACCACACCATTCCAGTTCTCTAACCTCTCTTGTACTCCTACGCAGCTCTTGTGTCTCTAGAATAGTTCTTTCTTCCATGGGGCTTTGTGGAATCTGTTCCTGTACCAACTCTTGTGTAACTTGAGCGTCAACTTCATCAAAGCCTATCTCTCTCCCACTATCTCTTTTTGAGATGTTCTACATCTCAAAGAATATGGTATGTCTTGCCAATATAACCTTCTTTTCTGAGGGGTTGTATAGGTAATATCCCATTTTTTCCTTAGGGTATCCTATAAAGGTACACTTTGTTCCTCGAGGTGAAAGTTTGTTACTTGAAGAGGCCTTAACAAACACATCGCTTCCCCACACATGTAAATTCGATAAAATGGATTTATTTTCACTCTAGAACTCATACGGAATACCATTTATTGATTTTTTGGTACTTGGTTTTGTATGTGTTCCAATATTTGTAATGAATATCCCCAAAAGTATAAGGGAAGAATCTCATGACTCATCATTGATCTCACCATGTCCAACAGGGTGCAGTTTCCCCTTTCACTCACACCATTCCATTGGGGCATGTAAGGAGAAGTGATTTGGGATAAGATCCAAAAATCTCGTAAGTAATCGATGAAGTATTGATTAATATATTCTCCACCAAGGTCTGAGTAGAGTTTCTTAATCTTATTACCAAGATGGTTCTCAAATTCATTCTTGTATTCTTTGAACTTATCAAAAGAATCCCACTTATACCTCATTAAGTAGATATATCCATATCTAATAAACTCAATAGTAAAATTTATGATGTATGAGTAACCTACCCTTTCTTCAAATGGAAATGGTCCACACGCATCTATATGAACCAATTCAATAATTTCTTTATCCCTTTCACTGTTCCCACTAAATGGGGCTTTAGTCATTTTTCCTTGTAAACATGCATGAAAAAAACCATGTGGTTTTAGTTCAAGAGAATCTAAATATCCATCTTGATGTAACTTTTTCAAGAGTTTCTCCTTTACATGACCTAGCTGGTGATGCCAAAGTTTGGTGTGGTATGAGTCATGTGAAGAATCTTTGTTATCGATTTCCATTACTCAGTTTCTGTAATCCAACACGTAAAGACCATTGTATAAATTTGCCCTACCAAAACAAATTCTATCTTTGTAAAAGAAGCAACCTTCAATTCCAAACTTCAAAAAGAATCCATCTGTATCTAATATGGATACGGAAATAATGTTTTTAGTAACAGATGGAACATAATAATAACCCTTTAACACCAAGATCATCCTAGTTGGCAACGTGAGGTGGTAGTCCCCGGCAGCTACAACAATAAGCCTAGCTCTGTTGGCTGCTCGTATATCTACCTCCACTCGATTAATCTTCCTGAATCTACTTGGTTCCCATATTTGGATACATATGTGAGCACCACAAGCTATATCTAATACCCAATTTGTAGAAACATATATATTTCATTCGATAAAAAACACACCTGATGCTTCCCCTTAATTATTAGACTGGGTGCAGTTCTTCTGTCGGTGTCCCCTCTTGCCACATGTGAAACAAATAGCCTCATGTTCCCTTTCCTCCCCTTTGATCTTCCTTTTCTTGGAAGGTCATGAAGAATCTTTGGGCTTAATTACCATCTCCGTCCCTATCCTCTTATTCAACATAAGGACATAAGTATTTTGGCACTTCATATATTTTTCCACTTGGGGAATGAGGATAAGAAGACCATATAGAGACTTCTCACTGTTGTTCATATTGAAATTGATAACAATGTTAGAGAATATCTGAGGGAGTGATGTGACAATGAGATCAGTGCCTAGTTCGTTGGGGAGTTTAAACCCAAGAAACTCTAGGCACTCAATGTAGTCAATGAGGTTGAATACATGAGTCCCAGCTGGGGCTCCTTCTCCAAGATTACTCTAAAAGATTTCCTTAGATATCTTAAACCATTCCTATATTTCTCTCTCCAGGTAATGACCACAGAGGTTATCAAGCATGCTATAAGAATCCATGTTTTCTTGAGACTTCTTGAGCTTACTGGACATTGATGGTAGAATCAAACATTGAACGTCGACCGTGTTATTTATATGTTTCTCATATACCAAGAAATCCTCATAACTCACCTCTTTGGAAGGAAGTTCAGGTAATACCGACTCCAGCATGGAAGACTTCCGTTCATGGCATAGGATAACCCAAAGGCATCTAAACCATTCCTGTAAGTTACTACTCATGAGAATGTTGTCTTTATCCAGAATTGATCGCATGGATAGTATGGTTGATGAGTTTGTGATTTTTATTCTACATTTAAATGAGAGATCATTAGTACTTTATTGATTACATTTTATAAGAATTAATAAATTTTTATTAAACCTCCCACTATTTTATCAAGTCCCAATGTCCCTCACCATTGAACTCAGAATGTCCAGTTTTCATGACATTCTAGTGTCAAGGATCCATATTCCCCTTCGCATAACCCCAAAAATGGTAGGTAAAGCTATAAGAATGTATTTAGGTATGTAGGTCTTTGCCGGATGTGGGATTGTAGCTCCTTGATCTATTGAGTGGACTCCCAAATCCTGAAATCATGACTTTATATTTCATTAACTCTTGCCTCCAATATTACACCAAGTTTAGCAAGGGATACTCCTATTTATGTAATATGGTTAAGTCAACCCGAAACCTTTCATAAGGGTTTCCTTTATAAATATAATTGTCCCAACAAGGGTTGGTCAAACACATTGTTTTATTGAGTTTTTACCTTAATCAGGTAACAGAAGGCTAGGTTTGACTTAATATTTTATTTGAGGGATTTTTATCTCTTATTCATTAATTTATTATTATAATTATCACATGCTAGTTAATATTAAGTGGAACTTACTTAAGTTATTAACAATGTCTTGATGAAATTTACACCTAATTATGGTTTATTTTAGTTCAATCTTGCATGCTTGTTTAATTCATTAATTATTTGATTATGACAACACATCCATAATGATAAACCATGAAATTGATAGAAATAAAATAAAGATAATGATCATGAGCTTTTCTAATGGTTAGTTTATCTAGAGGTTGATAAACTAACCCTGACTTAGGGGAAAAACTTATTGAACCTTTTGGGTTTGTGTTTACATCTTTCCACCTGTCCACCTCTGTATCTCCTGGAATTGGTTTCTTCTTGGCTCCAGCTTGAACCGTCTCAACTAGCTTGGGAGTTCCATATATTACATATGACTTTTTTTAACTCACATGAAGGTTAGGTGTAAAAGGTGTTTTACATAAAAGAAACCTTGGGCACATAAGCCTTACATATTAATGACGAGAAGGCTCGCATGCCAACAAATTTAATTTAAATAAATAAGTTAAAAGAACCCATCCACACACAAAGGTATCAGTCTAGATCATGATCAACCATACATGTAACGATATTTACACATAAATAAAACTAGCATTCAATTCTTTAATCATTCTTATTTAAGATAAATCACCCTCCAATCAATTAATTACAATATTTAATTAATCAATACTTTTATCTTAAAACCTTTTCTGAATTTCCTTGAGATTATCATCCATAATAATTTTAAACAAATAAATTCATTTAATATTATCTTTGTACATAACATGTACCTTGGAGGCAACCCGGTGAATTCTAATTCATAACTACCCAATGAGTAGAAATGAACATTACACAGATATTAAATTAAACACAAATATATAAAACACCTATCACGTGTTGTGCCTCATCTTTACACCTGCATGATGGTATACATCTCAAGGGTTTGTATAATATAATAATAAATTTTAATAAATCTGCATAATTTCGAAGAGTACACAGTGTGTAGTTTTAACTAAAAGATGTGTACTATTTTTCACCATCCATATGAAGTACATGCTTGGGGAAATGGTGTGAGTGTAATTTTGAAATATTTGGAGTACACAGTGTGTCCACTAGGCCACACACCATGTAGTTCCTCATTACACAGTCTCCAGCCAGGCATGCCATCTACGGGGTACATGGTCCAACCCTGACCTGAATGGAATACACGTCGTGTCTAGTGGGACACACAATGTGTAATCCAGAAACTGTGTGCCACCTGTTCTTGGTCAACACATGGAGTCCTGAAGGCTTAGACACACTCCAATGACACGACTTGGTTTAGTGGACCAGAACTGGTGCATCGAACCTTGGCTACACAACATGTATTTTTGAATACATGTTGTGTGTTCTTGTATTGTACAGCTTGGAACCATTGGAACCTCTAGATGAGATCCTATGTTTTATTTTAATCAATATTAAAATTAAAGATCATTTATGTAAGGTAAACGAAAAATGAAAGAGGAGGAATAGATCTCGAGATTCAGATTTGTAGAATGAATAACTTGAATTGAAAAAACTAAATTATTAAATGCATAAATCATCAACAAAATATTTAAATAATTGTAAATTATGATGTAATCGCTCTTATACCACTTGAAGGTTCTGGGCGTAGTGGAATCATGGTTGGAACTGAACCCAACATTGATTTTTACCAAGATCAATGATTATTCCCACTACTAGAAACTAAGGCTTTACCAACGATTTGAAACCATTGGTAAAGGCTGCCAAATCGTTGGTATACTATATACCAATGGTTTGGAAAACCATTGGAAAGTAAGGCTTAAGGATATCCCATTACCAACAGTTTTAGTATAACTGTTGGGAAATGAAGTGTAATCCTAGAGTTTCCCAATAGTTTAAATAACCATTGGTATATAGTAGTATTCCCAACGGTTTGAAAACTGTTGGCAATACTGGAAGTGTAATCCCAGTTTCCCAAAAATTTTAATAACCATTGGTATATAGGATTATTTTATAATTTTCTTGTTTTACCAACGGTTTACTAAAACTGTTGGTAAAAATATTTACAGCACTATACCAACAGTTTTAGTAGACCGTTGGTATAGTGTAATACTAGAATTTGGAAGACCAACCACCTAAAATATCCTCCACTCCTGAATACACTCTTAACAGCAACAAAACCACTGTACACTCAACTACATACACCTAAATACACTCTTAATAGCAAAAAACACCTGCTACAGCACACAAAAGCACATAAAAATAGGATACTCTTATAACCATGGAATGTAACACAATTATAATCATGTATATGAACCCAATTACCCTATGAAATACAGAATTAATAATTGAATTATCAATTGAATACATGTAGAATGAATTATGTAATTAATTATTAATTATGAATCAATAAAACATACAAAATTAATTATGTTGCATTCAGAATTCTGAATACGTTTGGTCGGTTTTCCGTATACTCGTTGTTTTTACATAAAATGGTGTCCATTTTTTAAAAAAAAATACATACACTTGGAGTGATATCGGCCACACCGTGCCCCGGATTGAGGTGGGATTCACTTATACACGCCACAAAAGACTCATGAATCGTTTTCATAAAGTATCAACTGAATCTAAATGCGTTTGTTTGGTTTTCCGTATGCCGGTTGTTGTTTTCACTTAAAATGTTTTCCATTTCAAGTAAAGGTGAGATACGTTGAGTGGTTTCAGCCACACTGTACCTCAGATTGAGGTGGGGTTTACTCGTACACATCACATACGACCTATGGATCTTTGTGATAAAGTATCAACAAAATCCGAATATGTTTGGTCAGTTTTCCGTATGCCAATTTTTTTACTTAAAATGATGCATATTTTAAACAAAAGAGAGACAGTTAGAGTGATACCAGCCACACTACACCACGTATTGAGGCAGGGTTGACTCTTACATGTCACATATGACCCATGTATTGTTTTCCTAAATTTTCAATAGAATCTGAATGTGTTTGGTCAGTTTTTTCTATGTCAGTTGTTGTTTTCACTTAAAATGATGTCCATTTAAAACAAAAGAGAGACACTTTGAGTAGTGTCGGCCACACTGCGCCTCATATTGAGGCAGGGTTTACTCTTACACATCACATATGACCCATGGATCATTTTCCTAAATTTTCATCATAATCCGAATGCATTTGGTCAGTTTTCCGTATTTCAATTGTTATTTTCACTTAAAATGACGTTCATTTTAAACAAAAGAGAGACACTTTGAGTGGGGTCGGCCACACCATGATTTGGATTGAGGTGGGGTTGATTCATACACATCACCTATGACCGATGGATCGTTGTCCTAAAATTTCAACAGAATCCAAATGCGTTTGGTCTATTTTCCGTATGTCGGTTTTTGTTTTCACTTAAAATGATGTCCATTTTAATCAAAAGAGAGACATTTTGAGTGGTGTTGGCCACACCGTGCCTCATATTGAGGCAAGGTTGACTTTTAAATGTCACAAATGACCCATGGATCGTTTTACTAATGTATCACCACAATCCGAATGTGTTTGGTTGGTTTTCTGTATGCCAGTTATTGTTTTCACTTAAAATCATGTCCATTTCAATTAAAAGTGAGACAATTTGAGTGTTTTCGACCACACCGGCCCTCAAATTCAGGCGAGGTTGACTTTTACATGTTATAAATGACCCATGAATCTTTTTCCTAAATTTTCAATCGAATCTGAATTACTTTGGTTGGTTTTCCGTATGTCAGTTGTTGTATTCACTTAAAATGATGTCCTTTTGAAACAAAAGAGAGACACTTTGACTGGTGTCAGCCACACCATGCATCAGATTGAGGCAGGGTTGACTCTTACACATCAAAAATTACCCATGGATCATTTTCCTAAATTATCAACACAATCCAAATGTGTTTGGTTGGTTTTCCATATGCCAATTGTTTTTACTTAAAAGTGTATCCATTTTAAATAAAAGAAATACACTTTCAGTGGTACCGACCACACCGTGCCTCATATTGAGGTGAGATTGACTCTTAAACGTCACAAATGACCCATGGATCCTTTTCCTAAAGTATCAACAGAATCCAAATGTGTTTGGTCGGTTTTCCGTATGTCAGTTGTTGTTTTCACTTAAAATGTTGTCCATTTCAAAGAAAAGTGAGACACTTTGAGTGGTGTGGCCACACCACACCTTGGATTGAGCAGGGTTGACTCGTACACATCAAAAATGACCCATGGATATTTTTCCTAAAGTTTCAATAGAATACAAATGATTTTGGTCAGTTTTCCTTATGAAAGTTGTTGTTTTCACTTAAAATGATGTCCATTTTAAACAAAAGAGAGACATTTTGAGTGGTGTTGGCCACACTGTGACTCGTATTGAGGCGGGGTTGACTTTTACACGTCAAAAATGACCCATGGATCGTTTTCATAAAGTATCAACACAATCCGAATGTGTTTTTTTGGTTTTTCGTATGCCAGTTGATGTTTTAACATAAAATCCTATCCATTTCAAATAAAAGTGGGACAGTTTGAGTGGTGCCGACCATACTGGCCCTCGGATTGAGGTAGGGTTGACTCATAAACGTCACATATGACCCATGGATCATTTTCCTAATGTTTCAATAGAATCCTAGTGCCTTTGGTTAGTTTTATGTATGTCAGTTGTTGTATTCACTTAAAATTATGTTCTTTTGAAACAAAAGAGAGACACTATGAGTGGTGCCGGCCACAACACACCTCAGATTGAGGCTGAGTTGACTCGTACATGTCAGAAATTAACCATGTATCATTTTCCTAAAGTATCAACACAATCTGAATGTGTTTGGTTGGTTTTCCATATGCCAGTTGTGTTTACTTAAAAGAGTATCTATTTTAAACAGAAGAAATACATTTTGAGTGGTACTGGCCACACCATGCCTCATATTGAGGAAGAGTTAACTCTTACATGTCACAAATGATCCATGGATCCCTTTCCTAAAGTATCAATAGAATCCTAATGCATTTGGTCAGTTTTCTATATGCCAGTTGTTGTTTTCACTTAAAATGTTGTCCATTTCGAAGAAAAGTGAGACACTTCGAGTGGTGTCGGCCACATCATGCCTCAGATTGAGGTAAGGTTTACTCATACATGTCAAAAATTACCCATGGATCGTTTTACTAAATTTTCAATATAATCTAAATGCATTTGATTGGTTTTCCGTATACCAGTTGTTGTTTTCACTTAAAATGTTGTCCATTTTAAACAAAAGAGAGTCTCTTTGAGTGGTGTCGGCCACACCGCACCTCATATTGAGGCAGGTTTGACTCGTACACATCACAAATGACCCATGGATCATTTTAATAAAGTACCAACACAATATGAATGCATTTTGTTAGTTTTCCGTTTGCCTTTTTTCACTTAAATCCTATCCATTTCAAATAAAAGTGAGACAGTTTGAGTGGTGCTGAACACACCGGCCTTCATATTGAGGTAGGGTTGACTTTTAAACGTCACATATGACCCCCGTATTGTTTTCATAAATTTTCAACAGAATCTGAATTCCTTTGGTTGGTTTTCCGTATGTCACTTTTTGTATTCACTTAAAATGATATCCTTTGGAAACAAAAGAGAGACACTTTGATTGGTGTTGGCCACACTGCTCCTTGTATTGAGGTAGGGTTGACTCATACACATCAAAAATAACCCATGGATATTTTTCCTAATGTATCAACACAATCTGAATGCATTTGGTTGGTTTTCCATACGCCAATTGTTTTTACATAAAAGAGTATCAATTTTAAACAAAATAAAGACACTTTCAGTGGTACCGGCCACACCATGCCTTGGATTGAGGCGGGGTTGACTCTTACATGTCAAAAATGACCCATGGATCTTTTTTCTAAAGTATCAATAGAATCTGAATGTGTTTGGTTAGTTTTCTGTATGTTAGCTGTTGTTTTCACTTAAAATGTTGTCCATTTCAAAGAAAAGTGAGACACTTTGAGTGGTTTTGACAACACCACACCTCATATTGAGGTGGGGTTGACTCTTACACGTCATAAATTAACAATGGATCATTGTGTTGATGTATCAACACAATCTGAATGTGTTTGGTCAGTTTTATGTATGCCAATTGTTGTTTTCATTTAAAATGATGTCCATTTCAAATAAAAGTGTGACACTTTGAGTGGTACCAGACACACCGTGCCTCAGATTGATGAGGGGTTGACTCTTAGATGTCAAAAACAACCCATGGATCATTTTTTTGAAGTATCAACACAATACGAATGCGTTTGGTTGGTTTTCGGTATGCCAGTTGTTGTTTTCACTTATAATGCTGTCCATTTCAAATAAAAGTAAGACACTTCTAGTGTTACCGGCTGCAATGTGCCTCGGATTGAGGCGGGGTTTACTCTTACATGTCACAAATGACTCATGGATCATTTTCCTAAAGTTTCAACTGAATACGATTGCGTTTGGTTGGTTTTTCATATGCCAATTTTTGTTTTCACTTAAATTGTTGTCCATTTCAAAAAAGAGTGAAACACTTTGAGTGGTATCGGCCACACCGTGCCTCAGATTGAGGTGAGGTTGACTCGTACATGCCAAAAATGACTCATGGATCATTATTCTAAAGTATCAACACAATCTGAATCCATTTGGTTGGTTTTTCGTGTGTCAGTTGTTGTTTTCATTTAAAATGTTGTCCATTTCAAATAAAAGTGAGACACTTTGAGTGGTACCGGCCACACTGTTCCTCGGTTTGAGGCGGGGTTGACTTGTACACATCACTTGGGAAATTTTAGTGTCTTCAAGTGTGAATTGAAGATTTGAGTGAGTATAATCCTCTCCTTGATTCCTCTTTTCGATTAGGGTTTTCACTCTTCTCTCATCTTCTTCCGAAGCTCTAAAACCCTCTTTTCCATTGGGATTTATGGTGAATCTTGAAGAGAGCTTAGATTGGGATCCAGGGTCTAGGGAGGAGGGTTGGGGCGATCTTCGGGGGACTGTCTGGGGTCCAGGGAGGATGGTGACGGTCTGGGGGGCTGTCCAGGGTCGAGGGAGGAGGGTGGGGAGGGGGGCTGTCTCGGGTCCAGGGAGGAGGGTGGGGGGGGGGGGTTGTCCGGGGTCTAGGAAGGAGGGTGAGTAATGTATCTAAAACGTTATCTAGGTATCATACATCTAATTATGATAGGACTACGAACCTCTGTGGGGTGTCGTCCCAGAGAAGGGCCAAATCACGGCATTACCGCAGCGTGATTGCAGCGTGACCGCGTCATGACCACGACATGTTGGCCCAGTCTAGCGATATTCGCGGGGTAGCATCTTCCATCCAGGAGAAAAGGGATAAGGAGGAGGCAGGGAAACATTCCTGTCGTCGCCTCCCTCACCATTTAGTATGGGTGGGTAATGTATCTAAAACTCTATCTTGGTATCATACATTGAATTATTACTTGACTGTGAACCACTGTGGGGTGTCGTCCTGGAGTAGGGCCAAATCACGGCATTACCATGGCGTGACCGCGGCGTGACCGCATCATGACCACTAAGTGACCGCGGCGTGTTTTCCAGGTCCAACAACATTCTCAGGGTAGTATCTTCCGGCCCGGAGCGAAGGGAGCGGGAGGAGGTGGGGCAACATTCCGGTCGTCGCCTCCATCCCCATTAACTATGGGTGGGTAATGTATCTAAAACTATATCTAGGTATCATATATCGAATTCTGACAGGACTGTGAATTGTCGTAGGGTGTCGTCCTGGAGCAGGGCCAAATCACTCCGCGACATGACCGCGACATGTTGGCCCGGTCCAGTGACATCCGCGGGGTAGCATCTTCTGGCCAGGAGCGAAGGGAGCGGCAGGAAGCGGGGAAAAATTCTGGCTGTCGCCTCCCTACCCATTAACTATGGATGGGTAATGTGTCTAAAAATCTATCTAGTTATCATACATCAAATTCCGACTGGAATGTGAACCACCATGGGGTGTCGTCCTAGAGCAGGGCCAAATCACGGAATTACAGTGGTGTGATCGTGGCGTGAAGGCGGCGTGATCACGGCGTGACTGCAGTGTGACTACAGCGTGACCATGGCATGACTCTGGCGTGTTGGCCCAGTCCAACAACATCCGCGGGGCAACATCATTCAGCCAGGATTCCAAATAAATCCTATGTAGTTGTCATTCACATTATAGAAACTGATCTTATGTTATAAAAAACAGACTCCTGATTTGGGATTGTGGTATGATAAAGATATATATTTTATATTCGTTGTTTTTAAAAGTGGTAAAAGGTAGTTGAAACTACTTATTGAGAGTCAAATTATGTAGGTGTATTACTTATCAATGGTATATTCATTTCTTGTAACTCTAATTATAAAACTTCAGTCACCTTGAGAATAATAGATTTTGAGTATGTTTTAACATCTCAGGATGCAACACAAATCTTATGTGAGAATTCATATATGTAAAAAAATTATGTGTGCATCGAGGCCCGGAAAACACCCCAAATAGTGTTAAGATGAAGCTTATGGTGGGGAGCACCATAATCTTGACAGGTGTTAAACAATGACACCGTCAGTGTTTTTAGATATATAGGCTCGAGTAAACACCCAAAGGGGTGGCCAAGAGGCCAAGAAAACACCTAAAACAGGTTTCTCCATAAGAGAAGGTCACAACGGACATGATAGAACTAATAAAATGTTTAATATGTTATATCAAGGGATCTTCAGAAGGTTGTAGTGAGCGGAACAATGATGTAACGTCTAAAGGGAAACGAAACGACAGAAAAGAATCAAACACCCTAAACTATCACTGTTAGTTTTCGCAGATAGCGCACCTCCATTGGAGGGGTTTTATTATAAAAACATGACTTTATTTATTAAATGAAGCAATTATATTAAAGAACACTTATTCTAGATATGCAATTCAATATAATTAAGCAGAATTAAGAAAGAATCTAAATTCAATTTATAGAATGTTTAAATTAAAGAGGCTACGAGAGGGACTCTACCTCAAGGTGGAACCAAGCCATCCACCTCATCTCTTGGAGCTTTCTAACTAAAATATTTTTCTCCTCCACTAGGTATACGCACCTTCACACACATTCAAGGACACCAAGCCCCTATGCGCACACTTGCATGGACATGAGCATGTGCAAGTGGATCCTTGCACATATTCTTATATTCATATATTAGTCTCCACTTACCTGCGTATGAATTTATATATATATATATATATATAAATATATATGGGAACACCTAGCCCCATACGTGCATAATCACTTCCATGGGTGACTATACATGTAACGGGGGAACCCACATACATATACTTACTTACCTATGCACATGCAGGCGAGTCTCCCTTGACTTGGCGACTCGAAACCAATTAGCAGGGATCAACGCACTACACAAAGGATATTAAGAACCTTAAAACACATGAACGACGCTACATAACTAGTGAGAAACCAACCAATGGAATTAAAGCCTTACCCAGATTGGCATCGGAGAACCAAATCCACCCGAACCAACATGAAATGATCCAACGCCCTACCGAAAACATAATATGGGGTAAAAAACACTAAATCACCAAATAAATGAGGTGTGAGACAAGTAGTAACCATAGAATATTACCTCGGATCAAAGCTGGTGGACTAAATCGATCAGAACTCCTTCTGGCACCCTTCGTTGAATATAACTACCATCCATCCATAGAAATCACTCAAAGATCTAAGTGACCAATGCGATAAAGAAAATAAAATAAAAACTAAACTAAAACATACCTGTCTCTTTTGACTATACCTATCACCGCCCAACATATAAGTACCACAGTGCCCCATGGGTTAAATCATGTTCCTTCAAGCAAAAGGTAAATAGATAAATGTTTCAAAATGATACTATCAAATATTAAATTCCTATTAATTAACAATTACTCTTCCTATTAATGGTTTATAATCAATTTGGCACGAGTTTCAACTTATTTTGGTTTTGTTCGATACAAGGGATGAAGTCTTATTATTCTTGGTCTTTATTTTCACACATGAGATATTTATTTAAAAATGATGCATGTATTTGTCATTATTATTTATGGTTTTATTTCTTAGCCTATTTCCATGGGGCCTATCCACATGAATAATTCTTGGAATGTAGGGTTCAGTTGAAATTTATTCACTTTAATGTGATTGATATCACTAACGATGAGGATTTAGATCAAGTAAAATATTCCTAAGAGTATGGGGCCTTGTAGTGATAGGTGTGGCAATTGTACATCTAGAGTTTGATGAGGAAATACTTATGGGGATGGATCAGAATCTTGGTAGATTCTTAGAGTGGGATGGTCGCTCTAAGTATATAAAAAGTATTATGAAATGTTTTACTCCATTTAATGATTCAAGAGTTCAACTAAAGAGATGAAGAATGAGATGCTAGTGTGGGTATTGGGTATTGTCGGACAGATTGACATTATAATGCCAAGAGGCTTGGTGTGATTTAGCTTAGTAGGAACCTGGTTAGTGGTTCTGGGTTATAATACATGATTTTGATGAGGTTCTTGACCAGATTATTGAGAATATAATGTAGATGGGTTCGACACGGTGTGATTCTGTGACTAAAAAAATCATAAGGTGAATAATCCTCTTTGTCTAGTTGGATGATGAGATGTGCATCAAGGCATGGGATAATCCTCGAGAGATGAGTCTAGACTATGTGACTGAGAGCATATACTAGGATAGGTTTGATAGGATTGGGTGATTGGCCAACCCATGAGAGGATGATACGATGTATGGAGACACTTGGGGTTATTTATGCTATCTCATGGAGACACTTGGGGTTATTTCATGACTCCAAAATACTCCAGAAATGTTCCCACACAATGTTTTAGAAAAAAAATTCCATCTCATGGAAGACCCCAAGGCTCCTCTATCTTCCAATGTTTCCTCACACTCACACCTCATGGTATTATAGTATAGAAGTAATCTATGTCAACTAGTCAGGATAGCATCACTACCCTCCATCCATAGAAAGAAGTAAAATACCTAAGTGGACAATGCGATAAAGAAAATAAAATAAAAACTAAACAAAAACATACTTGTATCCTGTGACTATACATGTCACCACCCAATATATAAGAACCACACCGCCCCATTGGTCAAATCATGTTCTTGCAAGAAAGGAGGAAACAGTTCCATTTAATAATCTCTTAATTTTTCATTATGTTCTTTATATAGAACATTGTTGGAAACACCATACTAGTAAACATAGCCATTTAATATGCACCTATGCTACATTATTTGAGTTAAAGATTATGCACATAACCCTCTTCACTATGGAAAGAACCTCATAGGAACCACAATCAATGTTTAGTAGTTGATCCTACTCTTGAACCTAGTTGGCCACCAGTCCATGAACCAGATGGTCTACTTGGTCATGAGGGTGTAAACCATTTCATTATACTATACTAAGAATGAAGGTGTTGGTATCTTTTCTACCATCAATGGGAATTTCTCAAGTCTTGAGTGCCAATCGACTTCAGTTCCTAAGTTAATGGCCCCTTAACTATCCATATATGTCAAGGGGTGTCTCCCATGGGTGTCTTGTGGTGTGTAGTGTCAATCTATGATTTATGTGGTGCTTCTATATTCTGTGAAATGTTTATTTCATGGTTAGTTTAATAAATTAATTAGTCAATTAGAAAATACACCCAAAGTAAATAGAGATATACCCCCTTTTTATAGAGAATACCATCCAAATAACAAACTCGGAAATTCGAGACCAACATTTTACATTACCAATTCAAATTACCTAATATATACAACACCAAATTATGTTTTATGAACCAATCAATTAAAGGGAAATAAACTCCTCACAATAAACCATAAAATCTCATATAGCATCACTCACCTCCAACTTACCCACATCATTGCACATCTTAATGATGATACAACCTCATCACATATATATCATGATTAAAAAACAAAATCCAACATGGTATAAAGTCTGATAATAGTCTATAGAGTAAAATATCCGGTTTTTAAAAAATGATGAACTTTTTATTGAATGCACTATTAGAATGAATGTAATACAACCTGTGAATCTAACCCAACATTTCTGGAAGACTTTATTTTGAAAAAATTTACAATTTACCCAATAATTCACCACACCATGAGTTGGTTACTACCCAAAACTCTAGAAATGCATGATTAATATGATTGGTTATCTTAACTATGAACCAAACAATGCATTCCTTATTGCCTCTTTTTTTTAAAAAAGAAGAGTAATTCTTACCTGAAAGTACCCATAAAAAACCCTGGAAAAAGGAGAGGGAGCTGAGAGAGGGGGACGTCCCACGGGGTGTTCGGACATGGGGGGTCTTGCGCGTGATTGGAGAGGGGGACAGGGGACGTCAGAGGAGGAGATTGAGCCAATAGGGGAGGGGGGATGTCGCCAAGAGAGGGAGATGAGAGGGGAGGGGGGAACGTCGCCGAGAGATGAGAGGGGAGGGGGATGTCGTCATTGGAGAAGGATCCAAGAGCGGAAGGGGAACATTGTCGGAGGAGAGGGAGGGGGATGGGAGGTGGAGGTGGAGGCCGGGAGGTGGAGGCGGAGGCCGGGAGGCAGAGGCGGAGGCCGGGAGGTGGTCAAGGTCGGGGAGGGGAGGAGTGCGTAAGGATGAAATGTCGCAAGGGATCCCTTAATTGGGTATCTTTTTTCCCACAGGTTAATAAAAACCGTGATTAATAGTTTTCTTTCCCAACAATTTTCACGAACCATTGGGAAAACCCAACATATAACAACCTATGACAACAGTTTACTAGAACCTTTGGTATAGGTTCTTTTTCCCAACGGGTTTTCTAAACTGTTGGGAAAAAAGTGTTGGTACAGGCTTGATTTCCAGTAGTGTCCGGGATCAATACGATGATGAATGCCCGTCTCCACATAATAGAATCCACGATTTAGATAATGAAGGAAGAGACCTGAAACCTTTTGATAGGATCTTTCGCATCATGTTTATAATTAATTTAATTAATATCATAAATAAAATAATACATGGATCTTCGGTATTTTTTTCGATGATGATGTGGATCATCAGGAATAACCCTTCGGGATTATCTTTTTGTGCATGAATGGATATAAACTAGAATCTCTCTAATGGTGATCCACACGTGCTCTGATGGCCTCTGATCGACACCACTCATTCTCTGAGTGCTAGCACGATGAATCGAGTGTCTTGTGTCGGTCATTCTAGATCGCTTTTTCTTCATCCATGAATAATGTCTATCATTCTTGAGAGGGGAGAGAAGATCATTCAAGAGAGAAATTTTTTAGCTTAATAATTCTCAATTCATCTGGTGTGCGGTTCTATACAAGGCACAATAGGTGTATGTGTTTATTTATTGACATGGTCCTTCAGTTACAATATTTAATTGCATAACAACAATTAAACACATTCATAAACTTAGAGAAAACTCATTTTATTAATAATAATATCGTTTCATTATTTATGGTATGCCAACTTGTGCAAAACGAAATTATAAATAAAATTCCACGTCACAAAATAATAGCAAGGTTATTTTAATTTGTGCCAACTAGTTAAATAATTATTTATCATCTTGCAAATAATTATTTTACTACCAGACTGGATTTAGCCCTCTTGAACTTCACTTCCATTTATTTAACTCTCGAATAAATAAATAAATAATTTATTCTCTTAATTAAATATTTTATTTACCAAATAGTAAATAAATATATATTAAATGTTTAATAAAATAAATAAATATATTTTACCCACAATCTGGTGAATAAATATTTATTTAATTTATGAAACCATTTAAACTTGAATAAAATTATTCCATTATCTTGATATTATTATTTATTAATTAAATTATAATATAATTTAACTGAGACCACAAAAAACACTTAGTGTGTGACCCTCTAGGATTATTTCTCATTGGCATCAGGGAGGCTTGCCAAATGTCCAAGAGTATTGTCTAGAAATGGGTCAAGGCACCCAAGAGAAAGAACTTAAAGTCGTAACAACAAAATCTACATGCAAACACTCACTGTGTAATATAACCCCTTTGTCTCAACATCTCATAAAGCAGGTTTCATGATAGTGTCATGAAATTTTATGCTTGATAAGTCGTTCTTTGAGTACTTGAAATAAACTCATTGTTGCACAATGGCCATGAAATTTTGCGCAAAAGTTCTATTTCAATCAAAGGGTCGAGATTTCAACTTCTATAAATTGAAGGGACAAATCTGTCCTCAACTTATCCATTAAAAACATGCCACTTATGTGCACCTAAAACACCATACTTTCATCAAACTGTCTGTGTGATGGATTTTGTCTGTACATCAAAGTGCGTGTGTCTTGACACATATTTATGATAATATTAAAGTATAAGGATCATTACACATGCTTGAATATAGAAATATATGATGACACCGAAACATGCAGAATTCCTACTAGAGGGTTTGTTCTCATAACCTATTGTCTTGGAGATTACCAAGTGAGAACTTCATGAGAGGAAATCTCATCTACTTATGTGTACTCACACCTGACGGTCTGCATGCTATGTGTCCCATCATTGTATGTCATCCAACCATAGAAATATATTTAAGAATATTTTTATATCATTTAAAGATTCTCATCATAGCATGGAACTTCCATGAACTTATCAATGCAACAAATACTCTAGGACATTATTAAATCATAGTCATACAGATCAATGAACAATATGTAATAAAATGTTTAATATTTAAAAAAATTAAATTTCCAAGTAATAAAAGTACAACTAGTTGGTTATAGGACACCAACCCTTACAAAAATACCAAAACCATTTCTCTATGGAGTTTCTCAAGGGGGATAAATTCAAGAAGTAAAATCCTATTTCTTTTCTTTTTAATTTATTTTCAATTTATTTTATTTTATTATTCTATACTCACTTCCACTTATCCAAGTTGAATGATAAATCTAGTATTATTTATATACTATAATTTTATTATTTTAATGGAGGTTTCATCAACAAATTACTTCCTCTCTCTCTCACTCTCTTATTCTAAAAATCAAATCATCAGTTGTGATATGTCAATTACTGACGTCATGGATGATGCCTTTTCATTTTACTTTAATGCCTTTAAGGATATTCATAAAACCACTATAATGTTTGATAAATAATATAAAATTTATGTAATAACCCTTTTTATGTTATAGAATTAACTTATATACACAATAATAAATAATGGAAAAAAACTAGTTTGTGATGCCTGAAAAAACGCAAAAAAAATATTAATGACTATCACTAAACTTTTATCTAATGATTTATTATTATAAAATTTAACCAAATGATATATATAACCATTTAAAAACCATTATTTTCATTTATAAAATATAATTTCAATTCTAGATATTTATAAAAAATATACATAAACTTTCGTACACATTCAAGTGAAATGATCATGAAAACCAAGAAAATGAACACTCTAGAATGATGGGATTGAACTATATATCTCATATAAAAGGATGTAAATGAACTTAATAAAATTATAAAAAGCCAAATAAAAATATAAGAGGTTATGGATATTTTAATTAATGAATATATTTTATTATATTGGATATTAAAGTGATGAGAACTTTTAGACATAAGGTAAGATGATTCCCAAACCCAACTCTCTTCCATTGGGTTTTTGCCCTTTTACTACATTTTTAGTATGTATATTTCATTAATGTTAATTAAATATAATTTAATTATCCTTACCATTTTTATGGATATACATCTTTTCAATATTATTTTAAAACAAATGAAAAAACTTTTCCAGAAAAAACTCTTCTTTTAAAAATACAACTTTTACTTCTCATGAGATTGTTTATTCCTCACTCAAGGTTGATGATTGTTATAATAATAATGTTATTCCATATTTCTTTTTGGAGACCCAAGTATTATTCATTAATTTATGATTTTTTAAATGAAACCCATTCCTTTCCATGAGTTATTTTATATCCAAGATTGATATATGTTCTGTGTGGCATGCATGATAATGTAAATGTAATGATGTGATAGGTGTGCCCTGAACTATATAGTGATTATAAATGTTATGATGTGATGGGTTTTCCTAGAATTATATATTTATCCAATTAATTTTTTAATGTGATGAATCTCATGAGGTATAGTGAAATATTCCTAAACATGATGCTGGATTTCTTCACAACTATGTGTGGTAGTTGACCACTAAGACACGATGTTTCATTTTTTATGCACTGACACATTCCATGAATTTATCTAATTAATCCTTTCATTATTATGATTATGATACTATGATTATGTTGTGATTATGATGATTATTCTCACCCATTTTTATATTTATTCATGTTCTTATCTATCCTCTTACCGGGCTTTTAGCTCACCACTTCTTTTGATGTATATCCTCAAGTAAATACTTTTACTAAGAAGAACATGGGGGACAATAAGAATATATATAAGAAGTAATTAAATAAATTTTTAGGTTTTATTTTTGAAATATTATGTATTCCCCTAATTTTACCAAGACACTAAACCTTTGGATCCTAGTTTTGTAACACTATTATGTTGTTCATCTTTTAAATGATGTAATAGTCATGTAAGAAAATGTAGGGTCTCTATATTAATATAAATACATATATACTGAATATAGGTTATATTTAAATAATTTTTTACATTCTAGTGATGATAAAACCATGATCTAATTAAGAGGAACAAAAAATAACAAGTCAAAACATTCTAAAAAAACAAGGCAATTGACACCTGAAACAATGAAGATAATGAAAGATTATTAAAAAACATGTGATAAGTTGTTATAAAAGGATCATATATGATATTATTAATACTAATATGGTTTTTTATAAGTTAATAACATGATTAAAACCTTTAAATAGGAGGTTAAAGCGCATTCAACCAAAATGAAGCTTAAATTAAGGGGTTTCGTTTGAATTTACATTCCAATTGTGACTTATTTATTATTATGCACCAATTTACTTCTATGTGGTGTATATACTACCTATTTTTAATTTAATATCAAAATTAACGCATAATACATGGTATTTTAAGTTTCAATTTGAGTTATCTCATTCAAGGGGTTTTTACATGAAAATTACCAAGTGGTAAAAGTTATCTTTGTAGTCTCACTTTCTTTTGTGATTGTTAACTTTCACTTTAAAAAATCATTTATAAATAATCATTTTTCATTGTAAATTAAATTTATAATAAGTATTTATGTTATTGTGTGATGGATATTATTATTTCTTAAACTATATACCATTTTTTATATTACATTCACTTTGACAGTTATTTGATTAATTGGGCAAATATCGATAAATCTGCATCCTTTACTCGATACAAATATTTTATAAGGAACATTTTTTATGAATTGAATTGATTATTAGATATATTTTTAATTATTCATACATGTATTACATTGGTTGGGGACTAGTTAATGTAATACCTTTGATGCATCAGCAGTCTCATGTGACGAATTAGTATGCTAAATCAGATGAGTTTCTACCCATATACTTAAACTGTCTTGAGGATAAATGTTGAGAGTAACTATCTTGAGGATATATGTTGATATTTCAGATTTAAAAAATTAGTCATTCTATAATTATTATTATTCTATGTGATTTTTTGATTAGTTAGAATATCCATTGTCAAGTTTCAAGCTCATGTAATTATTTATATGAAATTATTTGATCATATTTTATTCTTTCTATATTATGCTCAAGTTGTTGGTTAATTTCATTGTGTTTTAGTAATTTACCTTTACATTATAATTATTATTTATTTATTTATGATATATTACACTATACACAACCCTTACTGATCATTTGAGATCACCCTTATTTCGTTTCCTT
This sequence comes from Viscum album, assembly GCA_963277665.1. Classification (NCBI taxonomy): domain Eukaryota; kingdom Viridiplantae; phylum Streptophyta; class Magnoliopsida; order Santalales; family Viscaceae; genus Viscum; species Viscum album. The sequence continues at coordinate 1,982,636,091 of OY728155.1, forward strand.
TCCCCAGGATATGAATATGAGTTCTTCGAATGAGTTTCAAGGATAATGAGATTTGTTTTTTATAATCTATTTTATATTCCAAATGTAAAGTGGGTATCATGTTTGTTATATGGATTTCTAAAAATTCTAAACTATTTAGTATTTTTTTATTTGAATCTTATATCAATGAAAATGTAATAAGGTGAGGCACTGGCTTTGGTCGACTGGGGTCGGGGTCGTTACACGCTGTGTATTGGTTTAGGCTAAGGCCTCGCATAATATGTGATGTGTCTACCTAGTGATATCCACAAGACCCTGGCCGATTATAGGCTATCTTGGGGTGGTACACTCGATTGACCGCCACCTAGGAGGGGCCTCACTAGGATGGGTCATGCCATTCTCTATGGTCATTAGCCTCATGGCAGACCCCTAGGGGATTTCTACTCACTGTTACTCCCACCATGTACTCAATAAAATCCCACCAGATACTTGGTTTCATATGTCATTTTGGAAAATGTCCAGAAATCAGGACCAAATTCCTAAAACTGACTCTCATCCCTCCACCAACTCCCCAAAGACCCCATATATACTTAATTACACTAGTTTAGACCGATGTAAGACCCAAAATCCATCATCTAAAAAACATATACTATTAAAACTAGTTCTTAAATTATTTATTTACCATGAAATGACTTTACGTTCTATGTACAAATATTATTTTGGATCAACTAACTATTGAATGAACTAAGGAAATTAACCATTAGAAAAATAATGTTTAGTTATTTGATAAATAGTTATAATAGAAAGGGTTTATTCAATCAAATTTTAATAATGGAATAATCTCTTATTAATTTCTTTTTGGATTTAATTATCTCTTGATCATAGATTTATGAACACTCAGTGTGCTCATTATTCATAGCTATTTAATTTAGCTTAGTTTTAGATTTGATTTAATAATTTTTAATTATTTCATATTTAATTCCATACAAGAGATTCATGCTAAGGATCTAAGTATTTGTGGGTTAAACATCATACTAGTGACTTACTATGCTTTAGTAGTTTGTAGATAAAAAAAGTAATTAAAATTCAAAATGTGATACCCTATAAAAATTAATGATTCCCCCTAGGTGTCACATTTCATCTCCTAATCCATCTAACCCCATCATATTTTAGGTGAGAAAATAATATTTATTGATATAATTTATGTGAGTGGAAGAGATGAATGAAAGGGTGTTAGATAATATGGTATATATTACAAACCCAAACCCACACACCTTCATGCCCACCAAGAAAGAGAACAAAAACACATAATAATTTAAGTGAAAAAACTCAAGAACACTAAATCCACTAATGTGATCAACACCATGAGTTAGTAACCCACCATCATGGGAATAAAAGAGGCATGGTTGAGAGAACAAATATAAATTTAGAAAAAGAGAGAGGGAGAGAATGAGATACTAAATTAAAGATACCAGTGAAAATATTAGAATTATAGAATAGAAATTACAAAAGAATAAAATAATATAATACTATATTAAACATAGTAAATTTGGGGAAATGATTTAAAGGGAACCTATATATATGAGGGTTTATTACAAATTTATAGGCTCAATAACTGTTTCTCTAGAATTCAACATGCATGGGATTCTCTCCACATAAGGTTGTCTGAGAGTAGTGATGATTCTACATAGAAATATTTGAGATTATTATTAGTTTTTTTCATTTTATATTATCACATGATCCTCCTTAAAATATATATGGAACATCCATTCAACCATTAAAAAATTTATAAAGGTATAAGAAATAGAATTTTTCTTTATGTACGACACTACATGTATGCATCCATGTATGTTGGTGATCAATCCCAAAACAATTATCAATATTCATAAATATTATTAAGTACACTCTTATGATATTAATACTTCATTTGGTGTATTTAATGTGTTAAAAGTGGGAGGTAATGTGATATAGGGGATAAAAATTCATCAAAGATGGGTAATAATATGTCAGAGGCTAAGTATATGTCAGTATGGGTTAAGGGTGTGTTGGATTTTTGGAGTGAATTGGGAATGGATTAGAAGGATCTTGAGAGTTAAGGCTATATTAGGAGAGGTTTATCTTAACTTAGAGTTTATGATTCGTTAAATTATTATATGGAAGATAATGACATGAAATAATGAAATTTATTTATCCCAAATCAAAAATAAGGTTAGGCAGGCACACGGTCAAGATAGATACTTGAGGGTATTCTCTTTTTTATAGAGATAGTGTGTGTACCTGTATTCTACCACAGTGAGATCTTTCTATTTTCCCATGGGGTTTTACACTTTTATTTGTGGTTTTTTTCCAATTTATATCTAGTGTCATTTATTTCTGTATTTTTACACTTCATTTTATCTCAAAATTATCAACACACTAGTGGGACAATCATTTTTAGTCCCAAAAAGTGGTATCATAGAGAGGTTCTGGCTCAATTCTATTGACTTTTTTGGGTATTAATAATTCTCATAAATTTGATTATTATTTTTGAATGAAATTGTAGTTGATATTTTACATCAGAACAAACTTATTTAGATTAATAAATACACCAATTTTAAATAGTGGATGTTCTAGGCTAACAACATTTCTAGATGGTGGAGAAATATGAAATAAATAAATTCATTATGAATTATTTTCCATTGTGAAAAAATAAAGATGAATGTAGTGCTATGAAAGGATAATATCCTATAGATGATTGGTACAGGGATAGAAAGTGTAAAGATGTAACGTGGTTATAGTGGGATCCAAAATAATGACATGGATGGAAATGTGGTGAGTACTTATGGAAGTGATGAAATTCAAGTCAGTGAAGAAACAAAAACTACTAGAGTCAGATATCATATCAATGATTCATGGATAATAGACTTGGGAGAAACATAGAACATGACATCTCGATGGGAATGGTTTGATTAGTATAAAACTACCCTAGAAGGACATGTGTATATAGGGAATGATTACACCTTGAATATCATATGATTAAGTTCTATAAAAATGAAGATGCATGATCGTATTATTTGAACCATACAAGGAGCACACCATGTGAACACCCTAAAGAAGAAAATATTTTCTTTGGGATAATTTGATGATATCAGATGTAATAATCACATTGAGAATAGAGTTATGAGAACTATGAAGGGTTTTCTTGTGTTAATGATCGAGTAGAAGAAATTGAAGAACATTTATGTTCTTATGGGTAAAACTGTAAGGGGGAAGAGATAGTTTTTGCACCAACTACCTTGATTAAGGCATTACTGCAGTTATTCCATAAGAAGATTAGTCATATATATATGTATGTTTCTTGAATATTATTATTGATCATAAGTTTCTTCTTATCCTTATAAATGTATGATTAACATTTTTTAGAATTGTGTTTTGAGAAATGAATATAGGTTGAAGTTCAGGATGTCAACATCAAGAAGCTAGGAGATCTTATAATTGATCCATTCCAATGTTTGGAAAACATTGGTCATATCTCTAGGGGAAGCAAAGTACTTTTATAATTTACTGATTATTATTCCAAGAGATGTTGGGTCTATCCAATCAAGAGGTAATCAGATGTTTTTGAATTCTTCAAAACACTCAATGTGTGGAAGGAGTGTAAATATGGAATGAAGATTGAGTTTTTGAGGAATGAAAAGGGTGGAGAATATACAAGTGAGGTGTCTAATACTTTTTTTCAATGGGAAGGCATCAAGATATTGTTCATAGTGTCATACACTCCTCATCATAATAGATTGGTAAAATGGATGAACATAACCATGTTAGATATAACAAGGGATATGTTGAAGACTATATGAATGGAAAAAACTATATGGGTAGAAATAGTGAGTACTTTATATTTCATGATCAATTGATCTCCTTCAACTATGATTGATTTGAAGACACTGATGGAGATGTGGATTGGTAAAATCACTAATATCAATTATATACTTTTGGATGTCTTGTATATGCACTGTTTAATGACCATGAATGATCAAAGTTGGATTTGATATCCAAGAAATGTATCTTCTTGGGATACGTTGATGGTGTGAAGGGGTATCATTTGCGATACCCCACTTTACACAAACTTATCATAAGTAGAGATTCCATTTTTGTAGAAGACAAGGTAAAAATGATAATTAATAGAGTAATGGAGAAACAGAATACAGGAACAATAATAGTAAAAGTAGAGGATAAATACAAGGAAGAACTAGTTTTCTTTGAAGCATTACTAGAGCATGATGATTAAGTACCTATTGATTCTCGACCATGATGATCATATTTGGAGAAAATAGAACCAGTATGGAACTCAGATTATGTCACAGAGAGTAATATTGAATACTACTTATTGATGGAGGATGGAGATTCATCTTCTTTTGTGGTGTTGACCCAGAGTCTAGATGTATCCTCATGGATGGCATAGATGATATAGGATCTTGACTCACATAACAAGAAATGGGCTTAGGATATTGTTACCTTACCTCATGGAAGTAAGGCTATCAGCAAGAAATGGGTCATTAAGATCAAGCTGGATGAAAAGGACCAGGTGGAAAGATATCGTGCAAGAATAGTGGTCAAATTATATTCTCATAAGGAAGGTATCGATTTCAATGAAATATTTCCATATATGTTAGAATGATGAATGTTCAGATTGTTCTAGTGATGTGTGCTACATACTATTTTCATCTAGAATAGATGGATGTAATGAATTATATTTATCCATTGTAATCTTGATGAAGAAATCTTTATGCTCCAACTGGAAGGTTTTATTGAAGAATGCAAGGAGAACTTGGTTTATAGGTTGAACAAATCTCTGAATGGTCTCAAGAAGGTGATTAGGTATTGGTAAAAGATATTTGATTCATATATCATGAGGCTTGGATATAATGAACTTTATTTAGATCCTTGTGTATATTTTAGGGATTTAGATGGAAATGATTTCATCATTATTTTATTGAATGTGGATGACATGTTGGTTGAAGTCCCCAATAGTTATCATATCTATAAGATGAAGGTATAGTTGTCTAGAGAGTTTTATATGAAGGACTTGGTTCCATAAAACAAAATTCTTAGTATAAAAATTTACCAAGATAGAAATAATAGGAATATTTGGCTATCATAGAATAATTACTTTTGGAAAGTCTTGAAACAATTCAACATAAAATAATATAGTCTAATATTTTCCCCACCTCTTATAAATTTAAAGTTATCATCTATGATGAGTCCTAGAAGTTAAGTATAGAGGATGGAGATTTCTTGAGTATTGTATGAATCAATAGTGGGGAGTTTGATGTTCAATGTGGTATGAACTAGACTAGATATTTCTCATGTAGTGGTAGTAATTAGTTGGTACATGACAAATCTAGGATGGGAGTATTGGAACATGGTGAATAGGATCCTGAGAAAAATTAAGGAGACCTTAGATGCTATATTATATCATGTAGGATCATATTTAAATATCAAAGGCTATATTGATTCATATTTTATAGGTGATTCAGACCAGAGGAAATCCACTATTGGTTTTGTTTACTCTTATTGAAGGAGCTGTGAGATAGATTTCAAAGTTAAAATTTGTTGTGCCTTTATCCATTATGGAGGTTGAGTACATGGAATCTACATAGATTTGAAAATATGTGATTTGGATTATAATTTTGTTGGAGGATCTAGAGCATATACATGAGTAGATTCCATTGTTTTATGGCCGTCAGAGCACCTTACATACTGTAAAGAATCCATTTTTTTTATTCTAAGATGAAGCACATTGAGGTAAAATATCACTTTATCTGAGTTGTGGTGGAGAAAGTGTGAATGTGAAGAAAATTCATACAAATGAGAATATGGAAGATTTATAGATAAAGGTAATTAACTATGATAAGTTCAGATGGTGTAGTTCCTTAAGTGGCATTACAGTGACATGAGCAACATGTTTAACAGATTGAAAGTATGCGTGGAGATGTGATTATTTCCAATAAAATATCTAAGTGGGAGATATACCAAAAAAAAATTAACATGGAAGGAAACAACACCACTTTGTCATAGGGGGTGGGTTGGGGTATGTGGTTGGTGGCCGACTCTGCCAAATTAACTAGAAAAGGAATGGAGTAGGAGGGATTGGCAACAACGAACAAATGTGGAGCTTCCCAAATAGTTTCAACATCCTGATCATCACATCTTCTCCCATTATTTTTTGTGTGGTATTTTGAGAGGTTATTTATCCATTATCCAAGAGAGAAAATTAATGGAATTGACTTTATTATAGTGATATAGTCTATATTATTTCATTTTACTATAGTGAGATCCTTTTAATTTCCCATGAAATTTTACCCCTTTATTTGGGGGCTTTTCCACATTACATTTAGTGTCATTTATTTCCATATTTTTGTACTTTATTTTATCTCACAATCATCATTGAACTAGTGGTAAAATCATTTTCAGTCCCAACACATGGTTCATGTGCTCCAGAGTTTGTGCATATTATTGATCATCTAATATACTATTTCCTCATAACTCCTTCTTTTTCCTTGCTCATGTATATCCATCCCATTTATTGCGTGCATCTTCAATCCTTCTCCATAGACTTGTCTTTAGGATTTCATAGAATTTCCCTTCCCAGGGTGTGGGCCTCGACTAAATTATCCATCGATGAAGACATTTTTCAAGGAATAATATATAGTTTTTTCATGACCTTATCTTCATCAATAGATAACACATGTACATAAATCCATTTAATGTTTTACCTTTATATTTTTAAGCACAAAAAATGATTTAATCACAAAAAATCACATTTTAGACCAGTTTCCATTTTAGCACCATATTTATTCTATAAAAAAATCATTATTTATTCCTATATTTTAATAAAATATATGGTTTATTTATAATGGAATTAATAAATAAAACATATGAAAAATATCCATTTGTCAAATACACAGGCAAGGGTAGATTTTATAACATAAATAAAGATATGTTAGATCCACCTATTTTATTTTTTATTTACAATAACAATCGTTTCATTAATTAAATTTGCAATCACTCACTAACACATATAAAGGAAATAAAATAAAATTCATAATTTAAATAAATCATTGATGGGGTACATAAGGGCCCCAAGTTGAAGAAAATTTACCAAGTAGACATACAATCACGAAAAACCCTATAATAAGGTGTATTACACAAGTATCAGGGTCATCTAATCTCTAATGGAAAATATATCCATATAAATTCATTTAAAGTTTAGCCCAGATCTTATTAAGAACCAAAAATAATTTAATCACTAAAACTCCCATCCTAGACCAATTTCCATTTTAGTTCCAAATTTATTCTATAAAATTAAAATATTATTTATTCCTATATTTTAATATAATATATGGTTTATTTATAATATAAATAATAATAAAAACTTTTGAAAAATATGAATTTTTCACCTACACATTCAATAATAGATTTTATAACATAAATAGAGATACATTAGATCCACCTAGCTAATTTTTTATTTCTAACAACAGTATTTAGATTTATTGATTGTAAAATAACTCACTAACACATAAAAATAAAATAAAATAAAATTCATAATTTAAATAAATAATATATGGGGTGAATAAAGGTAATAAGTAGAAAAAAGTTTACCAAGTAGACCTACTATAATGGAAACCCCTCTAATAAGGTGTATTAATCAAGAATCAGGGTCATCTAACTTCCTATGTTGAAAACATCCACAGATACCCATTTAATGTTTGGAAATTATCTTTTTATGCACAAAATAATGATTTTATCAATAAAAATCACATTATAGACTAGTTTTAATTTTAGCACCAAATTTATTCTATAAAACTAAAAAATTATTTGTTCCTATATTATAATATAATATATGGATTATTTATAATGGAAATAATAAACAGAACATGTGAAAAATATGTAGTTGTCACATATTCATGGAATAATAGATTTTATAACAGAAATAAAGATACATTAGATCCATAAACCTTATATTTTATTTATAATAATAATATTTAGATATATTAATTATAAAATCAATCACTAAATCATAGAAATAAAATAATATAAAATTTATAATTTAAAAAAATCATTCATAGGGTACACAAGGGTCATAAGATAAAGAAATATTACCAAGAAGACCTATAGTAATTGAAAACCCGCTAATAAGGTGTATTACACAAGAATCAGGTCCTCTAACATCCTATGGGAAATTAAGCATCAGAAAATACTATTCTTATATGCCTCATACCAAACCCTGAATAAAAATCAATAGCATAAGTGAAAAATGTCTCACTAACGTAGGTATAGGAAAAAGAAAGAGATGAAGAGTAAGAAAATAAAGAGAGAATATTAAATTATCTATCCTTGATATTCCATGGTGAAAGAATAAGAAGAAGAGTAGGAATATGAAAGAGTAAGAGGTCACCCTCCTTGGAATTAATGGTTTGTATGACCTATAAACCAAAAGGGGATACTCTCTATTCAAATCCATTTAACTTAATAGTAATCAAACATGGATCAGGTAAGGAGTAAGTTGCTCATACTGAAATGTTTTATTAAACCATAAGAAAAAAATATGAAGTTAATAATAATGTAATTAATAATGACTAATAATTATATTGAATAATTTATAATAATAAGGTTATAATTTAGTAATAAAAAAGTAATTAATAGTAAATAATAATGTAACAAATATTTATTATTAATGTTTATAATGAATTTTAATTTTTTTTATCTTTTTTATTAATTATTAAATATAATTATTAATTATCAATATTAAATATATTATTATTATTAGGGGTCTCTATAAAAATACTAATACACTACTACAAAAAGGTTCTTTCGTGGCATCCCAAAGAAATCGTTAATGGATTGTAGTGGATGCCCAAAAAACACCAAATAAAAGTATGTTTTAGCTTATCATTTTCAGATATAACATCTTCTATTTTTTAGTCACTATAGACCAGACCATGGGGGATATACAAACCTCAAATAGTAAATCACTATATGTCAATCCTCTAGGGTCTACAGAACCTTCGAATAGACTATTGATTAGGTAATTAATTTTTTTTAAAATACAAAAAATACAACCCTCTACTGGTATTGTAAGAAACCAAAAAATCATAATTCACAAATTCATTATATGTTTTCATCATATATAATTTATTAACCTTTTAAATAACAACATAAAATCATTTTCTATGCTCCTCAGACAACATATCGTATAGTTAAAAATCAAATAAATTAAGAATAAAAGTTAGTACAACAAAAAATGAAAATAAATTTGATAACTAGAACCCACTCTATTATTTAAATTAAATTTTAGTATAATAAATAGTATATCGCCATTTGGTTTTCAATATATTACAAGTTTCTAATAATTTTTTATTTAAAAACTTCTTATTTGGTTAGTCTAATCACACCACACATTGAATTAATGTGTCATCTACTTTTATATGGAACAAATAATTCAAATATAGTTGTATTGTTATGTCACATCAATTTGAGGTCCTTCTTTATATTTTTTATTTTTAAAGGAATGTTTTAGTGTTTTAAAAAACTAAAAATTTATTCTCATCATCCCACATAAAAGAAAACTCAGATTGGAATAATTTAAGTTCCTACATTTCATAAATCATTCTAAGATCTCGTTCTTATGATTTCATGGAAATTAGTGGTCATTTTCATCATTTTGACAGCCTGAAACGAGTTTTTATGGGCTATCAAATCTTGAAGAACTTATTATTCATTCATCCTGAAAACAATGCATGTCACAATGATATTATTTATAATTTTACACAACAAAAATAAATTAAATAAAATTTTCCAATGATTTAACATCAATATGAGGTCATTTTCTATTGTTTTGACCATTAAACACATGTTTTAGCTTTTTAAAACACTAAAAATATGTTTTCAATAATTCTTGTAAAATGGAAATTTGGATCCAAGAAACATTAGTTCCAACATTTCAAAAATAATTTTATGTTTGTTTTCCTTTTATTTCATGGTAATTGGATGTCATTTTCTTGGTTTTGATGCCTTGATGCATGTTTTTAAAGACTGTATAATCATTAAAAATAACTTATTTGGTCTGTATGATCTCCTCACATGCCAGATTTATGTTTCTTTACCTCATAAACATAAAGAATAAACCAAAGATAGTTTTCCTATGATTAAATTTTAATTCAAGGGAATTTTATATGGTTTTGACAATAACATTCAAATTTTAGTGTTTTAAAAAACTAATAAAGTGTTTTCAATCATCCCATGAAAATGATAGCTTATATTTATGATTTTTTAGTTACTACATTTAAAAAAAATATATGGTTATTCTATTATTATTTCACTACAGTCATAGGTTTTTTCTTGGTTTTCACCCCCTAACACATGTTTTTAAAGATGATGAAATCTTTAAAAACTCCTTATTCAGTCAATATGATCACACTGCATGTAGGATTGACTTTTCATATACTTGTATATCTAAAAAATAATAAAAAATATAGTTTTATAATAATTCCACATCAATAATAGGTCGGTTTAAATGTTTTTAACCATTATACACACGTTTTAGTGTTTTGAAACACAAAAACGGTAGTTCCAATCTTCTCTAGAAAATGAAAATTCATTTTAATGCACCATTATTTCCTATATTTTACTAATATTTATTAGTTTTTTTATTATTTCATAGATATAATTGGTTAATTTCTTGGTTTTTACCCACTAAAGCAAGTTTTTAAAGACTGACAAATATTTAAAAACACCTTACTTAGTTTTTCCGAGCACATCACACATAATATTGACATTTATTCTGCTTATAAACATAAAAAATGATTCAATGATAGTATTCATTTTATTTCATGTCAATATTGTGTTTTTTCTATTTTTAACCCCTAATTACATGTTTTAGTGTTTTTAAACACTAAAAAGTCATTTTTGGTCATCACGAGAAAACAAAAACTTAGATGGATGCCCCGTCAGTTCTTAAATTTCAAAAACCATTCTATGGTTATTTTTGTATGATTTCTGAACATAAGAGGTTGATTTCATGGTTTTCAACCCATAATTCACATTTTCAAAGACTATTAAAACTTTGAAAACTCTTTATTCGATCGGTCTGATTATATTTCACATTGCATTGACAAGTATTCTACTCATACACATAAAAAAGTAATTGTATGATAGATTTCCTATGATTTCACATCAATCTGAGGCTGCTTTTTATGGTTTTGACTATTAAGCATATGTTTTAGTGTTTTAAAACACCAAGATTTGTTTTTAGTCATCCCATGAAAATGATATTGTATATTGACATCCTTTTAGTTCTTATATTTCAAAAATAATTATATTGTCATTGTACTATGATTTCATGGAAATCTAAGGTCTTTTTCTTAGTTTTGAACCCTAATGCACATTTTTAAAGACTTTTAAATCTTTAAAAACTATTTATTTGGTAAGTTTGATCACACCACGCATCAAATTGATTTGATGCCAACTCATGGACATAAAACACAATTCAATCAAAGTTTTCCTATGATTTCATGTCAATATGAGCTCATTTACTATGGTTTTGACTATTATATGTGTGTTTTAGTGTTTTAAAACACTAAAAAATCATTTTCAATCATTCTGGGGAAATGAAAACTCAAATTGATGCTCCATAAGTCCCAAAATTTTACAAACAATTCTAAGGTTTTTTTCTATTATTTCATGGAAATCAGTGGTCATTTACTTGTTTTTGACACCCTGAAGAACATTTATGAAAACCATTAAATCTTTAAAAACAAATTATTTAGTTATTCCAAGCTCACCACACTTTGGATTAACATTCATCCTACTCATACAAATCACAATTAAATTAAAGAAATATTTTTTCACAACTAACTCCCTTCAAAGATACTATAATGATGGAATAGAAATAATGACCTCCCAAGTCCCACCTTCAGTAGGCCCCAGGTTGGCAATAAGCACTAAGGGTATAAATATCTGACATATAGGAGGCATTACACTCTATAAGTAAAACATGACCATTATATAGGATAAAAATATCCAAAAAACTCTAGTAGATATTGAAAAATAAACCCAAAATCTTCCCACAATTCATGCATAAAATAAACTAATACAAATAAAAGTCTCAAATATAATGTTCCAAAATACATGTCCTATAACAACTACCATAGCTCCAACCCAATCCATCAATGTTAGCCCAGTCTCCAAATTCCTCTTGAAAACCTGAAAAAATATTTATATATATAGGGTGACCATAGATTGTATACTTAGTAGTGATATTGATATGGTCTCAAGTACGCATATGAAAACACCATGCTAATGCACCAGTGAAAAAACAACAGAGCCAACAAGAACCTATAGCGGTCAGCTAACCAAACCTAACCTCACTATGAAGCACTCACAAAATCATACTTTTAATATAGTAATATAGCACCAAGATTACAAAAAAGCACGGTTCCTATCGATTTCCCATTGATTGTATACCCTCACACCCCAACATAAAATGTCATGTACTCTCATCCCTTCATACATATCATATCACATCAAATTGCACCACATCTCACCCGAAGACACCTAGGCCATATTTGACATGGGTTAGGATGCTTCCCTACCTACCGACCCTTGCAAGGTCTAGAATCTGGTGCTAGCATCAAGAACCAACAAATCACATCTCACTCAAAGAAACTTGGTCCATAATTTCACATCTCGTCTAAAGACACCTAGTCTATCACATCACATCTCATCACATAACTAGGGCGGTAGGGTATCATGAATGTGGAGGAAATCAACCTCGTGACCTCCTCCTACCACACATGACCCCCTAACACATATCCCATTATATCAGTACCTCATCACATCACACCTCACCTGAAAACACTTGGGTCAACATTACAGAGTAATCTCCAACACCAAACCATATCATCACTATCACTGAAGGAAGAGCGAGGAAGTGAGGGTATCTATCCATCCATATCCCCACCATCCCGGATGTTTGGGAAAACACTTGAAACCCATAATGTTTGAGAATTGGTGACGGTATCCAGCTCAGGTGGGGATGGTATAAACATAATATAAAATACATGATATATATATATAACACACAACACCCAACCTATGGGTTCAAATTAACTAAACTAGAGAACATTGTATCACCAACACAATATCACACATCAACCATCACAACCATTTCCACCACTATAAGCAACAAACCACACCACAATCACAGAAGCCACAAAACTTTACCACTTTCATTTACAAGTTCATCACTTTGCAAATATAACATGTTCCCAATATCTTTAATTTTCTAATCAACTTTATTCAAATCCACAAAACCCATACATTTATTCAATTAATTTAAGTCATCATTTATTCCATGTATAACTAGTAAACTAACAAAACCATTACACACAATAATTATCCCAACACACAACCATCGCCACAACACCATGTGTCCACCATATTCACCACGCTACATAGACTGAGCCACTTTACCACAACAACCAAACACCGTATACACCACACACCAAAACCAAACATCATTTCCACCATGTATCACACCAATTTACACCACAACCACTACACAACTTCTCACATCTCATTTCATGCGAACCAACCACAACACACACCACAACCATCACACCACTGTATCACACAATAGACCACACCATCCCCCATGCCTACACCATCACATCACTACCACACACCTCTCACAGCACAACCAACCACCACCACCACTACACAATAGCCCACAACACACAAGGAAACACATCAAACACAACCACACAAAGAATCATATCCTGAAATTCACAAGATTATTTAAGGTATTTCATTATTTAACTTCTTTATTTATCAAGGGTATTATCACACAAACTAGATTTCCATGGGTAACCAATTATTTTCCAAATATAAATTATTTATCTTTTTATTCAATGTGTGATCACACAACAACCCAAAAAGGGTCTCAAGACATATCACCTACAACAAAAACAAGTCTCCCAACAACCACTATTTTCAATATTATCAATAGGCATGCACAATACCATCAACAACATATATCAAAGCAGCAAAGACTATGATATCTCCCTCATACCCATATATTTTTGTGGTGATGATAAATTTTTCTTTTTACGATGACCCTTACTGTCCACCTAAAGGAAGAAAAATGAAAAATTCACAACAAATTTCATGTTAATAAGGGTAGAATGAGGATCTGCTACCTCAATGAAGTTTTATAATATCTCTGTGCACTACAAGGTGAAGAAGAAGAACCCGTAACACACAACCACACATAGAAACCCTATATCAGACTAAATCACACCAAGAGATCATCAAAACACAACTTAAACGTACCCTAAGAAAAGAATAAAAATACAACAATGAATTTCTGAAAGAATAATGAGGAAAGATATTGTAAAAGAGGGAATAAATCACCACTGATCATGAAAAAACCAACCACCTAAAATTGTATTTCAACACAAGGAGAAATGGGCCGGAATATGTCAAAAATTTCTCTAGGGTTCACCTAAAATCGAGAGGAACAATTTCCAAAATAAGGGGTTTGGGAAAACTAAAACCCTATAAATAGGTATTAAGTGACCTTATTCACAATGTTAATTACATATTCATGTCATGAATTACATGGGGTCCATGAATTATAAGCCATGAAACCATTACAAGGCATGAATTACCAAAAAAATTGGTTTCCAAGAAATATTATGGAACCTCGGTGTGAATTTAACACATGCTATGAATTATGGTTTCACAACATGAATACATTTCATAAAATACTCATATTATTCATACATTCCATGAATTTCCAGGTACAGAAGCCTTGAATTACCAACCCACAACATGAATTACCTTGTCACATCGTGAAACATCTGCTGCTACATGATTATATCCCCAACTCCATTAAAACCTCCTTCAGCCTCCCCCGAACACCTATAACCACCAAACTATCATAGTAATGGGCCGAGAAGGCACAAACTATTACTTTAGACACCTGTCAAATGATTCTCACCCTAAATAATCAGAACCAAATCCAACAAAATAAGGGTTTGAATAACCACCCCAAGAGATACCTCTCATCAATATAGTCACACCACAAATGCTACCACTAACCAAAAAACCCAACTAAGACGCCCAAAAAAATCTTACAAAACCACATCACCATACCACCACATTACCACCTCTCACCATGTACAACACCACATTATTCAGTACCAGCTAAAAACCACTGCCTTACAACACAACCATCCATACATCCATCTAATCCTCCACATAGACCAAGATAAACACTTCCACAACCAAGACACTACACTTCCCCAAGCATAAAAATCAGTGCATTCCATCTTCCATGTCAATATAGTATCTGTTTTGGGTGGAACTAACTCAACTGTATGGTTTCAATCACATCAAAGTATAATGCATCCTAATTAGGATTAAAGTCCTCCAATTTTTATTTGTAAAAAGATTTATCCCACATTACACATCAGGAAAACAAAACATATAATAAGATAACAAGATTCACACATCACATCATCATAGAAAAACCAA
This sequence comes from Viscum album, assembly GCA_963277665.1. Classification (NCBI taxonomy): domain Eukaryota; kingdom Viridiplantae; phylum Streptophyta; class Magnoliopsida; order Santalales; family Viscaceae; genus Viscum; species Viscum album. Next base: position 1,982,651,646 of record OY728155.1, read on the forward strand.
ACAAAGTGAAGAAATAATCAAAATAGCTTTGATTATTGTGTAGACATCTGTGCATATTTTCCCCAAGTAATATCTTCCAGGACACCATGCCTCTATTATACAAAAACGAAGGGAGTGGTTAATCTATGAATCAACTTATCTCAATGATATTGTATCTCTACTGGTTGATCTAGGGACATCACATCATCCATTAAATCCAACTCTCCCTAATGAATAACATGAGATTCTTCGTGAAGATACTGATGAATATGGGAAACCTGGAATATTTCATGGATCATCTCCATACATGGTTGAAATTACAATCGGTACACCACCTCACAAACATGCCCCAACACATAAAAGGGACCAAAAAATAGAGAGAACGCTTACTCCCATACTAAACCTTCATTACCTGTGTTGAGGAGAGACCCTAAAAAACTCATCATCTCTAACATTCAACTCCAAGGGCCTCTTAATATGATCAACATAGGCCTTATTATGGTCATACACTACCCCCATACTCTCTAAAACCAACTAGATCTTCCTGGTTGTGCTCTTCTTCATATTATAACCAAGAAATGCCGACTGCCCAACCTTTATCCCACAAAATGAAAAACAAAACAACTGCATGTACAATGACTCACATAGATCCATGACAATGGATGAGAGATAAGTATTTTTTCATAAAAAATCATACAAAGGCTGATGCCTTACCCATGATCCACCAAAGTATAGGACACATGATTACAATATATCCTTCAATGTTAATATGGTCTTCTCTGTCTTCCCATCTACCTAAGGGTGAAAATAAGTGATAAAGCACACGTGAGATCCAAAATCATGCTATAATCCCCTCCATAAGATTGAGGAAAAATGAGGATCTCAATTAGAGATGATGGTCCATAGTACCCTGTGAAGCCTAACCACATCATCCACATACCTCCACACTAAGAAATCCATGATACTCGACTCATGGATCACCAAAGAATGAGTGGACATCATCAAACAATCCACTATCACCCAAACTACATAAAAAACTCCCTGGGTTCAGGGGAAAAGTATACAAAATTCATAGATATGTCTTCCCATTTAAACTTAGAAACATCTAAGGAATACAATAAAACTCTAGGAAAATTGTGGCCCACTCTCACCTGCTAACAAACCAAGCACCTCACCAAAAACTAAACCACTAACCATTTCTTCTTTATCCACTAAGGCTATCTACTCAATCCATGATACATCTTGGTCACACAAGGATGTTCCAATAAAGTTGAGTTGTGAAACTCACATAGGACCCCCTCACACATTGCCTAGGGAACAAACAACCTCCCTTATAAAACATCCGATTTTGAAAATCCTCTGATTATCCCTTAAGAGAATCATGATGGAGAACATGATCACACATCACCTTTTCCTTTGAGTCTCTCCACTGAGACTCCTCCACATACATCATCACGTATGACTCCATAGTCAACTGATAAACATAATCATGGCCACTGCACTAACCCACATCAAGATGAATCTTTGCAAGATCATCCACCCTTTCTAAAGATCAGTAGACTCCCAAACCACTTCTCCAAGATACTTATGACTCAATGATTTGAAAACCACATTCACCTTTCATAAGGTGTAAGAGATATAAAAATTTTACTCTTGAATAAACTCCATACAATTCTATTAGAATAGATTTAAATATTTCTAAGTGAAAACATATTTCAGGATCTTGTGGTCCATGAAACCCACTACACACTCCCCGAAGATGTAGTTCCACCAGAACTTCAGCATAAACACAACAGACAATAACTCCAGATAATGGGTGGAATAGTTATGCTTTTGGATAATTAGCTACCAAGACCCATAATGGATCACCACTCTCTAGAGTATCAACACATATCTAAATCCCACATAGGATGTGTCTTAGAAAACCTTAACAATACACCCTCCCTAGAAAACTGAATCATTGGATCACTAACAAACTTCTCCTTTAGGTAACCGAGCTCTACCACACATTGATCAATCTACATAGAATCCTAGTTCCTCCTGGTCAATGTTATTAATTGGGATGTAACTCAAGATAAATCAGGTAAAAAACTCAAATAATATCTCATGAGAGTAAGGAAACTATGAACCTCTTCCATGTTCTTAGGTGATACCCATGAAATAACTTCCTATAACATTGATGGGTCCATGAACACACAATACCAAGACACTAAAGGTCCAAATAAACTTACCTCTAATGTCCATAAATCACACTTGGACTAATTTTCATGTAGCTGGTGGTGTTAAAAGACCTAAAAAACAACTATGAGATGTTCAACATGCTCATCCTATGAATTTTAGTAGATCAAGATACCATCAATGAATATGATGAAAATATAGTGTAGGAACTCATAGAACATAGAGTTCATGGGACCCATGAACACAATTGGTGCATTCGTGACACCAAACGATATAACTACAAACACAAAATTCCTATACCTACATCAAAAGTATTATTTGGGATATACTTATCCTTCACCCTCAACTGGTGATATCTGAATCACATACCAATATTTTAAAACCAACTAGATTATCTAAGTTGGTTGAACATATCATTTATACTTGGAAGAGGGTAATGGTTATCGAACATTACCTAATTTAACCTATGGTAGTATATACACAACCTCAAACTACCATCAACCTTCCTGGAGAATAACACTGGAGAACCCCATGGTGATACACTGGGGTAGATGAAACTACTCTATATCAGATAATCCACCAAAAACCTCAACTCATGGGACTCCATAAGCACCTTTTGATAGGGAACCATCAAAATTAGAGATGTACCTATATATAAATCTATCCTAAAATCGATGTCGTGTCAAGGTGGAAAGGTCATAACCTCATATGATAAAACATCTAACAGATACTCCAAAAACATAGGAATATCTCCTACCCCACATCTCCACTAATTGAGATAAAAGAGAATTTACTTTCCTACTACCTCTCTGATAAACTCACTCTCAACAGAATTCCACGCACTAACTGCCTCATCGAAAAAGAAACTCTCCTATGAAAATAGTCAATGACTACCTAAATAAAATATAGTCAATCCATGCCAAATATAACATTGTATTGATGCATATTCAATCAGAGGAAATCTCCCACTGACAATCGTCACCCCATCACTAGTCTACATCCCCAACACACACTGAAAAAGGAATCTTAACCTATAAATGAAATAGATAACACTAGGGGTACAGAAATCCTATACAAATACAATTACAAAGAATAGACCAAATAGGGAGAAACAAAAAAATGCAAGGCTCCAGAATTAAACAAATCACACATAAGGGTAGATGATAAACTGATCACACCTTGAACAACTCCCGAATCTGTTGGTACTGCTACCTCTAACGTGTGCATCTAACCACGAAAAACTCCTCCACCTCTATACTATTGGACTCCACATCCATGCTCTATCCTAGGTCCCTATGGATGGGGACTAGAATGAGGTTTCCCTTTCCTAGAACAACTTGTCCCTACCTTCTAAACATACACCCGAAACCCTTACCACTGAAACTACATAGGAGGAAACGTATGTTGCTTCTGAAAAGGGTCTTAAAGACATACTTGATACTATCCTCCCTGGGTGGTAGAGAATTGATCATGGTGGTTTCAATTTCCTCTACAGACATAAAATGAAAAAACAAGGCCTCCGAAAAGTTCTTAGGATCCATCTTCCCTAAAAGGAAGAGTAAACACCTATCGTGGTAGTCATCCCAATAGTTGAAACCCTGACCTACTAAAAACCTGTGACCCACTTCCTAAAAATATACTCTTATAGGAACACTAGAAACTACCCTCAAGAGGTTCAACATTTAAGGAAATAATCCTCTTGATAACCCCTACCTTTTTTTGACCCTCTAGATACATAGGCAGTGTAAATGTGGTGACCGCAGATCTGATAACTTGGTGAAAATCCTCTTTTAGACACCACATTCTGAACTCCTCGTCTAAAAAAACATATGAATAAAAGTGTAGTAGGCCCTTTAACCTACTCCAAATCCCCCAAACTCAATATCCTATACCAAAGAGGTATAATCTCCCACCTATTGTTTTCCCTCATCATTAATGAATGAAACTCTAAACAGAACTCCCACCGAAAGTATGAACATAAAACATATGCTTCCTTATGGTCATTAAGAAACAATGTCCACCACTAATTCACAGCTCATCACAACTGAATAACTACCAATGAGCCCCAAAAATTATCCCATTATAATATCATACTGAAATTGATCTTGAGCCTCTCTAGTTAGAGATCTATCTCAATATCTGAGATGCTCCCCTCATACTTTCCCAAACACTTCTACAGAAAGGAACACAAATCCGGCTACCAAAACTCATCATCATCTATCAAATAGATTTTATTATGATCAAATATATCATCCTACTATAACTAAACATTCTAGGATACTTGGAGATCATGACTAGGAACCATTCATGAAAAGAAAGGAGAACACCCTAAGCCCTATAACATGGAATTTTATAGAAGATTATTTATTTAATTTTATTTTATTTCCCATAAAAACCCAATTCAAAAAATAAAAAAAATAAATCAGGATGCATGTACCTATTCTATGTATCTACCATAAAAATAGGTCAAACTCACTTGGTCATTCAATAAGGTCAAAGTATGTGAACTGGATCATGGGGGGCCCTAAAATCCCATGTTCTTTCCCATCTCCCTAGCCTATGTCATGCACCAAGATCATTTGGAACTGTTTCACTACCAAGACATGATAAAGTGGCAGTGCCTAACTCTAAATTCCATCATATATCTCAACCAAATAATTTAATACCACTATGTCATGACCCCCTCCCTCCAAAGATACCACAATGAAGGAAGAGAGATAATGACCCCTCAAGTCCCGCCTCCAGTAATCCCTGGGTTAGCGACAATCACTGAGAGTATAAAAATATCACATATAGGAGGCATTAATATCTATAAATAAAATAGTATTGGAAGATAAGAAATAGAACCACCAACCAACTCCAACATACAATGATAAATAAACCCAAAATCATCCCACAATGCATGCATTAAGTAAACCAATACAAATAAAAGTCTCCAATAAAAAGCACCAAAAGAAAAGTCATATGGTAGTGACTCAACAATAGCTCTAACCAAAGCTAGAAATATCCATATTGGTTCAAAAATTACGCATGGAATTCTACAAAAATAGTTTATATACATAGGGTGAGAATACAATGTATACTCAGTAGGGACATAATGAAGGTCTCAAGTGCACATGTGAAAACAACATTCTGATGCACAAGTGAACACATATTAAAAGAAAAAAGAAACAATACTGGTACACTAAAATATCCAGCCTCACCATAGCTCACTCACCAAATCATGAATCCAATATAGTAATATAGAATCAAGAATACAACAAAGAAAGCTACCCTTTTGTTTCTTACCCACTGATTTTCCATTATCACACCCCAACATCTAATGTCCTATGATCCAATATATTCCATACATATCATATCACATCAAATATCACCCGAAGAAACTGGGGTCATCTCTAATCTAGGTCGGGATGCATCCCAACCTACCCCACCATCATAAGGTCTAGCATCTGGTTCTTGTATCAGGAACCACCACATCACATCTTGCCTAAAGACACCTAGGACATCACATAACATCGCACCCAAAGTCACATGGTCTATCACATCACACCTCATAACATAACCAGGGAAGTAGGGTATCATAAATGTGAAGGAAATCAACCTCGTTACCTCCTCCTAATATGAATGGCCCCCACCACATATCACATTATATCACTTTCTCATCACATCACACCTCAATTGAAAACACCTGGGCCAACACTGGTGGATAATCTCCAACACCAACCTGTATCATCACAGTTGCTGAAGAAAGAGTGGGGAAGAGGGGGTAGTCAACCATCCATATCAACACTATCCCAAATGTTGGGGAACATAATCGGAACCCAAAACCTCTGAGTGTCTCTAAGGTTATCCAAATCAGGTGGGGTGGATATAAAAATAACATAAAATAAATGATATATATATATAACACAAAATACCCAACCTATGGGTTCACATCAACTGCACTAGAACACACCACATCGCCACCACCATACCACACATCAACCATCGCAACCGCTTCCACCACTATATACAACACAACAAACCACCACCACACAAGACAAACAACATTCCCACTTTAATTTAAATGTTCAATATTTTCCAAATATAAATTTTTTCCACTATCTTTCATTTACTAATTCACATTACTCACATTCACATAGATCATTCATTAATTCAATTCATTAAAGCTGTCATTTATTATATCGATAACTAAGAAATTAACACAACCACACTATACAACAACTGAACCAATGCACAACCATCACCACAACACAACATGTCCACCATAATCACTACTCCACACTGAAAAAGCCACATTACCACAACACCCACATGTCACAACCATTTCACAGCACAAACACACATCATCTCCATCAAGTATCACACCACTACACACCACAACCACTACACAACTTCCCACATTGCATTTCAAGAAAACTAACCACATCACATGCCACAACTAACACACCACCATATCTCATAAAAACCCACATCATAACCCATGTCCGCACCATCACATCCCTACCACATGCATCTCTCTCCCATCCGATCACTGTGACCACCACACAACAACCCATCACACACAAGGAAACCCATAAGAAACCACACCAAGAATCACATCTCATCTTTCAAAAGATTATTTAAGGGTTTTAATTATTTCAATTATTCATTTAGTTGGGGAATATTCATATAAACCATATTTACATGGGAAACCAATTATCAGAAAAATATACATTCATTATCATTTTATTTATGGTGTGATCACACAATAACATAGAAAGGGTCTCAAGAAATATCAAATACAGTGAAAAAAATGTCTCCAAAAATGATATTTTTAGCATTGGAAACGTGCATACAAAATATCATCAACAACATATATCAAATCTATAAATAAATTGATATCTCCCCCATACCCATCAATTTTAGTTATTCCAATTAATTTTTCTTATTACAATAACACTTCATATTCACTCAGAGGAAGAAAAAACAAGAAATTGTGACACATGGAATGTAAATAGGAAGAGAATGAGGATCCCCTACCTTAAATAAGCTTTCTAATCTCACTACGCACTATAGGGTGAAAAAGAATAGCATACAACTTACAATCACACATAGAATCCCTTGACTGGCCTAGATCGCACTAAGGGATCGTCAAAAAACAAAATCAAAGGAACCCTAAACTAAAGAAATAACACTGTAGAGAATTATTAAAAGTAGAATAAGGGAAGTAAATGGATACATGATAAAAACTCACTAACAATTTCCAACAACCAGCCACTGAAACCCATATATCAATGTCGGGAGAATGGGGCCGAAAGATCTCTAAAAACTATCTAGGGTTTTCCCAAAACTGAGAGGAATGATCGCAAAAAGAAGGGGTCTGGCCAAACTCTAACCCTATAAATAGGTTTTAAGTAATCTTATTCATGGAATGAATTTAATATTCACATCATGAATTCCATGGGGTCCGTGGATTACAATATGTGAAACCATTACAAGGCGTGAATTCCCAAAATTTTGGTTTATACCAAAAATTATGGTTCCTTTTCTTGATTTAAACTCAAGACATGAATTACAATTTCATGACATGAATAAATTTTTGGGACCAATCCTCTTCTACATACAAGACATGAATTTATAGCCACACTAGCCATGAATGACCAAGTTATGATGTGAATTCCATTTTCATGTCATGAAACACATGGTACTGCACAATTATAGCCCCAACTCCACTGAATCCTCCTCAAGCCTCCCACAAACACCTCTAACCACCAAAAAAGAAAAGTAATGGACTAGTAAAACATAAACCATTATATATTTCCTATAAATTAATATCAATATGAGATCGATTTCTATGATTTTAATAGTTACATGGTTGATTTAGTGTTTCAAAACACTAAAAAGGTTTTTTTCAGTCAAATCACACAAAAGAAAACTCATATTAATTCAATTTTGGATTCTATAAATCAAAAATCATTATAATTTTTCTTTCTTATGATTTCAAGGCAATCAAAGGTTGTTTTCTTGGTTTGACTCCCTGATGATCGTTTTCAAATACCGTCAAATATTTAAAAACTACTTGTTTATTCATTATAATCACACCACACATTGAATTTATGTTCTATATTCTCATACATGTAAAGAATAATTTTAAAAAATTTTCCCTATCATTTCACATCAAACATAGGTCATTTTTATGGTTTTAAATGCTAAATTCATGTTTTAGAGTTTTAAAAACCCTAAAAATACTTTTTTCTAGTCATCCTAAGAAATTCACAACTGATATTGATGAAAATTATGTTGATACATTTGAATAATCATTCTAATTTTTTTCATATGATTTAATATAAATTAGAAACCAGTTTTTTGGTTTTAACCCCATAACACACATTTTTAAAGACCATAAAATATTTAAAAATTTCTTATTTGGTCAGTTAGAGGACACCGCACATCAGATTGATGTGACGTATAGTCATACACATAAAAAATATTTTAAACATATAATTGATATGATTTAATGTCAATTCGAGGTCATTTTATATGGTTTTGATCATAAAACACATGTTTTAGTATTTTAAAACACTAAAAAGGAATTTTTGATCATCTAGGGAAAAAACTCTAATTAATGAACTATAAGATATTATATGAAGAAAAAAATTCTAACGTTTTCCCTATTATTTTATGACAATAAGAGGTCATTTTCTTGGTTTTGACCCCCTGATGAAATTTTTCAGTGATGGTAAAATCTTTAAAAACTACTTACTTGGTCAATCTGATCACACTATATGACAAATTAAAATTTTTCATCCATATACAGATAAAAAATAATTCAAAGAAAGTTTTCTCTCATTTCACATCAATATGAGGTCATTTTCTATGGTATTAAACATTACAAGAGGATTTTAGTGTATTAAAACACTAAAAATAAATTTTTTGTCATCCTAGGAAAACACCAACTTCAATTTATGTTCTATTAGTTTATAAATATTAAAAATAATTATAAGGCTGTTTCATATAATTTCATGGAAATAATAGGTTTATATCTTGATTTTGACCCCATGATGTATGTTTTTAATGATTGGAAAGACATTAAAAACTACTAATTAGGTTAGCCTGAGCAGACCACATGTCATATTGATGATTCATCTACTTTTACACATTAAAAATAATTCAAATATAATTTTTATATTATTTCACATCAATCAAAATTCATTTTCTATGGTTTTGACCATTACACACACCATTTAGTGTATTAAAATGCTAAAACTCGTTTTCAGTCATCTCGGCAATGAATAACTTAGATAGATGCATCATCAGTTACTATATTTCAAAAATAATTCTATCTTTTTTATCGAACTATTTAATGGAAATTAGAGGTCATTTTATTGAATTTGACCCCATGAAATGGTTTTTAAATACTTTCAAATATTTAAAAACAACATATTCGGTTAGTCCGATCTTACCACACATTGGATTAATGTGACATATACTCATACAAAACTTAAATAATCCAGAGATTTTTTCCTATCATTTCAAATTAATATGTGGTTGTTTGATATAGTTCAAACTTTTACATTCACCTTTTAGTGTATGAAGACACTAAAATGGTATTTTTGGTCATCTTGGGAAAAGAACATTTCAGATTTATGGATTTCTAGTTCCTACATTTCAAAAATCATTCTAAGGTTTTTTATATGATTTTAAATCAATAATTTTTTTATGGTTTTGATCATGATATGCATGTTTTAGTATTTTAAAACACTTAAAAGGTGTTTTGAGTCATCCTGACAAAACTATAACTCAAATTGACACTCCATTAGTTACTTAATTTGAAAAATCATTCTATATTTTTTATAATATTATTTCAGGGAAATTTGATGTCATTTCTGTTGTTTTGACCTACTAACACACGTTTTTAAAAAATGATAAATATTTAAAAATAGATTATTCGGTAAGTCTGAGCACACCACATGTCATATTGAAATTTCATCTGCTCAAAAAATTTATAAATAACTTAAAGATAGGTTCCTTATGATTTCACATCAATCTAAGGTTGTTAGCTATATTTTTACGATTACACACATATTTTAGTGTTTTAAAATAATAAAAGGAACTTTTAGTTAATTTAATAAAATGAAAGCTCATATAGATACATCTACTGTTCATATATTTCAAAAATAATTCTAAGGTTATTTTATTAAAATTTCATGGCAATAATTGGTTTTGTTCTTAGTTTTGACCCCATGAAACATGGTTTTAAAGATGGATAATTATTTTATAACTACTTATTCATTTATTTTGAAAACAGCACATGTCAGATTAGTGTTACGTCTACTAATAAAAGTAAAAAATAATTTGAATACTATTTTCTATGATTTCATGTCAATATGAGGTTATTTTATGTGGTTTTGACCATTATACACACTTTTCATTGTTTTAAAACACTAAAAATTCATTTTCAATCATCCTGTGAAAATGAAAAATTGGATTGAAATTCTGTAATTTTATATATCTGAAAAATCATTTTAATATTTTTATCCTATAATTTAATGGTAATCAGAGTTTGTTTTTTTGGTTTTGACCCTCTAACACACATGTTTTAAGGCTATAGAATCTTTAGAGATTACTCATTAGGATTATATGATAATTCCACACATCTTATTGTTTTGGTTTCAATATTTACATTATAAAAATAAATCAAATATAGATTTCCTATTATTTCACATCAATATGAGGTTGTTTTATATAGTTTTGACTATAACATGCATGTTTTAGTGTTTTAAAACATTAATTTTTTTTATCTCAGCAAAAAAAACATGGATTGATGTGTCATTAGCTAAAAAATTTCAAAATCATTATAATATTGTAGTATTATGATTTTTGGTAATAATAGGCCATTTTTTGTTTTTGACCCCCCTAACACACATTTTTAATGATTAAAAAATATTTGAAAACAACTTATTCAGTTAGTTTGAACACACCACGTGTTAGATTGATGTGTCATGTACAATTAAACATCAAAAATAGTTCGAAGATAGTTTTCTTATGATTTGACATCAATATAAGGTCATTTTTATGGTCTTGACTATTACATGCACATTATAGTGATTCAAAATATTAAAGGTATTTTTGATTATCCATAAAAAACAAATTGGGTTGGCATGTTGTTAGTTACTACCCTTCAAAAAACCATTATAAGGTTTTTTCCTATGATTTCATAGAAATCAAAGGTCAATTTCATGGATTCTACCCCCTTCCAAATATTTTCAAAGACTGTCAAATCTTTATGAACTACTTATTCAGAAAATCTGAGCACACAACACATCAAATTGGAATTCCATATACTCATATATTTTAGAAATAAATTAAATACTATATTACTATGATCTCATGTCAATACATGGTCATTTGATATTCTTTTTAATGGTACTCATGCAGTTTAGTGTTTTAAAATAGTAAAAAGGAATTTTTGATCATCTCATTCAAACAACAACTTAGATTGATATATTATTAGTTACTACAGTTAAAAAATAATTCTAAGTTCACTGTTTTAGGATTTCATGGAAATAAATTTTTTTTCTTGTTCTTACCCACTGACACACATTTTCAAAGACTGAAAAATCTTTAAAAACTGATTATTTAGTCTGTCTGAGAACACCACAAATATTATTGATGTTTTTTATTCTTTTTCACATCAAAAATAATTATAATATAGTTTTCATATGATTTCACTTCAATTAAAGGTTGTTATATATATTTTTTACCATTACACACACATTTTAGTGTTTTAAAACACTATAAATTATTATTTAGTCATTAGAGGAAGAAAAAAATTGGATTGAAATTTTTATTATTATTAAATTTAAAAAATAAATCTATGATTGTTTTCTTAATATTTCATGACAATCCTAGGCCGTTTTCTTAGTTTTGGACCCTAACACTCATTTTTAAAGATTGTTAAATATTTAGAAACAATTTATTCAGTCATCCCAAAAACACTGCATTCCAAATTGATGATTTGTGTGATCTTACATTTCCAAAATAATACAATGATAGTTTTTATATGATTTCATTTTAATTAGAGGTCATTTTCTATGGTTTTTATAATTTTATGCATGTTTTAGTGTTTCAAAACAAAAGTAATGCATTCTTGATCGTTTAGAGAAAATGATAACTCAGATTAATGTGAAATTAATTACTACATTTTAAAAATAAATATACAGTTAGTGTTCTATGATATTACTACAATTATAGGTAGTTTTATAGGTATTAACCCTCTGAAACATGTTTTAAAAGACTACCAAATCTTTAAAAATGGATTGTTTATTCATTAGAAGAACACTTCACGTTGGATTGATGTGTTTTCTATTTTTACATGTTAGAAATAATTCATATATAATTTTAATATGATTTCATGTTAATTATAAGTAATTTTCTGGGGTTTTGACTCTTACAAATTCCTTTTAGTGTTTTAAAACATGAAAACATATTTTCGGTCACCTTGAGAAAAAAGAAACTCAGATTACATGATTCTAGTTCCTAAATTTTAAAAATAAACCTATTTTTTGTACTATGATTTAACTTCAATCTGAGGCCATTTTCTTAGTATTGGTCCCTAGACCCACATTTTTAAAGACTCTAAAATCTTTAAAAAAAATTATTCATTTTGTTCGATCATACTGCATGTCAGATTGATGTGACATCATTATACATACAAAAACTAATTCAAAGATATATTTCTTATGATTTCATGTCAATCCAAGGTCATTTTATACAATTTTGACCATTACACGTATCCTTTAGTTTTTTAAAACACTAAAAGTCATATTCAGTTGTCCTGAGTAAATGACAAGTCAGATTGAATATTGTATAATCCTCATGATGAGAAATTTGTCAAAATATATTCATAATGAAATATGAATTTCACAAAAGTGATAGAAAATTTCCATTTACATAATGTCAATACAAAAAATATGTCCACAATGAATAATGTATAATGCTAATGAATACTAGAATAGAATGCACAATTCATGATGAAAAATATTTATTCATTATACATGTTTCATAATGTGTAATACATAATATTCATAGTGGAAGAATAGATTTATATTTCATAATGAAAAATAAAAATACATTTTATATAGTTATCAAGAAACCAAACTATATTAATTTTTTATAATGAAAAAACTAAACACATAATATCTATTTCTTAAAAGCACAACCTAATATGTAATTGAAAAAGATTGATTTTTTATTGATGTTTACATTTATTCTAATATAATTATGCATTTTTGGTAAATGGAACACAAGATTTAGAATAATAATTTTTTATTCCTTATTATCATGGGGACATCATGTAAGTCATCATAATACAAATTATTTTAAGTTAAAAAATATTGGTTTTAATTTAGTTATGTTTTCAATAACAGTAATTAGGGAAAACATTATTCTGTTATATGACTCATTATGTTAGTGGAAATATATAAGTAGATGCATGGTAAAAAGTAATTTTTTTAGAAATAATGTTTCAAAAAAAGTCCAAAATTATTGGGGATCCTTAATTATCATATAAATTTTTACCAAAACTAATTAATCTAGAAAAATATTGAATAAATATTGAATAAATCAAAGAGAAATTGATACAGGATAATATAAATTCAAAATAGAAATATATGAAACTAACATTAGTTGGAATTCTAAAACACAAAAACAATAAAATAGGGTATAAAGACAAATAAGATGAAATATTATGAGATAAATAATATGATATAAAAATCCCTCTATTCTATTTATCATCAGTTGAATTTATAATGGTCAATGAAATAGAAAATGCATATTTTTTTAGTATAAAAAACAATATAAATATTTTGAATTTAGAGTTTTAATGATGAAATAAAATTTTTATATTAAAAAACTGAATGAATTATTTTGAAATATACTTAATAATGAATAATGATGATGATGGAAAATTTTAATCCTTGCTCATACATTTTTTGTAATATCTAATTTAAGATAAGAATATTGTCAACTTAACAATTACAATATCAAAAATTTTAGGCTATTTGAAACCATCATTGAGGATTTATTAACATTAAATATTGTTTAAAATACAAAGAAATGACATTCTATTTTTTAGAAAAAAAATATTATTTAAAAATAAAAACAACGGTGGAAATTAAGTTGAATAATTTTTAAGCCTTGATAAACAAATTTTTCCAAAAATGTGGAAGAAAAAAATATTTATTATATAATTATGGAAATTATAGATACTTCCAAATAATGATAAATTGAAGTCATTTGCTACTAAAATTAATGTAGTGCTTGAATCTACAAGGTTAGAGTCATACTTGGATGTTTATACGATTATGTAAATTAAAATAAGTTTTGTATGGAACTTGGAAACTTAGTTTTTAGTTAGTTATGAATAGTAATGTATGGTTTTGAAATATGGAATAAATTCTGAAATATGGAAACAACATATCAACTAACGAATTTTAAAATTATAGAATATATGGAAAATGAATCTATAAAAAAAATGTTTTTCACACCAACATAGTTAGAACGTTTGGTGATTTAAAAAATATTTTTGAGGACTTATTCTTGGATTCATCCATAAAAAAATAGTTAATGAAAAAATATATCCATATAATGAAACATAAAATATGATCTCCCATAAATTTTAACCAGTTTTATTTAATATTATTATAGTTCAGTTACTCAACCCAATTATAAGAAAAACCTATTTATGTTTGAGCCAAACACATTTAACTCACGTTGTGTTGTATCATGTTACAGTGTTAGGTTAAAATTATCACTTATTTTAGAGAATTAAAATAACACAAGGGTTGTTTTCAAAAAAAACATAAGAAAATTGAAAATAATCATAAGGATAAAATATAAAAGAAATGGAAAATGGAAAATTGTTTGAAATATTCCAAATCCTATAAAAACTCATAATTTACATAGTCACTGAATTGGTTTGAGAAAAACCCAACATAATTACCATTTAGTCAATATAATGATCAAATAGAATAATAAAATGGATACAAAAATAGTAAATGAAAGTATTCAACCGAAAAATTTTCAAGCATAATAATAAGGATCCTTAACCTCACATTGATCTCATTTTATGTCTCATAAGGAATTTTTTGTTGTTGAAAATTAAAATGGACATGTCTTTTCCTTTATAAACTTATCTAGAGATATCAATTTCATGTATTATAAGAAAAAAGTGATAACATCAACCAATATAATAGAAATCCATGATAACTTTATAATTTGAGAAAAAATGGGAATGAAAGAAATGTGGTTCCCTGACCTGGATCACTTATCGTGATTTAAGGTGAACCACATGGGCCTCATAAACCACATGGGCCTTATCAACCCCTCTTCAGGGAGGTCCAATATCATACCAACTCACCCAAACAGACACATGGGAGTTCCATCAATAACACTGGTCCATCCCCATGAATTATGGGGAGGCCACTGCCAATCACATTGGCAATCCTTATAGACTCTAAGGAGTCCATAGTATATCATTCTAGCACATCCCTTAAGACTCTAGGGATGCCATAGTCCATCACAATCAAAAGCAACAACATGAAAAAAACACACAAGCAAGGGAAACCCACACAACCACACTCCATCCCAACATCTCTGTCACAACGTCCATCATCACTACAATAGGATGGAACTATCTCACTCAGGATCATCCTCACATAAAAAATATAGCTATTACACATTAATCATGACTAGATCATTTTATCACATGAACTGAAATGTTAACACACCCTGTCATTCTATCCCTTCTTGAACCCAGATGATGCTTCAAAAGCCTAAACACCCAAGTGTATAACCCCATTAGTATCCCTATACATGGCTCTCTTCCATAAATTATAAAGAACGCAAGTAGTGGGATTCACAACCCAAACCCCTACGTCACTTACCCCTACCAAAATATCTTTAACTGAGCTCAAACATCTCATTACAAGCCCATTTACCAAAGTAGACAACCCTATGCACATAGTCGATATGAGGGTTGATTTAACCATCTTGAAGGCATACAAGTGACAATCCCTATCTAAGGGAAAAAACATAAGAAAATACCCCACCCACTCACTTTGACACAAAAAACATAGCTCTCACAAGGCTACACATTAATTTACATACAAATCCTAGAATAAATTTCTACAAAAAAGTTTTGAAATTGTAATACCTTAATCTTTATGGATATTAACCACTAAGAATCACCTTCTAATTCAAGCTCCACACCCTAATTAAGATAAATAATCCCTAAAATCATTTCATCTTAGTTCTATAAAGAATAACCTTAAAGAAACAAGGATTTAGGGTTAATAAAATGCTAAGATTAACTGAAGAAACCCATCACAATGAATGACGCTTTAAACACTAAATAAATGAAGAAGAAGGAGCCAAAATTTCCAAAGTGGTAACCACCAACATCACCTGGTCATGTATGGGTTAGGGTAGAAGGAAGAGGAAGAAAAAATGAGGCATGCATTGGAAAATATGACCTTACCCCTTAAAAAAGTTTCCATAAGACATTCATGATGTGAAAAAAAAGTTTTCACCAAGAACCTTGAAAAAAACGACCCAATGAATCTCGACCATTGATATCCCATCATATAACACACCTGTCACACTATGAATCCTACCTATAACTTCAAAAAAGCTTTAGTTCCATCCTTAATCCTTCTAAACCTTCTCCTAAGTCATGATAACACCTGCAACTATAAAAAAAATTCTAAATTACATTGGTTCAAGCCAAAAACTAAACTATAACACACCACAAAATTCAAGGGGTGTTACAAACAACCATCTAATGAATTCTCATCCTCGAGAAGTCTATAGGGTTATCCTTAATGAAATTATTCTCTCAGCCCAAACATCCAACCTCTAGGCTCAAGAATCCATTTTCCACTCTCACGCTATTCCTTAGAGATGTATATGAAATGAAAACCAAAAACTAAGGGTTTTATTTTCCTTATATCCCTTTCCTCGTTTCAGTCTAAAACATGCTTCAAAAACTCCTCCAAAGAAATACCCACCTCTAACCCAACATTTCTCACTAAAAACCAATGAATAGGATCCTAATCATACCCACGATCCACAGTACCAACATCTCATTCTTCCTCAAACTTTTTATCCCAAAATAACACCTTCATTATGTTTTATCACATGATTCACCCCTGAATCGTCTGTTGAATCTTGGTTTACCCCCTAATTCAAGTCATGAAATATAATTCACGCCCCTGAACTATTTAAAAAACTAGGGTTCACCCCCTAAAACAATCTACAAATCATGGTTCACCACATGAAATATGTCACAAACTTTTACTCATCCCATGAATCACCCTACGAGTGCACTAGAACTAAAGAAAATATAGTCCAATGATGCAAGCCTTACTCCACTAGTTAGTAACACTAGGTCAAATCGAATCACCTATGATTGATACTCACACATGGGTATATCTCATTTATCAGTGTACATATTCCACTTAAATGTATGTACCAACACAAACCATGTGTACCGACAGGTTAGGTTCACATACACATATCTCCCAACATACACATGAGAGATTTTGATTCCCACCAATCCACAGGAATGAACCTACCACACTATCAGTTGAACACTGACACTCACAAGCACTACTGAAACTCCTAAATCATATTATATTTCTAAACCCCAACTGATTCAACTCAAGGGAGATATCCTTAAATTCTTAATCCATAACTCTAAGTTAAAACCATACAATAACTTTAGAAAACACATTAGTTGATAGAATCACTAATTGATTTCAACACTTCCACCAAACCATCAATTATGAGACAATTTACAAAACCAAAAAAGAAACTGTCTTCTAGAAAAACTATACCTCACACATCTTGATGCAAATCTTTTCCATTTTTACACAAGGGTCACCATCCACCAAACCACCTCCCATCAAAGTACCACCCACTCTATTTTTCTATTAAAAACCTACCACTCAGGTTCAAAATTCCACAAGGGATCACCTCACATGAGACGTTCCCATAAACCCTAAAATCCCAACCCAAGGTTCCATTCTTGGGTATTAAAATGAAAATACATTCACAAACCTTACTAATTTTTACAAATCCTAGGTCCTCAACTCAACATTAAAATCCTATGTTTCATATCAAGAAACCCAATATGCTTCCACTATGAAAATCCAAACATAGAGCCTAGAAAAATTGTATTTTCTCTAATTCATTAGTTTAATCCCCAAACCATGTCAACCATTCCCTGCATGACATTTCTGATGTGGTATCCACCTCACCAAATCTATTTGTATACAACAACACTAGTCAATCCATTGAAAATATTCTACTGAAGGTTCTTAGCCTCACCCACTGACATGATATTACCTATCGAACATGATTCATTAACAATTAGGGAACCATGAAAACACTAAATTCAAACATCAAAGTCCAAACCCACCTCTCAATTAAACTCCACAATAAAATCCATGACTGACCCATTTAAGCATCACACTTTACTCACTAAGACATCTTTGATCTGACTCTCCCTTGGATAATGTCACCACTATCCTCTATGTGAACACACTATAGTGAGATCTATAAATTCATATAATTCCCACTCCCAGGGTAGTTCACTATAACACTACCCATCATAGGTGCTTCTAACTACACTGAATGATCTAGAATAAACTACCCATCGATATTTCATACTAACAAAAAATAGATCACCTAAAGGCCATTTTCCATTAACCCTTCTAAAAACCCAAGGTTCCTAGAACTTGATAACTCAAATCCCCAAAGTAATTATATCATGATTCTCAAATAATTCCACTTATTATCACTTCTCTAGACCACCATATCACGCATGGAATTTTCCCCTCCATGGAAAAAACAATGACCACATCTCACTCAAAGTCCCAAATTTGGTTTCCAAGTTAAAACCACAATATAACCATCTACCATATCCATAACAATCCTATTAAGAATCTACCCTAGATCCCTTTCATGCATTCAAGACACAGTTCAAACTATGAACCAATACATCTTCCAACACTACTACTACTATTTAGTCAATTCCCTAAAACTTAGTCATGAGATTCTCTTAAGGCCTCAAACAACCTAAAACAAACTAAATACTCAGTCCCATACTGATCAGGAATCACCACTTAATTTCTAAAAAACCTAGTTTATGAACTAACATACACCTAACACCATAATGTCCACTCACTTGATGATCAAGGTAAGGAGAAAAACCCACTCACATAACCCTCAAGGCCTACAAAACCCATCAATCTCACTAGCCAGTAAAAAACCAATGGATTACAAGACAAACCTTTTCCCTATAATAATACTACTATGACTCTCACACCTAGAACCACATATCACAAACCAAGGTTAAAAATCATCTAGATTCACTAATATTTTTTTGTATGGTGTCGCCAATAACTCATAAAACTCATGGGTCTCTACCCAAAAAAATAACCCACTAGCCTAAACACTATAGGGTTCACATCTATTTTAGTGGACCACACAACCCCCTAATACCCATAACCCCACTATAATAACTCTAGATATATCCACATAGTTATCATAAGGAAACATCACACACCAAAACACCCCATTAAATGGTTTATCACCCACCAAATATCCATTTAAAATGAGCAAACAAATTCAAGATCATCCCCTAAAGTGAGGCTATTCACCAAACCAAACAATAAAAGTATACCCCTCGGTTCAAAATCCACACCAAGCATAAAAAATAAGGAACTTATAAGGGTTTTTTTCACACACATCATAAAACCTGAGTTTAAAAGTTCCAAATGGGCCTCACTAAAATCCAAACTCAGTATATTGATCCATTTACACCTTTTGAAACATCATTTAAACCCACACATTAAACTAAATCATTTAGGGATCTACATTAAAACAATTTTAAAACCATTAAAACAAATAATCCACCTGTTATACTTAAAAAACTGAGATAAAAGAAATTATTTATTTCCATTTGAACATTTCCATGAAAACCAAAACTCCACCAAGTACACAGAACAAATAGTGACATATACCTTTCAAAATAAAAATTCCATTTCATATAAAAAACTTAAATCAAATTTTAAACACATTTAACTCAAAAATTCATTTAAAATAAAGATCCATTGGAAACCCATTTACACTTTTTATGCCAAGTTAATTCCCCTTTATAATTTTTTTCAGTCATTAAGAAACAAACACATGCCAAGGGAAGAAACACACAAAAATAATATCTATCTACTTACTCAAGGCTCGAGTCCACACCATCCACACCTACACATTATTCATAATCACATGTCCCTAAAAATTACTACAAGATTAAGATAGATTAATTAAATTTAACCAATAATGTATTTGGGAGAACAATGAATTTATTATTACTAAAATTTAATTCATTCAAACATTTATTAATCACATTAAAAAAGTGCATGACATGTGAACCTACATACTTATTCATGAAGCATGAACTCACCCACTCCTACCAATCAACCCAATAGAAAATTCCATAAATCAATAACTTCAAAATCATGTGTGTTACTCAAGGTAAAATAGACCGATAGTAAAATCAAAAAAAAAATAGCAATCCCACCCTTGAAAACATAGAATTCACTCATACGTGGTTTAACTAATCTTGAACATGAGTTCTATACCATGTCCTAGAGAATCTTTATCTCTTGTTTACCATTTCCCAAATAGTATAAAAAATACCTATCTTGTTTACCACATTGACCTCATGTGTGCCTCTCCATAAATAATTGGATACCAACTAGCATAAAGATCCTAAGAAGACCTGAGGGGTTAGTATAAACTCAATAATAGATAACAAATCAGATTAAACAATCGTAAAATAAATAATCAGAGTAAACAAAAAAACTAAATTTCCAAAGAAATATCAATAATACTATCACATGCTATAAAAATAATATATAATAACCTATATACAAGTTACAAAAATATACATAGAAGTGAAAGATATACATATAATAATAAAAATGAAAAATAAATAGAGTAATATATATAAAAATGTCTCAGATTCTGTCTTAACACCACCTCAACCAACCTACTCCTCTAACACAATTTCCTTAAATAAGGCCCTTTCCCTTATCTAAATACCTAGTCAAAAGAGTTTACAGGTTATCCATGATTCCCATGCAAGGTGTGAGTATAAATATAGTATGAGACCACCAATTAATCTTTAGAATATGTGCAACCGTCATATAAAAATTTATACGATGATGAAAAATAAATATATTAATAAACACATAACCTATTGGGTCATTCTGAATAACTAAGCTACCATAAACCCCGACCCAACCTATTTTAGCTCATTATTGAAAACAATGATTATCGTAACAACAATAGAACATACATTCAATGACCCATGCATGTCATTAAAGTCACAACCTCATAAACCTCTCCAACCCATCCTTAAATACTCAGGGAGGTCCATCATCACACTAATCCTCCCCTATGGAGTTTGAGGAGGTCCATCAATCACACTGGACCATCTTCTAGGGAGAAAATATTAAATCACAAAAGAAAATCCCTATAGAATCTGGGGATACCACAATAAATCACACTAAACTATCCTCGTAGAATCCAAAGAGGCCACAATCAATCGCACTGGCCCATTACCACATACTTTGGGGAGGCCCCATTCAATCACAATGGCCTATCACCATAGACTTTTGGGTGTCCATAGTCAATCACAATCACAAGCATCAACCTGAAAAAAAACACAAGCATGGGAAAACCGCACAACCAATCCTCGAACCAATGTCACACTCATGACAACCATCATCATCACAATAGATCATAACCATCACACTCATAGGAATACTTACATCAAACATCTAGGTTCTCTATATCACTCATGACTAGCCCATGTTATCACATGAACCCAAACATCATCACACCGTGTCATTATATCATTTTACTAACCCATATGACACTTCCTATGCCTAAACACCCAAGTAGACAACCCTGCCATTATTTATAGTACTATGCTCTAATTCATCGATTATAAAGCCCAAAATAAAGAGGATCCACTACCCAAACCCCTATTCCACTCACCCCATCCATAATAGCATCAACCGAGCCTAAATGGATCATTCTAGGCTCATTTACCTAAGTTGATAACCCAACACACACACACCCAATACATGGATTTATTTCACCATCTTTAAGGCTCCCAAGTCGCACTACCCCTCTATGGGAATAACCACATCAATACGAAGCTCACCTTCTCACTTTAACAGAAACAAATAGGTATCGTAGGGATACATGTGGTCTTTCATAAATATATTGGAATACCATTTTATACAGAATTCATAAAATGGATATGACTTCCTACCTCAAGATTTACTGAGATTAACAACCAAAAATCACCACCCAATTCAATACTGACACCTCAATATAGAGAAATCAATTCTAAAATCATCTTATTTGGGTTACATAAATATAAACCAAGGAGAAATTTATATTTAAGGATAATATGATGTTATAATTTCTTGAAGGAACCCATCACAATGAATGATGCTTAAAATTCCTAAGAAATGAGAAAGAGGGAGCCCCCAATGTCGCCTAGTTTTGTATGGGCTAGTGAAGAAGGAAGGGGAGGAAATAATGGGGGAGAGAGGGGAAAAGATGACCTTGACCATTAAAAAAGTTCCTAGAATACATTCCTGATGTGAACAAAAGTTTACATTGTAGACTATGGAAAACGACACCCCATGAAACCCCACCCAATATTTCAGGAAGAAACATAAAATTCGAACTTTGAATCCTATATTTAGCTCATGAATGACTACATGTCCATAACTGGTCCTCAGAAACCTACTCTCGAGTCCTATTGACACCTAAAATAGCCAAAAACAATACCATATTACATCGGTCCGTGTCAAAAACTGAATGTAATATCCCTAAAAATTCAAGGGGAATTATAAAAACCCATATGAAAAATAGAGAAAACTAACATTCTTTCTTAGAGAGGTAAAGTAAATAAATATGATTTTTTTCAAAGTACAAAGTCATGAAAATCAACACCACCACTAGAATGACCCACCCCCTCCACTGGTACCCCTATGGGGACACCAATGAAGAGAAAGAGTGTTCCCTATAGCCCACCTCAAATAGGTCTCGGGTTGGTGACTAACATTGGGGGTATAAAACATAAAATGAGATGAATTATCCTCAGAAAAGAATTCAAAGACCAAATATGAGATGAAAACACCTAATAAACATTATTTTATATAAATATAAAGAAAAAAATTATATTACAATACATGTTATATGATATAATAATAACTCTAAAATAAAAGTTCCCCGTGGAAAAATCCTTAGGCAACAAATCTAAAACATCACTAACCTCTATTGTATTAAAGTATAGATTAGTCACTAACAACCTCCTAGAAACCTGAAAAAAAGTTTATATATTTATAGGGTGATTATAATATGTATACTCAGTTGTATCATACCACCATCTCTCCTGAAAATGTGAAAATAGAATAATAATTCTCCAGTGAATGAAAAAGAGAACAAACATGAAACTAAATTATTTAACTAATCATCCCGAACCTCACCAAGTCTCACTCACCTGGTAATATAAGAAAATTAATAAGATAATATGAAAATATAGAATTTAAGGTGCCCTACAACTACTTCCCAACTGATCATATATATATATATATATATATTCATGACCTTATCATCATCCATGTGTCTCTTTTCCAAGGTACTAGGGTATCATGAACATAAAGGACATCAACCTCATTCCATCCTCCTACCATGCATGACCCCCACTATGAATCACATAACTTACTACCAACAAGTTTTAATACATGATCACTAGCCATCACCAACAACTAATTTGTAATATCTAGGCATCACCTCTAACCTAGCCCCCATCACTAGGAATTACTACCAACTAATCCATTATCTATAGGCATCCTCACTAATAGTGCCATCATAACTGGGCATCATAACCAACTAATCATTTTCTATAGGAATAGACACAATCTTATCCATCATCATTGGGTGTTTCTACCAACCGATCCATCATCTATACTACTGAAGAAATATTGAGGAAAACACCATGATTCCAAAACCCTTATTGGGTGTCTACATGATATTATTAAATTAGGTGGGGTGTATTTAAAAATAAAAGGAAAATAAAAGTATAACAATCAATCAAAAAACCCAACATAAGGGTTCATATCAATAATACTAACACAACCGAAAACACTACTATATAACCCAATAGAATAATCCACTGACTTCTTCCACTAGTAAACGAAACTCATCACATAACAAATTCATTAATATTAAACTCATTAAAAAAATTACACATAATTAATTATGGCCTATAATGATTTAATTCCATCCTAATCCATTATGGTTTCATCATTACTAACCACCTCCCATTACTATCAAGTAACTTCAAATCATGCCACATAATAACATCCCAACCGTCTCACAACAATACTGCCAAAAATCACTCCAAGTTCATCATAACATCTCAACCATAATATATTATTATCATCCAACCATCAACCATAAATCATCCCTTAATATATCCTATGCCAATATAACTATATCCCTATTTCCCTAACATAACCCACCCTCAAACCAGTCATCCCCATCATCGTAAAACCCAAAAAGACCCACAAAACCACAAGGGAATTTCACCAAGAACAATATAACACATAATAATATATTTTAGTTCCCATAACTATAATAGTTTCAATTTAAAGAGGAATTTCATAAACCTTCAATATATTTTTCTTTTATATCTTCAAAAAAATTTATAATTAACAAAAAATGGTTTTCTAGCCATATATAAGATCAAAAGATTTTATGAATGGTGAGTTGAAATAATTAAAGAAAGAAAGGGTTAATAATTCACAATATCCAAAACATTCTTAACATTTTAGAATTTATTTTTAGATCAATGAATGTCAATAATAATAGTAATAAATTGGTAAACATATGTGAATACATCCATTCCCTCTTACTTTTATTATTTCTAGTTGATTATATTCTTTAGTTAATCGTTACCATCCAATAAAATGGAAATAAATGAATGTTAATTTCATTTATGCATAAAAAAAGGAGAGAACAATGATCCCCTATTTCGAACAATGATTTTCAAATCACTATACGTGATCCAAGAAAGAAGAACATAATCACAAGACAAAGTTCACACTAAGAATGTATCAATAACCTGCCTGAATGGCCCGAAGGCCTTCATTTTTTTTTATTGATTTTTGATAACCCCCATTTCAAGGGATGAGGGGGAACCCTTAAAAGGCCCGTAGGCTCAGAGATTACATGGCCCGTAGGCTTAAGAGATTACATGACCCGAAGGTCTTATAGAATTCGACCAGACAATCTACAAGGAACTGACCCTCCCCAACATCTGCATCTTGATAGTAGCTCTCCACCTTTGCATGACCATCTAGCTAGGCTTCCCATGCAAGCACAGGCTAGTAACGATGGCATAGCCATACCCTCTCATTCTGACAGTCCATTTGGCTCTGCTCTGGTGAGTGCTCCTGCTCTGAATCCTCTTCTAGGGCTGCTCTTTTTTTGTAGTATGTATGGGGCCTGCATTCATGTGGCTCGAAAGCCTTGGGGTGGCCCTAAGGCTTTAAAGTGGCCCGAAGGCCTTGAGAATCAACTGGACCGAAGGCCTTGGCTAGCCTGAAAGCCTTGCAGGACCAGAGGACCAAACCGGTGGCCCAGAGGCCTAGATGGATGAATAGTTCCCACTGCCACAGTACCAAACAGTGCCTGCTACAGTACTGCTACAGTACCCAGAAATATGCCTCTACCCGAATTTGATCTCGGGTCTCTTGGATGCACCTAGCGAGTCCTCACCAACTGGGATGAGGATCTTGTGCCCAATATTCCCCATAAATCTCTAGCCATATAATCACCCAAACTGGCCACTACCATGATCACATCCATCTTCATATTGGGTAAGTGGGGGAAAAGAAGAGAGGAAAGAAGAGGAACTCACCTTATATAGCTAAGATCCTATATTTTAAGGTATGGGATCAAATACCCTAGAAATGGGATGAAACAAATCCCAAGGATACACCTAGGTCACCCACGATTCAATAGAAAATTTGGAGAAATAAAGCATTTTGAAGGGGGTTTCCAATTTATACCTAACAAATAAATTAAAATACCACAATGCATTTCCCCTGGTTATGCCATAATCATTAGGTTTCCACCTAATACTATAAAACAACATAGTGAGATATTCCATAATCACCACCAGTCCAAATGGCCTCCAAGATCTATGCTACATATATCAATGAGATCTTACGAGCCTGGGGTAAATCAACAATACATCCCAGGAACCATACCGCAACCACCCCAAAAATGATAGTGTCATAAAAACCAACCTCTCATGGACTCCACACCGCAACTCAAATCTACTAAATAGCCATGAATGATTTATCAGATCCACCAAATCCAACCTCCCCATGAACCTACACTACAAATTCTCAACTATCCCACCAAATCCATGTTTAGCTGAAATTTGAACTCTAACTTCATTAGATTCTCCCATAACCAAATTCCAATATATCTAGCACCCAAATCTCACCTTGTAATAGACCAGGAAGGTCTATACCATTAAATTATATATCTCTAAAATGATTCTCACCCTTCATAATAAATATCGACCCTAGAAAGAATGGAGAAAGGGGAATAATACAAAAAAACATCTTGTTATATACAAATAAAGAACCTCATTACATTTGAAACACAAACACAAACTAAATACAATTAAAAAATAGAAACAAATGGATTTTATAAACCAATAGTGATTCAAGTATTACATAACCAAGACGAAATCATAATAAGGAGAAACTCAAAAAAATGGGTTACTGAGCCCATATTTTCACCTCATATTCCCAAATACTCTCTTCTAGGAAACCATGGATCTATATCACACCAAATATTGGAATGAAATTATCATATAGAACATTATCCTAACAATCCAGGATCTTAATTGACTGATCCATGAATTCCACATAATCCGTAATATCTATCTCTCCAGAAACGATGACATGGTAGTAATCATGAAGATACTGATGAAGTTGGTACATGTGGGATATTTTATAGATCCAATCATGTCACACTTAGAGTTCAAACTAATTTTCCACCTCTCGAATGTGCTCCAACACATTAAAAGTTATGAAAAAATATGGAGAGAACTTACTTCCCTGACCAAACCTTTACTGACCTTATTGTGGGGAAAAGCTAAAGAACACTTGATCTCCAACCTTAAACTATAGGGGTATTATCCTAAGATTAGAATTGGAATTATAGATGTATTTTTACTCTTTTATATACTCCTAAACTATCTAGATCTTCTCCATCATAATATGAACTACATTTGGACCAAGGACTACGGACTCCCCAACCCCGTTCTAGTACAACATAGATCAACATGGTTTCCCAAAAAAAATTAATATAGAGCTATATTGATGGATTATTGAAAAATTTATTATAGGTAAACTAAACCATAGATAGGTTCTTCACCAAAAATCTATCAAGATACAATATGCATGCCCATAATATATCCTCCAACATATGGATGACCTAGTCCATCTACTCATTTTTTTGGGATAAAAAGTAGTGATAAGGAATATTTGGGGGAAAAAGAATACTACAATTCTCTCCAGACTCATGAGGTGAATATATGATCCTTATTATATATTTTGGTACTTAGTACACCTTAGAGTATCACCACCTCATCTACTTATCATATCAAATGAACATCTACAAAACTTGACTCCTAAATACCTAGAATTGGGAGGACTTCCACAATTAAACCACGATCACCCAAACAGTGTCATATCCTCCTTGGGACTGGGGTAACCTAGGGATGAAATCCATTGATATGTCCTCTTATTTACACTTAGGGGGAATTCAAGGTCTTCAAAAACCTTTTAGATACATGGTGTCTTGCTTTCACCTATTGGAAAACCAAACATCATTCATTAAAATCCAGCATTGACTACTTCTTCCAATGCCACCAAATCTAAATCCTCAAACCATGATACATATTTTACACACACAGATGCACCACTAAGGGTGAGCTATGAAACACCTGATGAAATCCGTTAGGCATGGACAACGGGACATACAAAATCCCCTGAAACAACATCCTATGTTATCCATACTCTGAACACCCCACTAGATCATCACCACGATCGATATCTTCCGACATCACTTCCACCCTAGGGTCCTCCCATTGATACTCCTATACCAACCAAAAAAATTAATATTCTTCTATAATCTGACACAAGAATCCCTAGCCATAAACCTCCCCTAATCTAAAATTTAGATCTAATAACTCCTTCATCACCCTCAAAGCTTCCTCTGACTCTTGAATGACATATCCATATAACTTCCAAATCAGCATGTCAACCACAACATTCACCTTTTATAGGGGTAATATATCTCAATATTTTAATCATGAAGGAAATCTATCCATATATATTGATATAGATTTAGAAACCACTAAGTGAATACATACGTCAAAATCTTATGGTCCATGAAGACTATAAAGTGCTCATAGATTAGTTAATGTCACCATAACTTTATGGAAAATACTAATTCTTCCAATTCTAGGTCATGGGTAGTATAATTAGACTGATGGGGATGTAACTTCATAAACCAATAAGAGATCACTAGAATGTTCTGCATTAAGGCACACCACAAACCCAAATAGGAAGCATCAAAAAATACCTCAAACATCACTCTCTCTTTAGGAAACCAAATCATTGGGGCACTGATCAACATATCCTTTAGGTATTAAAGCACTATATGAAACTAATCTATCTAGATGATGGCCCAAAACATCCTAGATAGACGTATTAATGAAGATTCTATATGATAAAAGTTAAAAAATCTCTATTAATATCCCATTAGACCAAGGAAGTCGTGAACCACTAACACATTATTAAGTTATTCCCTAGAAAAAACTTCCATAATATTTGATGGATCCATCTACACACCCTGTTGAGACATGGAATTCCAAGGAAGCTCACCTATCATATCCAAAACATGAACTTTGACAACTTTTTATCGAGATGATGACGTTGAAGAACTCGCATTACATATCCAAGGTGATCAACAAGCTCATCATATAACACCAAGTATATTAATATGTCAACGATAAACAAAACTATGAACTGGTCTAAGAACTCATGGAACATGGAGTTCATGAGCACCATAAATACAAATGGAATGTTAATGAAACCGAATGACATGACTACAAACTTAAAGTATTTATACCCTTACCAAAAGAAATTATTCTGGATATCATCCTTTTTACCCTCATCTGATGATATATAAACCATAGATTAATCTTAAAAAACCAACTAGATCCCTTTAGTAGGTTGAAAAGGTCATATATCCTCAAAAAGGGGAAAAATATCAACCTTCACCTTTTCAACCTTTGGTAGTCCACAAAAATATTCATTATATCATTCAACTTATTAGCAGATAAAACTGGAGTAGACCAAAGAGATACATAAGGATGGATGGATCCCATCTATTGTAGGTCATCTATGTATATCCTCAACCCCCACAACTATGTGGTTAACATATGATAAAGGGCCTATTGAAATTATAGTTGCAATAGGTTCTAAATCTATTTTAAAATCAATATCATGTCCATTGGGTATGGTTATAACTACATATGAGAAGAAATCTAAAAACACTTCAATAACTCTAGGAGCCCCCACCTCTTGGTCATCCACCAAAAACTCCACCATCTAAGATACAAGAGGCTCTATACGTCAAATGCCCATCACATAGTTCTTTTCTCCAATGAACACCACTCGATGTTGGTCTACATCAAAGAACACAACTCTCATCTAGAAATAATCAAAAAAATTCATGCATGGAATACAACTAATCCATGACATGGATGACATTTTAGGGTTGTACCTACACAAAATAATTATTCCTCCGTTGGAATATGATTCCCTACCCTTAGTCTTAACCCTAGAACACATCAAATAACATAGCCTAACCTCTAACTTGTATGAATAATTCCTAGAGCAATAGGATTCTCTCCACCTCTAGTCCTAATGCATAGACCAAGGAAGGTGTAACAAAGAATCATATGATTTATAATGAAACAAATTAAAAACTATGGTAGACGATAAAATTATCATACCACGAACAACCTCTAGTTCCACTAGTGTAGGCACCTCCATAACATTCATTCATCCATGGTTAGATCCTCTACCTCATTGTTGGTTACCTCCATGAACAAACTTTGGTATGGGTCAATAAGGGTGAGGGTTATCATAGGTTTGACCTATACCACCCACATATTTTTTTGACTGAGAATATAACTATTGATGAATCCTTTAAACCAATACTAATGGTCCATTCTATTGATACATTCTTGGGGGAACCAACTACTGCTACGACTGAAAAGTGGTCTCACCACCCAGAATATACTAACCTCCATAAGTGGTTAGGCACTAAGACTGATGGTGACCATGACCCTTACAGGAGTAACAGAAAAATGAGGATCCATGATAGGTTCTTATGACTTCCAATCCGAAAATATAATGAACTAAACTACCGAGGTTAGCTCCCTATCAGTTCAAGCCTTGACTACTTTGATGCTTGTGATCCCTTATCCAAAGATTTCCCCTTGAGAATCTCCATCGAACTATTTCCCAATACACTCCTCCCTATAATTGTATCGGCTCGATCACTTCTACCTTCTTATTCACTTCCATGTATGTATGAATTATAAATATGGTGACTAGATATCAGATTGATGGATGAAATTCCTTCTCAAGGAACTGAACATTGTAATCCTCATCTAGAAAATTATTAAGAGTGAATAACATAAGGTCCTTGAATCTAATCATGAGCTCTCATATAATTAGGCTCCCTTTCTAAAAGGAGATAAAATCATTCCTCTTTTCCAGCTTCATCATCGATGATAATAACATTGAATGAAGCTCCCTCTATAAAACTACCCAAGAAACATCTTCCACCTCTCACTCCCAAAGATACAACATACACCACCGATGCAACTCTTCTCGCATATTAATGTTATCTAATAAAACCTAATACCCAGTCTAAGATAAAATTAGACTAAATTAAATCTCAATATCCTTCATCTTGTTCTACATATCTAGATTAGAAACAATATCCTCATAATTTTATAGACTCTGATGCTGTAAATCACACAATGTATTCTAATATAACTCATTCTCCTTAATCATATCGATCTTATGATGATGAACTGGATCATCCTATCAAACATATCCTCCCTGAACTACACATGGAAGATAAGAAAGATCCATTTCTAAAAATAAGGAACCAGATAAACCCTAATCCTAGTAGCATGGAATTTATTAATATTCTTGTATTCATGTTCATTTTAATTTACCAACATTACTCTGTTCAATCACAAGTGAAAAAAATAATGAATACACCTCTCTCTGGTCTCTAACCCTCAAGTAGTGTCACTTCAATTAGCACCTTTATAAAGCTTAAGGTACTTACATCATATCATATGGGTCCCTAAAATTTAGTGTCCTATTTGATCTCCATTTCCTACATCATGAGCTAAGGACAACTAACACTATTTCCCAACCAACCCATGTAAGCCTAACAAGTTCATAACTCCACGATTAATCCTATATATAAACCTAAATGGTTGATACCACTATTTAACGACCCCCAAATCCATTTGTACCCATCCTGGGATGGAAATGAATAGAATGAGTAACCCTTGAAGCCCACCTTCAATAGTCCCCAAGCTGGAAACCAGCAACAAAGGTATAAAACATACAACAGGGTGCATTACCCTCATAAAATAAGATAAGGACCAGAGATAATATGGAAAACCCTTATCAAAACCATGTCACATAAATATAAATAAAATACACCACCTCACATCCCATTTTATAAAATACAATAAAAACTCAACAAATAAAATAGTGCCAATGGAAAATCATATTGTATCAACTCCACAACACCACCAACCTCTAATCTAGAAATGTTCAAATTAGTCTCCCAAACCCTCCTAGAAACCTAAAAAAAGTTTATATATATTTAGGGTGATTATAAAATGTATACTTAGTAGAATTATACCCATAAAATCTTGTTAATATGTCATAAGAGCATACAAATTCTCTATTGAATGAATATATGAACTAATATGTACCTAAATAGATCAACCAATCCACTCTAACCTCACCAAGGCCCAATCACCAGGTAACACAGGAAAATTAGTAAGATAATATGAAGGGAATATAATTAAAGGTGACCAGTAACAACTCCCTCACTGATTTTATATGTATATATATATAACCATGAAATTTTCATCATCTATGCATATCATATCCATGGCATTAGGGTATCATGAACATAAATTACTTTAACCTCATTCCCTCCTCCTACCATGAATGACACCTTCCACAAAACTTCAATCATAAATTAATATTTTAGTGTCTTATGATTATATGATAATTTTTTGAGACCTCAATTAATTTTTCAAAGTGTCGTAATTTTAGTTATAATTTTAGAATTTCTATTTTTTGAATAAATGATGATTTTAATTAAAAATTAAATTTCTCATATTTAGAAAATTAGTTTCATAAAATGGAGTTTATTTTTGAATTATACACATTGAAAAATGGTTAGGGTGATTTTTTTGGGATTTTTCTAAAATACTTGTCTTTTTGGTGAATAGTAAAATACGGTAATTTATGGTATATATAAATTATATGTTAAATGCACTATTAATTGAGTCATGGATGATGTAAGCACTGTGATATTTTAATATCAATAATTATTTTAATATAATTAGTGAAAATACTCAAACTATTCATAATATTGAGCCTAAATAATAAACCAATGAATAAAATACTCAGAAAACACTACCCTCCTCCCCTATAAATACAACCCCTCACCACCTCTTCTCCTCACAGCTTCCAAGATTTGAGAATTGTCAAAATTCTTCCTAATACCCTTTAAAATGCACTACCCCATTTATAGGATACCATGGTCTCATCAAAATTGAAGGTTCTGGGCGTAGTGGAAGCGTGGTTGGAATGAAACCCAACTTTTATTTTTACCGAGATCAATGATTATTCCAGGATCAATACGATGATGAATTCCAATCTCCATGAAATAGAATCAACGATTTAGATAAATAAATAAGAAACCCAAAAAATTTTGATAGGATCTTTCACATCATTTTTATAATTAATTTAATTAATTTCATAAAGAAAATAATTCCTAGATCTTTGATATTTTCTTCGTTGATGATGTTGATCGTCCCGAATGACCCTTCCAGATTATCTTGTTTTTCTTGCAAGGATCCAAAATATAATCCCTCTAGCGGTGATCATAGCGTACTCTGATGACCTCTGATCAACACCGCTCTTTCTCCGGGTGCTATTGTAGCGAAGTGAGTGTCTTCTGTCAGTCATTCTTGATTGCTTATTCTTTAGCCTTGAAGAATGTCTCTCATTATTGAGAGGGGAGGTAAGAGGATTTGAGAGATAAATTTTTTAGATCAACAATCCTCAATTCACTGGGTATGTGGTTCATGACATGGCACAATAGACGCATGTGTCTATTTATTGACATGGGTCTTCAGTTACAATATTTAATTGCATAACAGCAATTAAATAATTTCATAACATTAGAGAAAACCCATGATATTAATAGTAATACCACATCATTATTTATGGTGCACCAACTTGA
This sequence comes from Viscum album, assembly GCA_963277665.1. Classification (NCBI taxonomy): domain Eukaryota; kingdom Viridiplantae; phylum Streptophyta; class Magnoliopsida; order Santalales; family Viscaceae; genus Viscum; species Viscum album. The sequence goes on from OY728155.1 coordinate 1,982,685,606, forward strand.
AAAAAATTAAAATATAAATAAAATTCCGCATCACAAAATAATAGCAGTGTTATTTTAATTTGTTCCAACTAGTTAAATAATTAGTTATCGTCTTGAAAATAATTATTTTACTACAGGATCAGAATTGGTACTCTCGAACTCCAATTCCATTTATAGAACACTTGAATAAATAAATAAATAATTAATTCTCTTAAATAAATATTTTATTTAAAAAATTGTAAATAAATATTTATTAAATATTCAATAAAATAAATAAATATATTTTACCCACAATCCAATGAATAAATATTTAATTAATTTATGCAATCATTTAAACTTGAATAAAATTATTCCACTATCTTGAGAATAATATTTATTAGTTAAATTCAAAAATAATTTAACCGAGAACACCAGAAACACTTAGTGTGTGAGCCTCTAGGATTATTTCTTGTTGGCATTAGGTAGGATTGCCTAAAGTCCAAGAGTACTGTTTAGCAATGAGTCAAAGCACCCAAGAGAAAGAACTTAAAGTTGCAACAATGAAATCCACATATGAATGCTCACTTTGTAATATAATCCCTTTGTTTCAATATCTTATCAAGCAGGTTTCATGATGGTGTCATCAACTTTTATGCTTGATACGTTGTTCTTTGACTACATGAAATAAACTCATCATTACAACATGGCCATGAAATTCCACGCGACGATTCTATTTTAATCAAACGGTTGAGATATCAAATTCTATAAATGGAAGGGACAAATCCATCCTCAACTTATCCATTAATGGCATGCCATTCGTGACACACCCAACATACCCTACTTCCCGACAACTGTTTGCATGACAGTTTTTGTCAGTAAATAAAAGCGCACGAGTCATGAAATGTATTAATGATAATATTAAAGTCTAAGGATCATTACACACACTCACAGATATAAATATCTAAGGACACAAAAACATACAGAATTCCTACTGGTGGGTCTGTTCTCATAATCTCATGTCTTAGAGATTACCAAGTGCGAACTTAATAAGAGGAAGTCCCATATACTTACGAGTACTCACACCTGATGGTCTACATGCTATCTGTCCCATCATAGTATGTCATCCAACCATAGAACTATATTTAAGAATATTGTTATAGCTTTTAAAGGTTCTCATCATAGCGGGGAATTGCCATAAAATTATTAATGCAACAAATACTCTAGGACATTATTACAACATAGTCATGCAGAATAATGGAAAATATGTAATAATATGTTTAATATTTAAATACATTAAATTTAAATGTAATCAAAGTACAACCAGTTAGTTCTAGGAAACCAACTATTACAAACTCCCACTTGGACTAGAGCTAACTGCTTACGACTTTCAGTCCGCTTGACCTCACATAGTGATCACATTTCTGCTGATTCAAGGCATTATTCAAGGGGCCCACCACATTGTCTTCCATGGAAATACTACTCACTGCAACTTACCTCTATGATAAACCCCCCCCCCCAAAAAAAGATGATATTTATAATGTTTGATCTTCATTCGCTGATGTGACCTTGGATCTTTTTTGAGATCCACCACTGCAGTATTATCATAGTACAGTGTGATGGGATCTTTATTGCTTGGTATCACATCCATCTATTAGAGGAATATTCGCATCCAAACTACTTCTTTAGCTACCTTAGAATCTGCAATATACTTAGACTATGCTATAGATATTGTGACCATACTATACTTTGAGCTCTTCCAGTTCACTGCACCTTCATTTAAAGTGAAGATGTATCCTTTTTGTGACTTCATGTCATCTTGATCAGTCTGGAAACTAGCATCTACATATCCCCTGATGACTAGTTCCAAATCTCTTCTATAAAACAGGAACATATCCCTAGTACGCCTCAAATACTTTAGGATAGTCTTGACTTCCTTTCAATGGCAGTTACCTAGGTCAGCTTGATATCTACCTAATGCACTCAATGCGTAGGTGACATCCAACCTAGTACATATCATGGCATACATGACTGACCCAATCACTGATGTGTATTGAGTACTTTCCATTATCTTTATTTCCTCATGTGTTTAAGGACACACTTTCTTTGAAAGATGAATTCCATGTGATACTGGAAACAATCCCATCTTGGATTGTTCCATATTGAATCTCTTCAGTATTTTATCAATGTATGTACTTTGAATTAGGCCCAACAATCTCTTGGACCTATCACGATGGATCTTGATCCCAAGAATATATTTTGCCTCGCCCAATTCTTCCATGGAGAAGCATTGATTTAACCATGCCTTAACAGACTATAAGATTGGTATCTCATTTTCAATAAGAAATATGTCATCAACATATACTATTAGGAAAAAGACTGCATTCCCACTAAACCGTTTGTAGACACAAGTCTCACATTAATTCTTGATAAAACCAAATTTTGTTATGGATTCATCAAAACAATGTTCTATGACATGGATTCTTTCATTAATCCGTAAATGGATTTCTGCAACATGCATAACTTATTGACATCCTTTTGGTTATAAACACTTCCAGTTGTGTCATGTAGAAATCTTCCTGAAGGTTCCCGTAAAGGAGGTTTGTTTTTACATCCATTTTCAAAATCTCATAGCCATGGTAAGATGCAATGTCCAATATAATATTGATGGCTTTCATTATTTTAACTGGTGAAATTTTTTCATTATAGTCAATGCCTTGACGCTGTTTGAACCCTTTTGTAACCAGCTGTGCCTTATAAGTGATGACTTGTCCTTCCATGTCTAGTTTCTTCTTGGATACCCATTTGAAACCATTAGGCCTCACATCTAATATAGGATCTACCAAAATATAGACTTGGTTTTGGTACATGGAATCCATTTCAGAATTCTTGCCTTCTTTCCACATGGAAACATCTGTGCCACTTACTACTTCCTTTTAGGTTAAGGGATTATTATTTTCAACTAATAACGAGTCACCATACTCAGTAACTAGAAAACCACACCATTCCAGTTCTCTAACCTCTCTTGTACTCCTACGCAGATCTTGTGTCTCTAGAATAGTTCTTTCTTCCATGGGGCTTTGTGGAATCTGTTCCTGTACCAACTCTTGTGTAACTTGAGCGTCAACTTCATCAAATCCTATCTCTCTCCCACTATCTCTTTTTGAGATGTTCTACATCTCAAAGAATATGGTATGTCTTGCCAATATAACCTTCTTTTCTGAGGGGTTGTATAGGTAATATCCCATTTTTTCCTTAGGGTATCCTATAAAGGTACACTTTGTTCCTCGAGGTGAAAGTTTGTTACTTGAAGAGGCCTTAACAAACACATCGCTTCCCCACACATGTAAATTCGATAAAATGGATTTATTTTCACTCTAGAACTCATACGGAATACCATTTATTGATTTTTTGGTACTTGGTTTTGTATGTGTTCCAATATTTGTAATGCATATCCCCAAAAGTATAAGGGAAGAATCTCATGACTCATCATTGATCTCACCATGTCCAACAGGGTGCAGTTTCCCCTTTCACTCACACCATTCCATTGGGGCATGTAAGGAGAAGTGATTTGGGATAAGATCCAAAAATCTCGTAAGTAATCGATGAAGTATTGATTAATATATTCTCCACCAAGGTCTGAGTAGAGTTTCTTAATCTTATTACCAAGATGGTTCTCAAATTCATTCTTGTATTCTTTGAACTTATCAAAAGAATCCCACTTATACCTCATTAAGTAGATATATCCATATCTAATAAACTCAATAGTAAAATTTACGATGTATGAGTAACCTACCCTTTCTTCAAATGGAAATGGTCCACACGCATCTATATGAACCAATTCAATAATTTCTTTATCCCTTTCACTGTTCCCACTAAATGGGGCTTTAGTCATTTTTCCTTGTAAACATGCATGAAAAAAACCATGTGGTTTTAGTTCAAGAGAATCTAAATATCCATCTTGATGTAACTTTGTCAAGCGTTTCTCCTTTACATGACCTAGCTGGTGATGCCAAAGTTTGGTGTGGTATGAGTCATGTGAAGAATCTTTGTTATCGATTTCCATTACTTAGTTTCTGTAATCCAACACGTAAAGACCATTGTATAAATTTGCCCTACCAAAACAAATTCTATCTTTGTAAAAGAAGCAACCTTCAATTCCAAACTTCAAAAAGAATCCATCTGTATCTAATATGGATACGGAAATAATGTTTTTAGTAACAGATGGAACATAATAATAACCCTTTAACACCAAGATCATCCTAGTTGGCAACGTGAGGTGGTAGTCCCCGGCAGCTACAACAATAAGCCTAGCTCTGTTGGCTGCTCGTATATCTACCTCCACTCGATTAATCTTCCTGAATCTACTTGGTTCCCATATTTGGATACATATGTGAGCACCACCAGCTATATCTAATACCCAATTTGTAGAAACATATATATTTCATTCGATAAAAAACACACCTGATGCTTCCCCTTAATTCTTAGACTGGGTGCAGTTCTTCTGTCGGTGTCCCCTCTTGCCACATGTGAAACAAATAGCCTCATGTTCCCTTTCCTCCCCTTTGATCTTCCTTTTCTTGGAAGGTCATGAAGAATCTTTGGGCTTAATTACCATCTCCGTCCCTATCCTCTTATTCAACATAAGGACATAAGTATTTTGGCACTTCATATATTTTTCCACTTGGGGAATGAGGATAAGAAGACCATATAGAGACTTCTCACTGTTGTTCATATTGAAATTGATAACAAAGTTAGAGAATATCTGAGGGAGTGATGTGACAATGAGATCAGTGCCTAGTTCGTTGGGGAGTTTAAACCCAAGAAACTCTAGGCACTCAATGTAGTCAATGAGGTTGAATACATGAGTCCCAGCTGGGGCTCCTTCTCCAAGCTTACTCTAAAATATTTCCTTAGATATCTTAAACCATTCCTATATTTCTCTCTCCAGGTAATGACCACAGAGGTTATCAAGCATGCTATAAGAATCCATGTTTTCTTGAGACTTCTTGAGCTTACTGGACATTGATGGTAGAATCAAACATTGAACGTCGACCGCGTTATTTATATGTTTCTCATATACCAAGAAATCCTCATAACTCACCTCTTTGGAAGGAAGTTCAGGTAATACCGACTCCAGCATGGAAGACTTCCGTTCATGGCATAGGATAACCCAAAGGCATCTAAACCATTCCTGTAAGTTACTACTCATGAGAATGTTGTCTTTATCCAGAATTGATCGCATGGATAGTATGGTTGATGAGTTTGTGATTTTTATTCTACATTTAAATGAGAAGATCATTAGTACTTTATTGATTACATTTTATAAGAATTAATAAATTTTTATTAAGCCTCCCACTATTATATCAAGTCCCAATGTCCCTCACCATTGAACTCAGAATGTCCAGTTTTCATGACATTCTAGTGTCAAGGATCCATATTCCCCTTCGCATAACCCCAAAAATGGTAGGTAAAGCTATAAGAATGTATTTAGGTATGTAGGTCTTTGCCGGATGTGGGCTTGTAGCTCCTTGATCTGTTGAGTGGACTCCCAAATCCTGAAATCATGACTTTATATTTCATTAACTCTTGCCTCCAATATTACACCAAGTTTAGCAAGGGATACTCCTATTTATGTAATATGGTTAAGTCAACCCGAAACCTTTCATAAGGGTTTCCTTTATAAATATAATTGTCCCAACAAGGGTTGGTCAAACACATTGTTTTATTGAGTTTTTACCTTAATCAGGTAACAGAAGGCTAGGTTTGACTTAATATTTTATTTGAGGGATTTTTATCTCTTATTCATTAATTTATTATTATAATTATCACATGCTAGTTAATATTAAGTGGAACTTACTTAAGTTATTAACAATGTCTTGATAAAATTTACACCTAATTATGGTTTATTTTAGTTCAATCTTGCATGCTTGTTTAATTCATTAATTATTTGATTATGACAACACATCCATAATGATAAACCATGAAATTGATAGAAATAAAATAAAGATAATGATCATGAGCTTTTCTAATGGTTAGTTTATCTAGCGGTTGATAAACTAACCCTGACTTAGGGGAAAAACTTATTGAACCTTTTGGGTTTGTGTTTACATCTTTCCACCTGTCCACCTCTGTATCTCCTGGAATTGGTTTCTTCTTGGCTCCAGCTTGAACCGTCTCCACTAGCTTGGGAGTTCCATATATTACATATGACTTTTTTTAACTCACATGAAGGTTAGGTGTAAAAGGTGTTTTACATAAAAGAAACCTTGGGCACATAAGCCTTACATATTAATGACGAGAAGGCTCGCATGCCAACAAATTTAATTTAAATAAATAAGTTAAAAGAAACCATCCACACACAAAGGTATCAGTCTAGATCATGATCAACCATACATGTAACGATATTTACACATAAATAAAACTAGCATTCAATTCTTTAATCATTCTTATTTAAGATAAATCACCCTCCAATCAATTAATTACAATATTTAATTAATCAATACTTTTATCTTAAAACCTTTTCTGAATTTCCTTGAGATTATCATCCATAATAATTTTAAACAAATAAATTCATTTAATATTATCTTTGTACATAACTTGTACCTTGGAGGCAACCCGGTGAATTCTAATTCATAACTACCCAATGAGTAGAAATGAACATTACACAGATATTAAATTAAACACAAATATATAAAACACCTATCACGTGTTGTGCCTCATCTTTACACCTGCATGATGGTATACATCTCAAGGGTTTGTATAATATAATAATAAATTTTAATAAATCTGCATAATTTCGAAGAGTACACAGTGTGTAGTTTTAACTAAAAGATGTGTACTATTTTTCACCATCCATATGAAGTACATGCTTGGGGAAATGGTGTGAGTGTAATTTTGAAATATTTGGAGTACACAGTGTGTCCACTAGGCCACACACCATGTAGTTCCTCATTACACAGTCTCCAGCCAGGCATGCCATCTACGGGGTACATGGTCCAACCCTGACCTGAAGGGAATACACGTCGTGTCTAGTGGGCCACACAATGTGTAATCCAGAAACTGTGTGCCACCTGTTCTTGGTCAACACATGGAGTCCTGAAGGCTTAGACAAACTCCAATGACACGACTTGGTTTAGTGGACCAGAACTGGTGCATCGAACCTTGGCTACACAACATGTATTTTTGAATACATGTTGTGTGTTCTTGTATTGTACAGCTTGGAACCATTGGAACCTCTAGATGAGATCCTATGTTTTATTTTAATCAATATTAAAATTAAAGATCATTTATGTAAGGTAAACAAAAAATGAAAGAGGAGGAATAGATCTCGAGATTCAGATTTGTAGAATGAATAACTTGAATTGAAAAAACTAAATTATTAAATGCGTAAATCATCAACAAAATATTTAAATAATTATAAATTATGATGTAATCGCTCTTATACCACTTGAAGGTTCTGGGCGTAGTGGAATCATGGTTGGAACTGAACCCAACATTGATTTTTACCAAGATCAATGATTATTCCCACTACTAGAAACTAAGGCTTTACCAACGATTTGAAACCATTGGTAAAGGCTGCCAAATCGTTGGTATACTATATACCAATGGTTTGGAAAACCATTGGAAAGTAAGGCTTAAGGATATCCCATTACCAACAGTTTTAGTATAACTGTTGGGAAATGAAGTGTAATCCTAGAGTTTCCCAATAGTTTAAATAACCATTGGTATATAGTAGTATTCCCAACGGTTTGAAAACTGTTGGCAATACTGGAAGTGTAATCCCAGTTTCCCAAAAATTTTAATAACCATTGGTATATAGGATTATTTTATAATTTTCTTGTTTTACCAACGGTTTACTAAAACTGTTGGTAAAAATATTTACAGCACCATACCAACAGTTTTAGTAGACCGTTGGTATAGTGTAATACTAGAATTTGGAAGACCAACCACCTAAAATATCCTCCACTACTGAATACACTCTTAACAGCAACAAAACCACTGTACACTCAACTACATACACCTAAATACACTCTTAATAGAAAAAACACCTGCTACAGCACACAAAAGCACATAAAAATAGGATACTCTTATAACCATGGAATGTAACACAATTATAATCATGTATATGAACCCAATTACCCTATGAAATACAGAATTAATAATTGAATTATCAATTGAATACATGTAGAATGAATTATGTAATTAATTATTAATTATGAATCAATAAAACATACAAAATTAATTATGTTGCATTCAGAATTCCGAATACGTTTGGTCGGTTTTCCGTATACTAGTTATTTTTACATAAAATGGTGTCCATTTTTTTAAAAAAAATACATACACTTGGAGTGATATCGGCCACACCGTGCCCCGGATTGAGGTGGGATTCACTTATACACGCCACAAAAGACTCATGAATCATTTTCATAAAGTATCAACTGAATCTAAATGCGTTTGTTTGGTTTTCCGTATGTCGGTTGTTGTTTTCACTTAAAATGTTTTCCATTTCAAGTAAAGGTGAGATACGTTGAGTGGTTTCAGCCACACTGTACCTCAGATTGAGGTGGGGTTTACTCGTACACATCACATACGACCTATGGATCTTTGTGATAAAGTATCAACAAAATCCGAATATGTTTGGTCAGTTTTCCGTATGCCAATTTTTTTACTTAAAATGATGCATATTTTAAACAAAAGAGAGACAGTTAGAGTGATACCAGCCACACTACACCACGTATTGAGGCAGGGTTGACTCTTACATGTCACATATGACCCATGTATTGTTTTCCTAAATTTTCAATAGAATCTGAATGTGTTTGGTCAGTTTTTTCTATGTCAGTTGTTGTTTTCACTTAAAATGATGTCCATTTAAAACAAAAGAGAGACACTTTGAGTAGTGTCGGGCACACCGTGCCTCATATTGAGGCAGGGTTGACTCTTACACATCACATATGACCCATGGATCATTTTCCTAAATTTTCAACAGAATCCGAATGCATTTGGTCAGTTTTCCGTATTTCAATTGTTATTTTCACTTAAAATGACGTTCATTTTAAACAAAAGAGAGACACTTTGAGTGGGGTTGGCCACACCATGATTTGAATTGAGGTGGGGTTGATTCATACACATCACCTATGACCGATGGATCGTTGTCCTAAAATTTCAACAGAATCCAAATGCGTTTGGTCTATTTTCCGTATGTCGGTTTTTGTTTTCACTTAAAATGATGTCCTTTTTAATCAAAAGAGATACATTTTGAGTGGTGTTGGCCACACCGTGCCTCAGATTGAGGCATGGTTGAATTTTAAACGTCACAAATGACCCATGGATCGTTTTACTAATGTATCACCAAAATCTGAATGTGTTTGGTTGGTTTTTTGTATGCCAGTTATTGTTTTCACTTAAAATCATGTCCATTTCAATTAAAAGTGAGACAGTTTGAGTGTTTCCGACCACACCAGCCCTCAAATTGAGGCAAGGTTGACTTTTACATGTCATAAATGACCCATGAATCATTTTCCTAAATTTTCAACCGAATCTGAATTACTTTGGTTGGTTTTCCGTATGTCAGTTGTTGTATTCACTTAAAATGATGTCCTTTTGAAAAAAAAGAGAGACACTTTGAGTGGTTCCAGCCACACCATGCCTCAGATTGAGGCGGGGTTGACTCTTACACATCAAAAATTACCCATGGATCATTTTCCTAAATTATCAACACAATCCAAATGTGTTTGGTTGGTTTTCCATATGCCAATTGTTTTTACTTAAAAGTGTATCCATTTTAAATAAAAGAAAGACACTTTGAGTGGTACCGACCACACCGTGCCTCATATTGAAGTGATCTTGACTCTTAAACATCACAAATTACCCATGGATCCTTTTTCTAAAGTATCAACAGAATCCAAATGTGTTTGGTCAGTTTTCCGTATGTCAGTTGTTGTTTTCACTTAAAATGTTGTCCATTTCAAAGAAAAGTGAGACACTTTGAGTTGTGTGGCCACACCACAGGTTGGATTTAGCAGGGTTGACTCGTACACATCAAAAATGACCCATAGATCTTTTTCCTAAAGTTTCAACAGAATACAAATGATTTTGGTCAGTTTTCCTTATGAAAGTTGTTGTTTTCACTTAAAATGATGTCCATTTTAAACAAAAGAGAGACATTTTGAGTGGTGTTGGCCACACTGGGACTCGTATTGAGGCGAGGTTGACTTTTACATGTCAAAAATGACCCATGGATCGTTTTCATAAAGTATCAACACAATCCGAATGTGTTTTTTTGGTTTTTCGTATGCCAGTTGTTGTTTTCACATAAAATCCTATCCATTTCAAATAAAAGTGGGACAGTTTGAGTGGTGCCGACCACACTGGCCCTCAGATTGAGGTAGGGTTGACTCATAAACGTCACAAATTACCCATGGATCATTTTCCTAATGTTTCAATAGAATCCTAATGCCTTTGGTTAGTTTTATGTATGTCAGTTGTTGTATTCACTCAAAATTTTGTTCTTTTGAAACAAAAGAGAGACACTATGAGTGGTTCCGGCCACAAAACACCTCAGATTGAGGTGGAGTTGACTCTTACATGTCAGAAATTACCCATGTATCATTTTCCTAAAGTATCAACACAATATAAATGTGTTTGGTGGGTTTTTCGTATGCCAGTTGTGTTTACTTAAAAGAGTATCTATTTTAAACAGAAGAAATACATTTTGAGTGGTATCGGCCACACCGTGCCTCATATTGAGGAAGAGTTAACTCTTATATGTCACAAATGATACATGGATCCCTTTCCTAAAGTATCAATAGAATCCTAATGCATTTGGTCAGTTTTCTATATGCCAGTTGTTGTTTTCACTTAAAATGTTGTCCATTTCGAAGAAAAGTGAGACACTTCGAGTGGTGTCGGCCACATCGTGCCTCATATTGAGGCGAGGTTTACTCATACATGTCAAAAATGACCCATGGATTGTTTTACTAAAGTTTCAATATAATCTAAATGCATTTGATTGGTTTTCCGTATACCAGTTGTTGTTTTCACTTAAAATGTTGTCCATTTTAAACAAAAGAGAGTCACTTTGAGTGGTGTCGGCCACACCGCACCTCATATTGAGGCAGATTTGACTCTTACACATCACAAATGACCCATGGATCATTTTAATAAAGTACCAACACAATATGAATGCATTTGGTTAGTTTTCCATTTGCCTGTTGTTTTTTTCAATTAAATACTATCCATTTCAAATAAAAGTGAGACAGTTTGAGTGTTGCCGGACACACCGGCCCTCAGATTGAGGTAGGGTTGACTTTTACACGTCACATATGACCCCTGTATTGTTGTCATAAATTTTCAACAGAATCTGAATTCCTTTGGTTGGTTTTCCATATGTCACTTGTTGTATTCACTTAAAATGATATCCTTTGGAAACAAAAGAGAGATACTTTGATTGGTGTCGGCCACACTGCTCCTTGTATTGAGGTAGGGTTGACTCATACACATCAAAAATAACCCATGGATATTTTTCCTAATGTATCAACACAATCCGAATGCATTTGGTTGGTTTTCCGTACGCCAATTGTTTTTACATAAAAGAGTATCAATTTTAAACAAAATAAAGACACTTTTAGTGGTACCGGCCACACCCTGCCTTGGATTGAGGCGGGGTTGACTCTTACATGTCAAAAATTACCCATGGATCTTTTTCCTAAAGGATCAATAGAATATGAATGTGTTTGGTTAGTTTTCTGTATTCTAGCTGTTGTTTTCACTTAAAATGTTGTCCATTTCAAAGAAAAGTGAGACACTTTGAGTGGTTTTGACAACACCACACCTCATATTGAGGTGGGGTTTACTCTTACACGTCATAAATTAACAATGGATCATTGTGTTGATGTATCAACACAATATGAATGTGTTTGGTCAGTTTTATGTATGCCAATTGTTGTTTTCATTTAAAATGTTGTCCATTTCAAATAAAAGTGTGACACTTTGAGTGGTACCAGACACACCGTGCCTCATATTGATGAGGGGTTGACTCTTAGATGTCAAAAACTACCCATGGATCATTTTTTTAAGTATCAACACAATACGAATGCGTTTGGTTGGTTTTCGGTATGCCAGTTGTTGTTTTCACTTATAATGTTGTCCATTTCAAATAAAAGTAAGACACTTATAGTGTTACCGGCTGCAATGTGCCTCGGATTGAGGCGGGGTTTACTCTTACACGTCACAAATGACTCATGGATCATTTTCTAAAGTTTCAACAGAATCCGATTGCGTTTGGTTGGTTTTTCATATGCCAGTTTTTGTTTTCACTTAAATTGTTGTCCATTTCAAATAAGAGTGAAACACTTTGAGTGGTATCGGCCACACCGTGCCTCAGATTGAGGTGAGGTTGACTCGTACATTCCAAAAATGACTCATGGATCATTATTCTAAAGTATCAACACAATCCGAATCCATTTGGTTGGTTTTTCGTATGTCAGTTGTTGTTTTCATTTAAAATGTTGTCCATTTCAAATAAAAGTGAGACACTTTGAGTGGTACCGGCCACACTATTCCTCGGTTTCAGGTGGGGTTGACTTGTACACATCACTTGGGAAATTTTAGTGTCTTCAAGTGTGAATTGAAGATTTTAGTGAGTATAATCCTCTCCTTGCTTCCTCTTTTCGATTAGGGTTTTCACTCTTCTCTCATCTTCTTCCGAAGCTCTAAAACCCTCTTTTCCATTGGGATTTATGGTGAATCTTGAAGAGAGCTTAGATTAGGATCCAGGGTCCATGGATAAGGGTTGGGGCGATGTTCGGGGGACTGTCTGGGGTCCAGGGAGGATGGTGGTGGTCTGGGGGGCTGTCCAGGGTCGAGGGAGGAGGGTGGGGAGGGGGGCTGTCTGGGGTCGAGGGAGGAGGGTGGGGGGGGTGTTGTCCGGGGTCCAGGAAGGAGGGTGAGTAATGTATCTAAAACTTTATCTAGGTATCATACATCTAATTATTATAGGACTACGAACCTCTGTGGGGTTTCGTCCCAGAGAAGGGCCAAATCACGGCATTACCACAGCGTGATCGCAGCGTGACCGCGTCATGACCACGACATGTTGTCCCAGTCCAGTGATATTCGCGGGGTAGCATCTTCCATCCAGGAGAAAAGGGATAAGGAGGAGGCGGGGAAACATTCCTGTCGTCGCCTCCCTCACCATTTAGTATGGGTGGGTAATGTATCTAAAACTTTATCTTGGTATCATACATTGAATTCTAACTTGACTGTGAACCGCTGTGGGGTGTCGTCCTGGAGTAGGGCCAAATCACGGCATTACCATGGCGTGACCATGGCGTGACCGCATCATGACCACGAAGTGACCGCGCCGTGTTGGACAGGTCCAACAACATTCTCGGGGCATTATCTTCCGGCCAGGAGCGAAGGGAGCGGGAGGAGGCGGGGCAACATTTCGGTCGTCGCCTCCCTCCCCATTAACTATGGGTGGGTAATGTATCTAAAACTATATCTAGGTATCATATATCAAATTCTTACAGGACTGCGAATTGTCGTAGGGTGTCGTCCTAGAGCAGGGCCAAATCACTCCGCGACATGACCGCGACATGTTGTCCCGGTCCAGTGACATCCGAGGGGTAGCATCTTCTGGCCAGGAGCGAAGGGAGCGGGAGGAAGCGGGGAAAAATTCTGGTTGTCGCCTCCCTACCCATTAACTATGGACGAGTAATGTGTCTAAAAATCTATCTAGTTATCATACATCAAATTCCGACAGGAATGCGAACCACCGTGGGGTGTCGTCCTAGAGCAGGGCCAAATCACGGCATTACAGCGGCGTGACCGCGGCGTGAAGGCGGCGTGATCACGGCGTTACTGCAGTGTGACTACAACGTGACCATGGCATGACTCTGGCGTGTTGTCCCAGTCCAACAACATCCGCGGGGTAGCATCTTTCAGCCAGGATTCCAAATAAATCCTATGTAGTTGTCATTCACATTATAGAAACTGATCTTATGTTATAAAAAACTGACTTCTGAATTGGGATTGTGGTATGATAAAGATATATATTTTATATTCGTTGTTTTTAAAAGTGGTAAAAGGTAGTTGAAACTACTTATTGAGAGTAAAATTATGTAGGTGTATTACTTATCAATGGTATATTCATTTCTTGTAACTCTAATTATAAAACATCAGTCACCTTGAGAATAATAGATTTTGAGTATGTTTTAACATCTCAGGATGCAACACAAATCTTATGTGAGAATTCATATATGTAAAAAAATTATGTGTGCATCGAGGCCCGGAAAACACCCCAAATAGTGTTAAGATGAAGCTTATGGTGGGGAGCACCATAATCTTGACAGGTGTTAAACAATGACACCGTCAGTGTTTTTAGATATATAGGCTCGAGTAAACACCCAAAGGGGTGGCCAAGAGGCCAAGAAAACACCTAAAACAGGTTTCTCCATAAGAGAAGGTCACAACGGACATGATAGAACTAATAAAATGTTTAATATGTTATATCAAGGGATCTTCAGAAGGTTGTAGTGAGCGGAACAATGATGTAACGTCTAAAGGGAAACGAAATGACAGAAAAGAATCAAACACCCTAAACTATCACTGTTACTTTTCGTAGATAGTGCACCTCCATTGGAGGGGTTTTATTATAAAAACATGACTTTATTTATTAAATGAAGCAATTATATTAAAGAACACTTATTCTAGATATGCAATTCAATATAATTAAGAAGAATTAAGAAAGAATCTAAATTCAATTTAAGGAATGTTTAAATTAAAGAGGCTACGAGAGGGACTCTACCTCAAGGTGGAACCAAGCCATCCACCTCAGCTCTTGGAGCTTTCTAACTAAAATATTTTTCTCCTCCACTAGGTATACGCACCTTCACACACATGCAAGGACACCAAGCCCCTATGCGCACACTTGCATGGACATGAGCATGTGCAAGTGGATCCTTCCACATATTCTTATATGCATATATTAGTCTCCACATACCTGTGTATGCATTTATATATATATATATAAATATACATGGGAACACCTAGCCCCATACATGCATAATCACTTCCATGGGTGACTATACATGTAACGGGGGAACCCACATACATATACTTACTTACCTATGCACATGCAGGCGAGTCTCCCTTGACTTGGCGACTCGAAACGAATTAGTAGGGATCAATGCACTACACAAAGGATATTAAGAACCTTAAAACACATGAACGACGCTACATAACTAGTGAGAAACCAACCAATGGAATTAAAGCCTTACCCAGATTGGCATCGGAGAACCAAATCCACTCGAACCAACATGAAATGATCCAACGCCCTACCGAGAACATAATATGGAGTAAAAAACACTAAATAACCAAATACATGAGGTGTGAGACAAGTAGTAACCATAGAATATTACCTCAGATCAAAGTTGGTGGACTAAATTGATCAGAACTCCTTCTGGCACCCTTCGTTGAATATAACTACCATCCATCCATAGAAATCACTCAAAGATCTAAGTGACCAATGTGATAAAGAAAATAAAATAAAAACTAAACTAAAACATACCTGTCTCTTTTGACTATACCTATCACAGCCCAACATATAAGTACCACAGTGCCCCATGGGTTAAATCATGTTCCTTCAAGAAAAAGGTAAATAGATAAATGTTTCAAAATGATACTATGAAATATTACATTCCTATTAATTAACAATTACTCTTCCTATTAATGGTTTATAATCAATTTGGCACGAGTTTCAACTTAGTTTGGTTTTGTTCGATACAAGGGATGAAGTCTTATTATTCTTGGTCTTTATGTTTACACATGAGATATTTATTTAAAAATGATGCATGTATTTGTCATTATTATTTATGGTTTTATTTCTTAGCCTATTTCCATGGGGCCTATCCACATGAATAATTCTTGGAATTTAGGGTTCAGTTGAAATTTATGCACTTTAATGTGATTGATATCACTAACGATGAGGATTTAGATCAAGTAAAATATTCCTAAGAGGATGGGGCCTTGTAGTGATAGGTGTGGCAATTGTACATCTAGAGTTTGATGAGGAAATACTTATGGGGATGGATCAGAATCTTGGTAGATTCTTAGAGTTGGATGGTCCCTCTAAGTATATAAAATGTATTATGAAAGGTTTTACTCCATTTAATGATTCAAGAGTTCAACTAAAGAGATGAAGAATGAGATGCTAGTGTGGGTATTGGGTATTGTCAGACAGATTGACATTATAATGCCAAGAGGCTTTGTGTGATTTAGCATAGTATGAACCTGGTTAGTGGGTCTGGGTTATAATACATGATTTTGATGAGGTTCTTGACCGGATTATTGAGAATATAATGTAGATGGGTTCGACACGATGTGATTCTGTGACTAAAAAAATCATAAGATGAATAATCCTCTTTGTCTAGTTGGATGATGAGATGTGCATCGAGGCATGGGATAATCCTCGAGAGATGAGTCTAGACTATGTGACTGAGAGCATATACTAGGATAGGTTTGATAGGATTGGGTGAGTGGAGAACCCATGAGAGGATGATACGATGTATGGAGACTCTTGGGGTTATTTATGCTATCTCATGGAGACACTTGGGGTTATTTAATGACTCCAAAATACTCAAAAAATGTTCCCACACAATGTTTTAGAAAAACAATTCCATCTCATGGAAGACCCCAAGGCTCCTCTATCTTCCAATGTTTCCTCACACTCACACCTCATGGTATTATAGTATAGAAGTGATCTATGTCAACTAGTCAGGATATCATCACTACCCTCCATCCATAGAAAAAAGTAAAATACCTAAGTGGACAATGAGATAAAGAAAATAAAATAAAAACTAAACAAAAACATACTTGTATCCTGTGACTATACATGTCACCGCCCAATATATAAGAACCACACCGCCCCATTGGTCAAATCATGTTCTTGCAAGAAAGGAGGAAACAGTTCCATTTAATAATCTCTTCATTTTTCATTATGTTCTTTATATAGAACATTGTTGGAAACACCATACTAGTACACATAGCCATTGAATATGCACCTATGCTACATTATTTGAGTTAAAGATTGTGCACATAACCCTCTTCACTATGGAAAGAACCTCATAGGGACCACAATAAATGTTTAGTAGTTGATCCTACTCTTGAACCTAGTTGGCCACCAGTCCATGAACCAGATGGTCTACTTGGTCATGAGGGTGTAAACCATTTCATTATACTATACTAAGAATAATGGTGTTGGTATCTTTTCTACCAGCAATGGGAATTTCTCAAGTCTTGAGTGCCAATAGACTTCAGTTCCTAAGTTAATGGCCCCTTAACTATCTGTATATGTCAAGGGGTGTCTCCCATGGGTGTCTTGTGGTGTGTAGTGTCAATCTATGATTTCTGTGGTGCTTCTATATTCTGTGAAATGTTTATTTCATGGTTAGTTTAATAAATTAATTAGTCAATTAGAAAATACACCCAAAGTAAATAGAGATATACCCACTTTTTATAGAGAATACCATCCAAATAACAAACTCAGAAATTCGAGACCAACATTTTACATTACAAATTCAAATTACATAATATATACATCACCAACTTATGTTTTATGAACCAATCAATTAAAGGGAAATAAACTCCTCACAATAAACCATAAAATCTCATATAACATCACTCACCTCCAATTTACCCACATCATTGTACATCTTAATGATGATACAACCTCATCACATATATATCATGATTAAAAAACAAAATCCAACATGGTATAAGGTCTGATAATAGTCTATAGAGTAAAATATCTGTTTTTTAAAAAATGATGAACTTTTTATTGAATGCACTATTCGAATGAATCGAATACAACCTGTGAATCTAACCCAACATTTCTGGAAGACATTATTTTGAAAAAAATTACAATTTACCCAATAATTCACCACACCATGAGTTGGTTACTACCCAAAAATCTAGAAATACACGATTAATATGATTGGTTATCTTAACTATTAACCTAACAATGCATTCCTTGTTGCCTCTTTTTTAAAAAAAAAGAAGAGTAATTATTACCTGAAATTACCCATAAAAAACCCTGGAAAAAGGAGAGGGAGCTGAGAGAGGGGGACGTCCCACGGGGTGTTCGGACATGGGGGGTATTGCGCGTGATTGGAGAGGGGGACGGGGGACGTCAGAGGAGGAGATTGAGCCAAGAGGGGAGGGGGATGTCGCCAAGAGAGGGAGATGAGAGGGGAGGGGGGAACGTCGCTGAGAGATGATAGGGGAGGGGGATGTCGTCATTGGATAAGGAGCCAAGAGCGGAAGGGGAACATTGTCGGAGGAGAGGGAGGGGGCCGGGAGGTGGAGGTGGAGGCCGAGAGGTGGAGGCGGAGGCCGGGAGGCAGAGGCGGAGGCCGGGAGGTGGTCAAGGTCGGGGAGGGGAGGAGTGCGTAAGGATGAAATGTCGCAAGGGATCCCTAAATTGGGTATCTTTTTTCCCACAGGTTAATAAAAACCGTGATTAATAGTTTTCTTTCCCAACGATTTTCTCAAACCATTGGGAAAACCCAACATATAACAACCTATGCCAACAGTTTACTATAACCTTTGGTATAGGTTCTTTTTCCCAATGGGTTTTCTAAACTGTTGGGAAAAAAGTGTTGGTACAGGCTTGATTTCCAGTAGTGTCCGGGATCAATACGATGATAAATGCCCATCTCCACATAATAGAATCAACGATTTAGATAATGAAGGAAGAGACCTGAAACCTTTTGAGAGGATCTTTCGCATCATGTTTATAATTAATTTAATTAATTTCATAAATAAAATAATACATGGATCTTCATTATTTTCTTCGTTGATGATGTGGATCATCAGGAATAACCCTTCGGGATTATCTTTTTGTGCATGAAAGGATCTAAACTAGAATCTCTCTAGTGGTGATCCACACGTGCTCTGATGGCCTCTGATCGACACCACTCATTCTTTGAGTGCTAGCACGATGAATCGAGTGTCTTGTGTCGGTCATTCTGGATCGCTTTTTCTTCATCCATGAATAATGTCTCTCATTCTTGAGAGGGGAGAGAAGATCATTCAAGAGAGAAATTGTTTAGCTTAATAATTCTCAATTCATCGGGTGTGCGGTTCTATACAAGGCACAATAGGTGTATGTGTCTATTTATTGACATGGGCCTTCAGTTACAATATTTAATTGCGTAACAACAATTAAACACATTCATAAACTTAGAGAAAACTCATTTTATTAATAATAATATCGTTTCATTATTTATGGTACGCCAACTTGTGCAAAACGAAATTATAAATAAAATTCCACGTCACAAAATAATAGCAAGGTTATTTTAATTTGGGCCAACTAGCTAAATAATTATTTATCATCTTACAAATAATTATTTTACTACCAGACTAGATTTAGCCCTCTTGAACTTCACTTCCATTTATTTAACTCTCTAATAAATAAATAAGTAATTTATTCTCTTAATTAAATATTTCATTTACCAAATAGTAAATAAATATTTATTAAATGTTTAATAAAATAAATAAATATATTTTACCCACAATCTGGTGACTAAATATTTATTTAATTTATGCAACCATTTCAACTTGAATAAAATTATTCCATTATCTTGATAATATTATTTATTAATTAAATTATAATATAATTTAACTGAGACCACAAAAAACACTTAGTGTGTGACCCTCTAGGATTATTTCTCATCGGCATCAGGGAGGCTTGCCAAAAGTCCAAGAGTACTGTCTAGAAATGGGTCAAGGCACCCAAGAGAAAAAACTTAAAGTCGTAACAACAAAATCTACATACAAACACTCACTGTGTAATATAACCCCTTTGTCTCAACATCTCATAAAGCAGGTTTCATGATAGTGTCATCAAATTTTATGCTTGATACGTCGTTCATTGACAACTTGAAATAAACTCATTGTTGCACAATGGCCATGCAATTTTGCGCAAAAGTTCTATTTCAATCAAAGGGTCGAGATTTCAACTTCTATAAATTGAAGGGACAAATCTGTCCTCAACTTATCCATTAAAAACATGCCACTTATGTGCACCTAACACACCATACATTCATCAAACTGGCTGTGTGACAGATTTTGTCAGTACATCAAAGTGCGTGTGTCTTGACACGTATTTATGATAATATTAAAGTCTAAGGATAATTACACATGCTTGAATATAGAAATATATGATGACACCGAAACATGCAGAATTCCTACTAGAGGGTTTGTTCTCATAACCTATTGTCTTGGAGATTACCAAGTGAGAACTTCAGGAGAGGAAATCTCATCTACTTATGAGTACTCACACCTGACGGTATGCATGCTATGTGTCCCATCATTGTATGTCATCCAACCATAGAAATATATTTAAGAATATTGTTATATCATTTAAAGATTCTCATCATAGCAGAAAACTTCCATGACCTTATCAATGCAACAAATACTCTAGGACATTATTAAATCATAGTCATACAGATCAATGAAAAATATGTAATAATATGTTTAATATTTAAAAAAATTAAATTTCAATGTAATAAAAGTACAACTAGTTGGTTATAGGACACCAACTCTTGCAAAAATACCAAAACCATTTCTCTATGGAGTTTCTCAAGGGGGATAAATTCAAGAGGTAAAATCCTATTTCTTTTCTTTTTAATTTATTTTCAACTTATTTTATTTTATTATTCTATACTCACTTCCACTTATCCAAGTTGAATGATAAATCTAGTATCAATTATATACTATAATTTTATTATTTTAATGGAGGTTTCATCACCAAATTACTTCCTCTCTCTCTCACTCTCTTATTCTAAAAATCAAATCATCAGTCGTGATATGTCAATTATTGACGTCGTGGATGATGCATTTTCATTTTACTTTAATTCCTTTAAGGATATTAATAAAACCACTATAATGTTTGATAAATAATATAAAATTTATGTAATAACCCTTTTTATGTTATAGAATTAACTTATATAAACAATAATAAATAATGGAACAAAACTAGTTTGTGATGCTTGAAAAAACGCAAAAAAAATATTAATGACTATCACTAAACTTTTATCTAATGATTTATTATTATAAAATTTAACCAAATGATATATATAACCATTTAAAAAACATTATTTTCATTTATAAAATATAATTTCAATTCTAGATATTTATAAAAAATATACATAAACTTCCATACTCATTTAAGTGAAATGATCATGAAAACCAATAAAATGAACACTCTAGAATGATGGGATTGAACTCTATATCTCATATAAAAGGCTGTAAATGAACTTAATAAAATTATAAAAAACCAAATAAAAATATAAGTGGTTATGGATATTGTAATTAATGAATATATTTTATTATATTGGATATTAAAGTGATGAGAACTTTTAGACATAAGGTAAGATGATTCCCAAACCCAACTCTCTTCCATTGGGTTTTTTCCCTTTCACTACATTTTTAGTATGTATATTTCATTAATGTTCATTAAATATAATTTAATTATCCTTACCATTTTTATGGATATACATGTTTTCAATATTATTTTAAAACAAATGAAAAAACTTTTCCAGAAAAAACTCTTCTTTTAAAAATACAACTTTTACTTCTCATGAGATTGTTTATTCCTCACTCAAGGTTGATGATTGTTATAATAATAATGTTATTCCATATTTATTTTGGGAGACCCAAGTATTATTCATTAATTTATGATTTTTTAAATGAAACCCATTCCTTTCCATGAGTTATTTTATATCCAAGATTGATATATGTTCTGTGTGGCATGCATGATAATGTAAATGTAATGATGTGATAGGTGTGCCCTGAACTATATAGTGATTATAAATGTTATGATGTGATGGGTTTTCCTAGAATTATATAGTCATCCAATTAATTTTTTAATGTGATGAATCTCATGAGGTAAAGTGAAATATTCCTAAACATGATGCTGGATTTCTTCACAACTATGTGTGGTAGATGACCACTAAGACACGATGTTTCATTTTTTATGCACTGACACATTCCATGAATTTATCTAATTAATCCTTTAATTATTATGATTATGATACTATGATTATGTTGTGATTCTGATGATTATTCTCACCCATTTTTATATTTATTCATGTTCTTATCTATCCTCTTACCGGGCTTTTATCTCACCACTTCTTTTGATGTATATCCTCAAGTAAATACTTTTACTAAGAAGAACATGGGGGACAATAAGAATATAGATAAGAAGTAATTAAATAAATTTTTAGGTTTTATTTTGAAAATATTATGTATTCCCCTAATTTTACCAAGACACTAAACCTTTGGATCCTAGTTTTGTAACACTATTATGTTGTTCATCTTTAAAATGATGTAATAGTCATGTAAGAAAATGTAGGGTCTCTATATTAATATAAATACATATATACTGAATATATGTTATATTTAAATAATATTTTACATTCTAGTGATGATAAAACCATGATCTAATTAAGAGGAAAAAAAATAACAAGTCAAAACATTCTAAAAAAACAAGGAAATTGACACCTGAAACAATGAAGATAATGAAAGATTATTAAAAAACATGTGATAAGTTGTTATAAAAGGATCATATATGATATTATTAATACTAATATGGTTTTTTATAAGTTAATAACATGATTAAAACCTTTAAATAGGAGGTTAAAGCGCATTCAACCAAAATGAAGCTTAAATTAAGGGGTTTCGTTTGAATTTACATTCCAATTGTGACTTATTTATTATTATGCACCAATTTACTTCTATGTGGTGTATATACTACCTATTTTTAATTTAATATCAAAATTAACGCATAATACATGGTATTTTAAGTTTCAATTTGAGTTATCTCATTCAAGGGGTTTTTACATGAAAATTACCAAGTGGTAAAAGTTATCTTTGTAGTCTCACTTTCTTTTGTGATTGTTAACTTTCACTTAAAAAAAATCATTTCTAAAAAATCATTTTTCATTTTAAATTAAATTTATAATAAGTATTTATATTATTGTGTGATGGATATGATTATTTCCTAAACTATATACCATTTTTTATATTACATTCACTTTGACAGTTATTTGATTAATTGGGCAAATATCGATAAATCTGCATCCTTTACTCGATACAAATATTTGATAAGGAACATTTTTTATGAATTGAATTGATTATTAGATATATTTTTAATTATTCATACATGTATTAAATTGGTTGGGGACTAGTTAATGTAATCCCTTTGATGCATCAGCAGTCTCATGTGACGAATTAGTATGCTAAATCAGATGAGTTTCTACCCATATACTTAAACTGTCTTGAGGATAAATGTTCAGAGTAACTATCATGAGGATATATCTTGATATTTCAGATTTAAAAAATTAGTCATTCCATAATTATTATTATTCTATGTGATTTTTCGATTAGTTAGAATATCCATTGTCAAGTTTCAAGCTCATGTCATTATTTATATGAAATTATTTGATCATATTTTCTTCTTTCTATATTATGATCAAGTTATTGGTTAATTTCATTGTGTTTCAGTAATTTACCTTTCCATTATAATAATTATTTATTTATTCATGATACATTACACTATACACAACCCTTACTGATCATTTGAGATCACCCTTATTTCATTTCCTTTCCCCAGGATATGAATATGAGTTCTTCGAATGAGTTTCAAGGATGATGAGATTTGTTTTTTATAATATATTTTATCTTCCAAATGTAAAGTGGGTATCATGTTTGTTATATGGATTTCTAAAAATTCTAAACTATTTAGTCTTTTTTGATTTGAATCTTCTATCAATGAAAATGTAATAAGGTGAGGCACTGGCTTTGGTCGACTGGGGTCGGGGTCGTTACACGCTGTGTATTGGTTTAGGCTAAGGCCTAGCATAATATGTGATGTGTCTACCTAGTGATATCCACTAGACCCTGGCCTATTATAGGCTATCTTGGGGTGGTACACTCGATTGACCACCACCTAGGAGGGGCCTCACTAGGTTGGGTCATGCCATTCTCTAAGGTCATTGGCCTCATGGAAGACCCCTAGGGGCTTCCTACTCACTGCTAATCCCACCATGTACTCGATAAAATCCCACCAGATACATGGTTTCATATGTCATTTTGGAAAATGTCCAGAAATCAGGACCAAATTCCTAAAACTGACTCTCATCCCTCCACCAACTCCCCAAAGACCCCATATATACTTAATTACACTAGTTTAGACCGATGAGAGACCCAAAATCCATCATCTAAAAAACCTATACTATTAAAACTAGTTATAAAATTATTTATTTACCATGAAATGACTTTACATTCTATGTACAAATATTATTTTGGATCAACTAACTATTGAATGAACCAAGGAAATTAACCATTAGAAAAATAATGTTTAGTTATTTGATAAATAGTTATAACAGAAAGGGTTTATTCAATCAAATTTTAATAATGGAATAATCACTTATTAATTTCTTTTTGGATTTAATTATCTCTTGATCATAGATTTATGAACACTCTGTGTGCTCATTATTCATAGCTATTTAATTTAGCTTAGTTTTAGATTTGATTTAATATTTCTTAATTATTTCATATTTAATTCCATTCAAGAGATTCATGCTAAGTATCTAAGTATTTGTGGGTTCAACATCATACTAGTGACTTACTATGCTTTAGTAGTTAGTAGATAAAAAAAGTAATTAAAATTCAAAATGTGATACCCTATAGAAATTAATGATTCCCCCTAGGTGTCACATTTCATCTCCTAATCCATCTAACCCCATCATATTTTAGGTGAGAAAATAATATGTATTGAGATAATTTATGTGAGTGGAAGAGATGATTGAAAGGGTGTTAGATAATATGGTAGACATTAAAAACCCAAACCCACACACCTTCATGCCCACCAAGAAAGAGAACAAAAACACATAATAATTTAAGTGAAAAAAATCATGAACACTAAATCCACTAATGTGATCAACACCATGAGTTAGTAACCCACCACCATGGGAATAAAAGAGGCATGGTTGAGAGAACAAATATAAATTTAGAAAAAGAGAGAGGGAGAGAATGAGATACTAAATTAAAGATAAAAGTGAAAATATTAGAATTATAGAATAGAAATTACAAAAGAATAAAATAATATAATACTATATGAAACCTAGTAAATTTGGGGAAATGATTTAAAGGGAACCTATATATATGAGGGTTTATTACAAATTTATAGGCTCAATAACTCTTTCTATAGAATTCAACATGCATGGGATTCTCTCCACATAAGGTTGTCTGAGAGTAGTGATGATTCTACATAGAAATATTTGAGATTATTATTAGTTTTTTTCATTTTATATTATCACATGATCCTCCTTAAAAGATATATGGAACATCCATTCAACCATTACAAAATTTATAAAGGTATAAGAAATAGAATTTTTCTTTCTGTACGACACTACATGTATGCATCCATGTATGTTGGTGATCAATCCCAAAACAATTATCAATATTCATAAATATTATTAAGTACACTCTTATTATATTAATACTTCATTTGGTGTATTGAATGTGTTAAAAGTGGGAGGTAATGTGATATAGGGGATAAAAATTCATCAAAGATGGTTAATAATATGTTAGAGGCTAAGGATATGTCAGTATGGGTTATGGGTGTGTTGGATTTTTTGAGTGAATTGGGAAGGGATTAGAAGGATCTTGAGAGTTAGGGCTACATTAGGAGAGGTTTATCTTACCATAGAGTTTATGATTCGTTAAATTATTATATTGAAGATAATGACATGAAATAATGAAATTTCTTTATCCCAAATCAAAAATAAGGTTAGGCAGGCACACGGTCAAGATAGATACTTGAGGGTATTCTCTTTTTTATAGAGATAGAGTGTGTGTACCTGTATTCTACCACAGTGAGATCTTTATATTTTCCCATGGGGTTTTACACCTCTATTTGGGGTTTTTTTCCAATTTATATCTAGTGTCATTTATTTCTGTATTTTTACACTTCATTTTATCTCCAAATTATCAACACACTAGTGGGACAATCATTTTTAGTCCCAAAAAGTGGTATCATAGAGAGGTTCTGGCTCAATTCTATGCAATTTTTTGGGTATTAATAATTCTCATAAATTTGATTATTATTTTTGAATGAAATTGTAGTTGATATTTCACATCAGAACAAACTTATTTAGATTAATAAATACACCAATTTTAAATAGTGGATGTTCTAGGCTAACAACATTTCTAGATGGTGGAGAAATATGAAATAAATAAATTCATTATGAATTATTTTCCATTGTGAAAAAATAAAGATGAATGTAGTGCTATGAAAGGATAATATCCTATATATGATTGGTACATGGATAGAAAGTGTGAAGATGTAATGTGGTTATAGTGGGATCCAAAATCATGACATGGATGGAAATGTTGTGAGTACTTATGGAAGTGATGAAATTCTAGTCAGTAAAGAAACAAAAACTATTAGAGTCAGATATCATATCAATGATTCATGGATAATAGACTTGGGAGAAACATAGAACATGACATCTCGATGGAAATGGTTTGATTAGTATAAAACTACACGAGAAGGACATGTGTATATAGGGAATGATCACACCTTGAATATCATATGAATAAGTTCTATAAAAATGAAGATGCATGATCGTATTATTTGAACCATACAAGGAGCACACCATGTGAACACCCTAAAGAAGAAAAAATTTTCTTTGGGATAATTTTATGATATCAAATGTAATAATCACATTGAGAATAGATTTATGAGAACTATGAAGGGTTTTCTTGTGTTTATGATGGAGTAGAAGAAATTGAAGAACATTTATGTTCTTATGGGTAAAACTGTAAGGGGGAAGAGATAGTTTTTGCACCAACTACCTTGATTAAGGCATTGCTAAAGTTATGACATAAGAAGATTAGTCATATATATATGTATGTTTCTTGAATATTATTACTGATCATAATTTTCATCTTATCCTTATAAATTTATGATTACCATTTTTTAGAATTGTGTTTTGAGAAATGAATATAGGTTGAAGTTCAGGATGTCAACATCAAGAAGCTAGGAGATATTATAATTGATCCATTACAATGTTTGGAAAACATTGGTTATATCTATAGGGGAAGCAAAGTACTTTTTATAATTTACTGATTATTATTCCAAGAGATGTTGGGTCTATCCAATCAAGAGGGAAGCAGATGTTTTTGAATTCTTCAAAACACTCAATGTGTGGAAGGAGTGTAAATATGGAATGAAGATCGAGTTTTTGAGGAATGAAAAGGGTGGAGAATATACAAGTGAGGTGTCTAATACTTTTTTTCAATGGGAAGACATCAAGATATTGTTCACAGTGTCATACACTCCTCATCATAATAGATCGGTAAAATGGATGAACAGAACCATGTTAGATATAACAAGGGATATGTTGAAGACTATATGAATGGAAAAAACTATATGGGTAGAAATAGTGAGTACTTTATATTGCATGATCAATTGATCTCCTTAAACTATGATTGATTTGAAGACACTGATGGAGATGTGGATTGGTAAAATCAATAATATCAATTATATACTTTTGGATGTCTTGTATATGCACTGTTTAATGACCAGGAATGATCAAAGTTGGATTTGATATCCAAGAAATGTATCTTCTTGGGATACGTTGATGGTGTGAAGGGGTATCATTTGCGATACCCCACTTTACACAAACTTATCATAAGTAGAGATTCCATTTTTGTAGACGACAAGGTAAAAATGATAATTTATAGAGTAATGGAGAAACAGAATATAGGAACAATAATAGTAAAAGTAGAGGATAAATCCAAGGAAGAACTAGTTTTCTTTGAAGCATTACCAGAGCATGATGATTAAGTACCTATTGATTCTCGACCATGATGATCATCTTTGGAGAAAATAGAACCAGTATGGAACTCAGATTATGTCATAGAGAGTAATATTGAATACTACTTATTGATGGAGGATAGAGATTCATCTTCTTTTGTGGTGTTGACCCAGAGTCTAGATGTATCCTCATGGATGGCATAAATGCTATAGGATCTTGACTCCCATCACAAGAAATAGACTTAGGATATTTTTACCTTACCTCATGGAAGTAAGGCTATCAGCAAGAAATGGGTCATTAAGATCAAGCTGGATGAAAAGGACCAGGTGGAATGATATCGTGCAAGAATAGTGGTCAAATTATATTCTCATAAGGAAGGTATCGATTTCAATGAAATATTTCCATCTATGTTAGAATGATGAATGTCCAGATTGTTCTGGTGATGTGTGCTACATACTATTTTCATCTAGAACAGTTGGATGTAATGAATTATATTTATCCATAGTAATCTTGATGAAGAAATCTTTATGCTCCAACTTGAAGGTTTTGTTGAAGAATGCAAAGAGAACTTGGTTTATAGGTTGAACAAATCTCTGAATGGTCTCAAGAAGGTGATTAGGTATTGGTACAAGATTTTTGATTCATATATCCTGAGGCTTGGATATAATGAACTTTATTTAGATCCTTGTGTATATTTTAGGGATTTAGATGGAAATGATTTCATCATTATTTTATTGTATGTGGATGACATGTTGGTTGAAGTCCCCAATAGTTATCATATCTATAAGATGAAGGTATAGTTGTCTAGAGAGTTTGATATGAAGGACTTGGTTCCATCAAACAAAATTCTTAGTATACAAATTTACCAAGATAGAAATAATAGGAATATTTGGCTATCATAGAATAATTACTTTTGGAAAGTCTTGAAATAATTCAACATAAAATAATATAGTCTAATATTTTCCCCACCTCTTATCAATTTAAAGTTATCATCTATGATGAGTCCTAGCAGTGAAGTATAGAGGATGGAGATTTCTTGAGTATTGTATGAATCAATAGTGGGGAGTTTGATGTTCAATGTGGTATGAACTAGACTAGATATTTGTCATGTAGTGGTAGTAATTATTTGGTACATGAAAAATCTAGGATGGGAGTATTGGAACATGGTGAATAGGATCCTGAGAAAAATTAAGGAGACCTTAGATGCTATATTATATCATGTAGGATCATATTTAAATATCAAAGGCTATACTGATTCATATTTTATAGGTGATTCAGACCAGAGGAAATCCACTATTGGTTTTGTTTACTCTTATTGAAGGAGCTGTGAGATAGATTTCAAAGTTAAAATTTGTTGTTCCTTTATCCATTATGGAGGTTGAGTACATGGAATCTACATATATTTGAAAATATTTGATTTGGATTAGAAATTTGTTGTAGGATCTAGAGCATATACATGAGTAGATTCCATTGTTTTATGGCCGTCAGAGCACCTTACATATTGTAAAGAATCCATTTTTTTATTCTAAGATGAAGCACATTGAGGTAAAATATCACTTTATCTGAGTTGTGGTGGAGAAAGTGTGAATGTGAAGAAAATTCATACAAATGAGAATATGGAAGATTTATAGATAAAGGTAATTAACTATGATAAGTTCAGATGGTGTAGTTCCTTAAGTGGCATTATAGAGACATGAGCAACATGTTTAACAGATTGAAAGTATGCATGGAGATGTGATTGTTTCCAATAAAATATCTAAGTGGGAGATATACCAAAAAAAATTTAACATGGAAGGAAACAACACCACTTTGTCATAGGGGGTGGGTTGGGGTATGTGGTTGGTGGCCGACTCCACCAAATTAACTAGAAAAGGAATGGAGTAGGAGGGGTTGGCAACAACGAACAAATGTGGAGCTTACCAAATAGTTTCAACATCCTGATCATCACATCTTCTCCCATTAGTTTTTGTGTGGTATTTTGAGAGGTTATTTATCCATTATCCAAGAGAGAAAATTAATGGAATTGACATTATTATAGTGATAGAGTCTATATTCTTTCATTTTACTATAGTGAGATCCTTTTAATTGCCCATGAGATTTTACCCCATTATTTGGGGGCTTTTCCACATTACATTTAGTGTCATTTATTTCCATATTTTTGTACTTTATTTTATCTCACAATTATCATTGAACTAGTGGGAAAATCATTTTCAGTCCCAACACATGGTTCATGTGCTCCAGAGTTTGTGCATATTATTGATCATCTAATGTACTATTTCCGCATAACTCCTTCTTTTTCCTTGCTCATGTATATCCATCCCATTTATCGCGTGCATCTTCAATCCTTCTCCATAGACTTGTCTTTAGGATTTCATAGAATTTCCCTTCCCAGGGTGTGGGCATAGACTAAATTATCCATAGATGAAGACATTTTTCAAGGAATAATATATAGTTTTTTCATGACCTTATCTTCATCAATAGATAACACATGTACATAAATCCATTTAATGTTTTACCTTTATATTTTTAAGCACAAAAAATGATTTAATCACAAAAAATCACATTTTAGACCAGTTTCCATTTTAGCACCATATTTATTCTATAAAAAATCATTATTTATTCCTATATTTTAATAAAATATATGGTTTATTTATAATGGAATTAATAAATAAAACATATGAAAAATATCCATTTGTCAAATACACAGGAAAGGGTAGATTTATTAACATAAATAAAGATATGTTAGATCCACCTATTTTATTTTTTATTTATAATAACAATCATTTCATTAATTAAATTTAAAATCACTCACTAACACATATAAATGAAATAAAATAAAATTCATAATTTAAATAAATCATTGATGGGGTACATTAGGGCCCCAAGTTGAAGAAAATTTACCAAGTAGACATACAATAAAGAAAAACCCTATAATAAGGTGTATTACACAAGTATCAGGGTCATCTAATCTCTAATGGAAAAAATATCCATATAAATTCATTTAAAGTTTAGCCTAGATCTTATTAAGAACCAAAAATAATTTAATCACTAAAACTCCCATCCTAGACCAATTTCCATTTTAGTTCCAAATTTATTCTATAAAATTAAAATATTATTTATTCCTATATTTTAATATAATATATGGTTTATTTATAATATAAATATTAATAAAAACTTTTGAAAAATATGAATTTTTCACCTACACATTAAATAATATATTTTATAACATAAATAGAGAGACATTAGATCCACCTGGATAATTTTTTATTTCTAACAACAGTATTTAGATTTATTGATTGTAAAATAACTCACTAACACATAAAAATAAAATAAAATAAAATTCATAATTTAAATAAATAATTTATGGGGTGCATAAAGGTAATAAGTAGAAAAAAGTTTACCAAGTAGACCTACTATAATGGAAACCCCTCTAATAAGGTGTATTAATCAAGAATCAGGGTCATCTAACTTCCTATGCTGAAAACATCCACAGATACCCATTTAATGTTTGGAACTTATCTTTTTATGCACAAAATAATGATTTTATCAAAAAAAATCACACTATAGACTATTTTTAATTTTAGCACCAAATTTATTCTATAAAACTAAAAAATTATTTGTTCCTATATTATAATATAATATATGGATTATTTATAATGGAAATAATAAACAGAACATGTGAAAAATATGTAGTTGTCACATATTCATGGAATAATAGATTTTATAACATAAATAAAGATACATTAGATCCATAAACCTTATTTTTTATTTATAATAATAATATTTAGATATATTAATTATAAAATCAATCACTAAATCATAGAAATAAAATAATATAAAATTCATAATTTAAATAAATCATTCATGGGGTACACAAGGGTCATAAGATAAAGAAATATTACCAAGAAGACCTATAGTAATTGAAAACCCGCTAATAAGGTGTATTACACAAGAATCAGGTCCTCTAACATCCTATGGGAAATTAAGCATCAGAAAATACTATTCTTATATGCCTCATACCAAACCCTGAATAAAAATCCATAGCATAAGTGAAAAATGTCTCACTAACGTAGGTATAAAAAAAAGAAAGAGATGAAGAGTAAGAAAATAAAGAGAGAATATTAAATTATCTATCCTTGATATTCCATGGTGAATGAATAAGAAGAAGAGTAGGAATACGAAAGAGTAAGAGGACACCCTCCTTGGAATCAATGGTTTGTATGACCTAGAAACCAAAAGGGGATACTCTCTATTCAAATCCATTTAACTTAATAATAATCAAACATGGATCAGGTAAGGAGTAAGTTGCTCATACTGAAATGTTTTATTAAACCATAAGAAAAAAATATGAAGTTAATAATAATGTAATTAATAGTGACTAATAATTATATTGAATAATTTATAATAATAAGGTTATAATTTAGTAAGAAAAAAGTAATTAATAGTAAATAATAATGTAACAAATATTTATTATTAATGTTTAAAATGAATTTTAATTTTTTTATCATTTTTATTAATTATTAAATATAATTATTAATTATCAATATTAACTATATTATTATTATTAGGGTCTCTATAAAAATACTAATACACTACTACAAAAAGGGTCTTTCGTGGAAGCCCAAAGAAATCGTTAATGGATTGTAGTGGATGCCCAAAAAACACCAAATAAAAGTATGTTTTAGCCTATCATTTTCAGATATAACATCTTCTATTTTTTAGTCACTATAGGCCAGACCATGGGGGATATACAAACCTCCAATAGGAAATCACTATATGTCAATCCTCTGGGGTCTACAGAACCTTCCAATAGACTATTGATTAGGTAATTAATTTTTTTAAAATACAAAAAATACAACCCTCTACTGGTATTGTAAGAAACCAAAAAATCATAATTCACAAATTCATTATATGTTTTCATCATATATAATTTATTAACCTTGTAAATAACAACATAAAATCATTTTCCATGCTCCTCAGCCGACATATCGTATAGTTAAAAATCAAATAAATTAAGAATAAAAGTTAGTACAACAAAAAATGAAAATAAATTTGATAACTAGAACCCACTCTATTATTTAAATTAAATTTTAGTATAATAAATAGTATATTGCCATTTGGTTTTCAATATATTACAAGTTTCTAATAATTTTTTATTTAAAAACTTCTTATTTGGTCAGTCTAATCACACCACACATTCAATTAATGTGTCATCTACTTTTATATGGAACAAATAATTCAAATATAGTTGTATTGTTATGTCACATCAATTGGAGGTCCTTCTTTATATTTTTTATTTTTAAAGGAATGTTTTAGTGTTTTAAAAAACTAAAAATTTATTCTCATCATCCCACATAAAAGAAAACTCAGATTGGAAAAATTTAAATTCCTACATTCCATAAATCATTCTAAGATTTCGTTCTTATGATTTCATGGAAATTAGTGGTCATTTTCTTCATTTTGACAGCCTGAAACGAGTTTTTATGGGCTATCAAATCTTGAAAAACTTATTATTCGTTCATCCTGAAAACAATTCATGTAAAAATGATATTATTTATAATTTTACACAACAAAAATAAATTAAATAAAATTTTCCAATGATTTAACGTCAATATGAGGTCATTTTCTATTGTTTTGACCATTAAACACATGTTTTAGCATTTTAAAACACTAAAAATATGTTTTCAATAATTCTTGTAAAATGGAAATTTGGATCCAAGAAACTTTAGTTCCAACATTTCAAAAATAATTTTAAGTTTGTTTTCCTTTTATTTCATGGTAATTGGATGTCATTTTCTTGGTTTTGATGCCTTGATGCATGTTTTTAAAGATTGTATAATCATTAAAAATAACTTATTTGGTCTGTATGATCTCCTCACATGCCAGATTTATGTTTCTTTACCTCATAAACATAAAGAATAAACCAAAGATAGTTTTCCTATGATTAAATTTTAATTCAAGGGAATTTTATATGGTTTTGACAATAACATTCACATTTTAGTGTTTTAAAAAACTAATAAAGTGTTTTCAATCATCCCATGAAAATGATAGCTTATATTTATGATTTTTTAGTTACTACATTTAAAAAAAAATATGGTTATTGTATTATTATTTCACTACAGTCATAGGTTTTTTCTTGGTTTTCACCCCCTAACACATGTTTTTAAAGATGATGAAATCTTTAAAAACTCCTTATTCAGTCAATATGATCACACTGCATGTAGGATTGACTTTTCATCTACTTGTATATCTAAAAAATAATTAAAAATATAGTTTTATAATAATTCCACATCAATAAGAGGTCGGTTTAAATGGTTTTAACCATTATGCACACGTTTTAGTGTTTTGAAACACAAAAACGGTAGCTCCAATCATCTCTAGAAAATGAAAATTCATATTAATGCACCATTATTTCCTATATTTTACTAATATTTATTAGTTTTTTTTATTATTTCATAGATATAATTGGTTAATTTCTTGGTTTTTACCCACTAAAGCAAGTTTTTAAAGACTGAAAAATATTTAAAAACACCTTACTTAGTTTTTCCGAGCACATCACACATAATATTGACATTTATTCTGCTTATAAACATAAAAAATGATTCAATGATAGTATTCATTTTATTTCATGTCAATATTGTGTTTTTTTCTATTTTTTTACCCCTACTTACATGTTTTAGTGTTTTTAAACACTAAAAAGTGATTTTTGGTCATCACGAGAAAACAAAAACTTAGATGGATGCCCTGTCAGTTCTTAAATTTCAAAAACCATTCTATGGTTATTTTTGTATGATTTCTGAACATAAGAGGTTGATTTCTTGGTTTTCAACCCATAATGCACATTTTCAAAGACTATTAAATCTTTGAAAACTCTTTATTCGATCGGTCTGATTATATTTCACATTGCATTGACAAGTCTTCTACTCATACACATAAAAAAGTAATTATATGATAGATTTCTTATGATTTCACATCAATCTGAGGCCGCTTTTTATGGTTTTGACTATTAAGCATATGTTTTAGTGTTTTAAAACACCAAAATTTTTTTTAGTCATCCCATGAAAATGACATCATATATTGACATCCTTTAAGTTCTTATATTTCAAAAATAATTATATTGTCATTGTACTATGATTTCATGAAAATCTAAGGTCTTTTTCTTAGTTTTGAACCCTAATGCACATTTTTAAAGACTTTTAAATCTTTAAAAACTACTTATTTGGTAAGTTTGATCACACCACGCATCAAATTGATTTGATGCCTACTCATGGTCATAAAACACAATTCAATCAATGTTTTCCTATGATTTCATGTCAATATGAGCTCATTTACTATAGTTTTGACTATTATATGTGTGTTTTAGTGTTTTAAAACACTAAAAAATCATTTTCAATCATTCTGGGGAAATGAAAACTCAAATTGATGCTCCATAAGTCCCAAAATTTTACAAACAATTCTAAGGTTTTTTTCTATTATTTCATGGAAATCAGTGGTCATTTACTTGTTTTTGACACCCTGAAGGACATTTTTGAAAACCATTAAATCTTTAAAGACAACTTATTTAGTTATTCCAAGCTCACCACAATTTGGATTAACATTCATCCTACTCATACAAATCACAATTAAATTAAAGACATATTTTTTCACAACTAACTCCCTTCAAAGATACTATAATGATGGAATAGAAATAATGACCTCCCAAGTCCCACCTCCAGTAGGCCCCAGGTTGGCAATAAGCACTAAGGGTATAAATATCTGACATATAGAAGGCATTACACTCTATAACTAAAACATGACCATTATATAGGATAAAATCTCCAAAAAACTCTAGTAGATATTGAAAAATAAACCCAAAACCTTCCCACAATGCATGCATAAAATAAACTAATACAAATAAAAGTCTCAAATATAATGTTCCAAAAGACATGTCCTATAACAACTACCATAGCTCCAACCCAATCCATCAATGTTAGCCCAGTCTCCAAATTCCTCTTGAAAACCTGAAAAAATATTAATATATATAGGGTGACCATAGATTGTATACTTAGTAGTGATATTGCTATGGTCTCAAGTACGCATATGAAAACACCATGCTAATTCACCAGTGAAAAAACAACAGAGCCAACAAGAACCTACACTACTGAAAATCCGGCCATTAGCGACGGCCATTGGCGGTCGCTAAAGGCCTTTAGCGGCCGCTCAGCGACCGCCATTGGCGGTCGCTGTTGCCTCGTCGCTAGAGGCTTTCAGCGACCGCCAATGGCGGTCGCTGAAGGCCCTCTGCCAGGCACCCTATAGCGACCGCGTATGGCGGTCGCTAGTCTAAAAAAAAAATTTAAGACTTTTTTTATTGAATTGAATATATAAATATATATATATATATATATTCATATATATACTATTAAATAAAATATTTTAAATATATATATATATATAATATATTTTAAATGTTTTAATATATATATAATATATATATAATATCAAATCACTGTGCTATAATAATTTAAAAACTTCGATTCAAGAAATAATCTCATTTCAGGTCGTTCGGAGCACGTTTGCTCCGAATAGGACCGCCGCACGCCGTTTTGGTGTTTTAGGGTGCCGGAAACGCGTTTACGGCCGCCGCGGTCAAACGGCACCTCCGAATGAGGTGCCGTCTAGCCAACCATTTCACAATTCACGCCTCGGATGTTGTCGTACGGTTTCGTGGCATTCAGAGGTCGTTCGGGTGGTTTTGACCCCCCCCAACGCGCCATTTCAGCGCGCGCCGCGCTGCTGAAAAGGAAACAATCGGACGTGCCGCACGCACCGCACGTCCGATGGACGTGCGGCCTCCTCCTGCATCTTAGGAATAATATTTCTATAGTTCCTGTGCGGTTTCAGGTCTTTCGGAGCACGTTTGCTCCGAATGGGACCGCCGCACGCCGTTTTGGTGTTTAATGGCGCCGGAAACGCATTTCCGGCCACCGCGGTCACACGGCACCTCGGAATGAGGTTCCGTCTGGCCGACCATTTCACAATTCACGCCCCGGATGTTGTCGTACGGTTTCGTGGCATTCGGAGGTCGTTCGGGTGGGTTTAACCCCCCAACGCCCCATTTCAGCGCGCGCCACGCTGCTGAAAAGGACACAATCGGACGTGCCGCACGCACCGCACGTCCGATGGACGTGCGGCCTCATCCTGCATCTCAGGAATAATATTTCTATCGTTCCCGTGCGGTTTCAGGTCGTTCGGAGCACGTTTGCTCCGAATTGGACCGCCGCACGCCGTTTTGTTGTTTTATAGCGCCAGAAACGCGTTTCCGGCCGCCGCGGTCACACGGCACCTCTGAATGAGGTGCCGTCTGGCCGACCATTTCACAATTCACTCCCAGGATATTGTCGTACGGTTTCGTGGCATTCGGAGGTCGTTCGGGTGGTTTTGACCCCCCAACGCGCCATTTCAGCGTGCGCCGCGCTGCTGAAAAAGACACAATCGGACGTGCCGCGCGCACCGCACGTCTGATGGATGTGAGGCCTCCTCCTGCATCTGAGTAATAATATTTCTATCGTTCCCGTGCGGTTTCAGGTCATTCGGAGCACGTTTGCTCCGAATTGGACCACCGCACGCCGTTTTGGTGTTTAATGGCACCGGAAACGCGTTTCTGGCCACCGCGGTCAAACGGAACCTCCGAATGAGGTTCCGTCTGGCCGACCATTTCAAAATTCATGCCTCGGATGTTGTCGTACGGTTTCGTGGCATTCGGAGGTCGTTCAGGTGGTTTTGACCCCCCAACACGCCATTTCAGCGCGCGCCGCCCTGCTTAAAAGGACACAATCGGACGTGCCGCGCGTACCGCACGTCTAATGGACGTGCGGCCTCCTCCTGCATCTCAGGAATAATATTTCTATCATTCCCGTGCGGTTTCAGGTCGTTCGGAGCACGTTTGCTCCAAATTGGACCGCCGCACGCCGTTTTGGTGTTTAATGGCGCCAGAAACGTGTTTCCGGCTGCCGCGGTCACAGGGCACCTCCGAATGAGGTGCCGTCTAGCCGACCATTTCACAATTCACGCCCCGGATGTTGTCGTACGGTTTCGTGGAATTCAGAGGTCGTTCGGGTGGTTTTGACCCCCCAACGCTCCATTTCAGCGCACGCCGCGCTGCTGAAAAGGACACA
The DNA here is from genome assembly GCA_963277665.1 of Viscum album. Classification (NCBI taxonomy): domain Eukaryota; kingdom Viridiplantae; phylum Streptophyta; class Magnoliopsida; order Santalales; family Viscaceae; genus Viscum; species Viscum album. The sequence continues at coordinate 1,982,723,608 of OY728155.1, forward strand.
ATCGGATGTGCCGCGCGCACCGCACGTCCGATGGACGTGCGACCTCCTCCTGCATCTCAGAAATAATATTTATATCGTTCCCGTGCGGTTTCAGGTCGTTCGGAACACGTTTGCTTCGAATTTGACCGCCGCACGCCGTTTTGGTGTTTAATGGCGCCGAAAACGCATTTCCGGCCGCCGCGGTCAAATGGCACTCCGAATGAGGTGCCGTCTGGCTGAACATTTCAAAATTCACGCCCCGGATGTTTTCGTACGGTTTTGTGGCATTCGGATGTCGTTCGGGTGGTTTTGACCCCCCAACGCGCCATTTCAGCGCGCGCCACGCTGCTGAAAAAGACACAATCGGACGTGCCGCGCGCACCACACGTACGATGGATATGCGGCCTCCTCCTGCATCTCAGGAATAATATTTCTATCGTTCCCGTGCGGTTTCAGGTCGTTCGGAGCAAGTTTGCTCCGAATTGGACCGCCGCACGCCGTTTTGGTGTTTAATGGCGCCGGAAACGCGTTTCCGGCCGCCGCGGTCACACGACACCTCCGAATGAGGTGCCGTCTGGCCGACCATTTCACAATTCACGCCTCGGATGTTGTCGTACGGTTTCGTTGCATTCAGAGGTCGTTCGGGTGGTTTTGACCCCCCAACGCGCCATTTCAGCGCGCGCCGCGCTGCTGAAAAGGACACAATCGGACGTGCCGCGCGCACCGCACGTCCGATGGACGTGCGGCCTCCTCCTGCATCTCAAGAATAATATTTCTATCGTGTCCGCGTGGTTTCAGGTCGTTCGGAGCATGTTTGCTCCGAATTGGACCGTCGCACGCCGTTTTGGTGTTTAATGGCGCCGGAAACGCATTTCCGGCCGCCGCGGTCAAACGGAACCTCCGAATGAGGTTCCGTCTGGCCGACCATTTTACAATTCACGCCCCGGATGTTGTCGTACGGTTTCGTGGCATTCGGAGGTCGTTCAGGTGGTTTTGACCCCCCAACGCGCCATTTTAGCGCGCGCCACGCTACTGAAAAGGACACAATCGGACGTCCCGCATGCACCGCACGTCCGATGGACCTGCGGCCTCCTCCTGCATCTCAGGAATAATATTTCTCTCATTCTCGTACGGTTTCAGGTCGTTCGGAGCACGTTTGCTCCGAATAGGACCGCTGCACGCCGTTTTGGTGTTTTAGGGCGCCGGAAACGTGTTTCCGGCCGCCGCGGTCAAACGGAACCTCCGAATGAGGTGCTGTCTGGCCGACCATTTCACAATTCACGCCCCGGATGTTGTCGTACGGTTTCGTGGCATTCAGAGGTCTTTCGGGTGGTTTTGACCCCCTAACGCGCCATTTCAGGGCGCGCCGCGCTGCTAAAAAGGACACAATCGGACGTGCCGCGTGCACCGCACGTCCGATGGACGTGCGGCCTCCTCCTGCATCTCAGGAATAATATTTCTATCGTTCCCATGCGGTTTCAGGTCTTTCGGAGCACGTTTGCTCCGAATTGGACCGCCGCACGCCGTTTTGGTGTTTAATGGCGCCGGAAACGCGTTTCCGGCCGCTGCGGTCAAAGGGCACCTCTGAATGAGGTGTCGTTCGGCTGACCATTTCACAATTCATGCCCCGGATGTTTTCGTACGGTTTCGTGGCATTCGGAGGTCGTTCGGGTGGTTTTGACCCCCCAAAGCGCCATTTCAGCGCGCGTCGCGCTGCTGAAAAGGACACAATCGGACGTGCCGCGCGCACCGCACGTCCGATGGACGTGCAGCCTCCTCCTTCATCTCAGGAATAATATTTCTATCGTTCCCGTGCGGTTTCAGGTCGTTCGGAGCACGTTTGGTCCGAATTGGACCGCCGCACGCCGTTTTGGTGTTTAATGGCGCCGGAAACGCGTTTCCGGCCACCGCGGTCAAACGGCACCTCCTAATGAGGTTCCGTCTGATCTAACATTTCACAATTCACGCCCCGGATGTTGTCGTACGGTTTCGTGGCATTTGGAGGTCGTTCGGGTGGTTTTGACCCCCCAACGCGCCATTTCAGCGCGCGTCGCGCTGCTGAAAAGGACACAATCGGAAGTGCCGCACGCACCGCACGTCCGATGGATGTGTGGCCTCCTCCTTCATCTCAGGAATAATATTTCTCTCGTTCCCGTGCGGTTTCAGGTCGTTCGGAGCACGTTTTCTCCGAATAGGACCGCCGCACGCCGTTTTGGTGTTTTTGGGCGCCGGAAACACGTTTATGGCTTCCGCGGTCAAACGGAACCTCTGAATGAGGTTCCGTCTGGCCGAACATTTCACAATTCACACCCCGGATGTTGTCGTACGGTTTCGTCGCATTCGGAGGTCGTTCGGGTGGTTTTGACCCCCCAACGAGCCATTTCAGCGCGCGCCGCGCTGCTGAAAAGGACACAATCGGACGTGCTACGCGCACCGCATGTCCGATGGACGTGCGGCCTCCTCCTGCATCTCAGGAATAATATTTCTATCATTGCCGTGCAGTTTCAGGTCTTTCGGAGCACGTTTGCTCCGAATGGGACTGACGCACGCCGTTTTGGTGTTTAATGGCGCCGGAAACGCGTTTCCGGCCGCCGCGGTCACACGGCACCTCCGAATGAGGTTCCGTCTGGCCGACCATTTCACAATTCACGCCCCGGATGTTTTCATACAGTTTCGTGGCATTCTGAGGTCGTTCGGGTGGTTTTGACCCCCCAACGCGCCATTTCAGCGCGCGCCGCGCTGCTGAAAAGGACACAATCGAACGTGCGGGGGGCAGTACGGGGGTGCGGGGGGCTGTACGGGGGTGGCGGGGGGCAGTACGGGGGTGCGGGGGGTTGTATGGGGGTGCGGGGGTGCGGGGGGGGGGGGGGGGGGGGGGGCTGTACGGGGGGTGCGGGGGGCTGTACGGGGGTGCGGGGGGCTGTACGGGGGTGCGGGGGGGCTGTACGGGGGTGCGGGGGGGCTGTACGGGGGTGCGGGGGGCTGTACGGGGGTGCGGGGGGGGGGGGGGGGGGGGGGGCTGTACGGGGGTGCGGGGGGCTGTACGGGGGTGCGGGGGGTTGTACGGGGGTGCGGGGGGCTGTACGGGGGTGCGGGGGGGGGGGGGGGGGGGGCTATACGGGGGTGCGGGGGGGCTGTACGGGGGTGCGGGGGGTGTACGGGGGTGCGGGGGGGGGGGGGGGGGGTGTACGGGGGTGCGGGGGAGCTGTACGGGGGTGCGGGGGGTGTACGGGGGTGCGGGGGGGGGGGGGGGGGGCTGTACGGGGGTGCGGGGGGCTGTACAGGGGTGCGGGGGGGGGGGGGGGGGGGGGCTGTTTGGGGGTGCGGGGGGCTGTACGGGGGTGCGGGGGGGGGGGGGGGGCTGTTGGAATTAGTTCGACTTTTTCAAATGTAGAATCATTCTAGATTATCTGATCAAAAACTCAATATGTGTATAAAATATTTAAAAGACCACCATGGATGGTAATAATGCATTACTTAAATGAATAAATATAGTACATCAATGTCAACCCTACTAGTAAAAACAAAAAACATATCTCGTGAATATATGGTGCGTCACGCGTTGTCATCACTGCTACCTCCTTCTGGTGGGCCAGGTGCCTACAGCAAATAAACATTATAAAAATTTTAATAACAAAAATAATTTAAATTAAATAAATAAATACAGTATATACCTGCGTCGTATGATCCCCTATACCATCAGCTCGACGCACATATTCCCGCAGTGCTCTAACCTCAGCTGTCAATTGCGCATTTGTCTCCTCGGAAGCGCGCAGCCGTGCCTCAAAATCTGACATCTGCTGTGTCATATGAGCAACAGAAGGACCGACAACCGCAGCGCGTGACACTACAGAATGAGGAATCC